>CM034150.1:667658032-668258032 GCA_019776745.2 Taxus chinensis
GTGGGTTCATTTTGGAGGTTTTAGTGGTGTTAAGTGATGATAGATATCTTCCAATGGCGTGTTTTTACATCATCATTGTGTTTAAATGTTTTATTTTATACCTAAGCTTTATTTTTGTGTTGACTATTTTTCTAGGTATTTGTTTCTTTGCTATCTCACACATTTGTTTAGGGTTAATGCATTCGTTGCATAGTTTTCTGAAATATTAAGGGTATAGTTTAGTTTCCTGACCATATTGTGATGTTTGTAATGAGGTTAGTTATCCCAAGGATAAAACCCACAAATATGAAGAGAATGGGTTGTCCTTCCATTTAAGTATTTCTCTCCTTTTTTCTTTTCACCCAATTTATTTTCATTCTAAAGTTGTTGGTTCACACTTATTATAGTCATTAAATATGTTATATTAACATGAATATTTAAAATCTTTCCACTTTACTAGTTTCCTCTTATAGATCCTAGTATAAGGATGTTTCTTTACCTATTCTAATTAAGTAATGGTTATTTTACATAGCTTGCATACGAACTTATACATTGCATAAACTTTGAAGTACGATGTATTGCATAGCTTTCCTTTGAGCTTATACAGTGCATAAAATTTGAAAAGTCTACATTTTTCTAAGAAGGAATCAATTAATTACAGATATAGAATATTTCTTTTTTGGAATGTGGAGGATGATCCAAAATGACTTGCAAGAGATCATAGAAGAAGAAAATAATTTACAAACAAATTAACACACAATAATAGTTCATATTCAATTCAGTTAAATTTCATCATTACATACACCCACGTATAATAGGTAATAGCTCCCATATAAATTAGGAGGTAGGTATAAGCTCTCTAATGTATCTACGTGATTTTGGTGAAACTCACATAAAAAAATATTTTCTATTAGTTGTAATATATAAAAAGCTAAATAAAAAATCACTAACTTACTAAAATATAATTACCCTAGTAATTATTATTTACTATTTTACTAAATCACATTTACAAAGATAATAATTAAACCTGTAATTATTATTCATCCATACATTGATAAGTAACCAATGTTTTCCTAACATTCCCCCCTTTAATGCAAACATGTGGAAAACACGCATGTTTATTGCAACTGTTGTTTCCATGATGCTCATGATCTGGATGGTTTCTCAAACAATACCAATAATCTCTGGATGGTTTTCCAACTAGTAATCCAAAAACCACATCAAAGATAGTTTTCCCGGTGGATTACTAACAGCCACTATTGTAGATATTTTCTCCAAGGGATTATTAACAACCCAAACTATAGATGGATTTCTAATGGATCCAAAAATCACAATATAATGATGCTATAGTACATTGCTTGGATGTCATCATTTTTTCTATTTAGGAGATTACATATAAGAATCCATGACAATGCATAAAATATTCACCCATAAAGAAATGAAACAATGTATCATTTTCCCCCAACAATTTGAAGATCCCACAGCACAAATAAACATGAAATCAACACACCATGCTAAAAGTGAAAAAAAAAAACACACACACATGTCACTAAACCATTGATGCGGCCCTGTAGTAGGTGACTAACAAGAGGACATTATTTTTCCTCCATCCTCCATTACCTACAACCTCCATTGTAAGGATGCTAAATCATTTTAATTTATCTTTGAGGCTCATGATAAATTTTTTTTTTATCGTGAAGCTTTGGATGTGACAAAAAATCCACTTCTAATGATTTGATGATAACATGAGAACCCTACTGTTTTGACGATAACATGCGAACCCTAGCTTTGTTTTATAAATAGTAAAATGCATCAGAAAGCTAGTTTCAATATCTTTTATGTTATGTAGAGAATTATTGGCAATTTATGTGCAATCAACATTTATTCAAACAAATCATTGGTGATTTCTCCCTAATTTTTATTGGTTGTGTTCCAAGTTCAGAATCATTAGTGTTTCCTACAAAAATTCAATAGATATTTCCAAATCCATGTTTTTTACATGTGTTCAAAGATGGTTAATTACATGTTGTGAAAAAATTGAGAACGTCTCCACGGAAACATCATAGGATGAATTTTTTATCAACCTCAATGAATATTGGCAATAATTTCATATACAAATGCTAATGAAAAATATTTATCAGACCAGATTTGAATATAGAAAAAATCACTCCACTGTCTCCTTCACACTTTCTCTACAATATCAACACAAAAAATGGAGATACAATTAAAAATGCCTCTCTATTATAAAACATCTATATTCTCTGAAAATATCCTATCATTTCAGGGAAATAAATAAAAGGGTGTGGTTGCCCATCAATTCATATTAAAAATCCATTATCTCTTCAAAATCCATCTCTAGTACCAAATGTGGAGGATGATCCAAAAAGACTTGCAGAGATCACAAAAGAACAAAATAATTTATGAACAAATGAACACATAATAATAGTTCATATTCAATTCATTGAAATTTCACCATAACATACACCCAAATATATAGGTAATATCTCCCCTAAAAATTAAGAGGTAGTTATAACCTCTCCAATGTATCTATATGAGTTTGTTGAAACTCTCAAAACAATATATTTTTTATTAGTTGTTTTATATAGCAACTAAATAACAAATCACTAACTTACTAAATTATAATTAACCTAGTAATAATTATTTACTATTTTACTAAATCACATTTATAAAGATAATAATTCAACCTGTAATTATTATTCACCCATACACATCAATGGAGGACTAACCATTGTTTTTCTAACATTATTGATTTTTTTTGTTTTCCAAAATATTTGTACATATTTGAATTGCATGCTTGAAATAAAATGTTTGAAACGAGGTTTATTTTCTTAGGGAAAAAAATCATTACCATTCTATGTTTTTTCCATCTCCAATTTCCTACCTTCCTTCATCAATAATTTTTATTTGAATTCCTTAATAAGCCATTTCATTATTTTCTTACCTCCTCCTTTTGAACCGGCTTTAGTTTCATTCGTATTTTATGTTGGTTCAGTCTATAGGTGTTGTTGGTTAGTTTGAGTTTCATGATTGAAATAAAAATATTAGAAATGAGATCGGTTATCTCAGAGATGAAATCCAAAAGTGTGAAATGAATGCCTTCTCATGAAAAAATAGTATTTCTTTACCTTCTATGAAGCAACTTCGTAGTCATGCCATTTCAGTTTAAACACCACCACACGATGTTTTAGATGAACTTTAGATGTTTTTCTTTATGCCCAAGATTTAATTTTGTGTTGATTGTTTTTCTTTCCTATTCAAATGGAAAGAGATCATTTGGTATAACATTTTGCAATAAAATCTATGTAATGTTATAATATTGTAAATATATATTTGGGTTTATTTTTTTCTTAACATTAGGGGAATATTTATGTTTCATGATTGAAATAAAACCCATATATGTGAACGTTAAGAAATAATAAAATGATATAAAAAGTTATTTTCTTCACATATATGGGTTTTATTTAAATCATGTAACTCAAATTTGAATGTATTGTCATATCATTGCATTATTATTATACCTTATTCTTTGCACCCAATTTTTTTTCTTTGTTATCTTTTAATACTTATTTTGGAGATACAACTAGTTTATTTTGCGTTGGAATATCTATAATGTTATAATATTATCAATATTGTTTAAGGTTTATTGTAAATATTATAAATGTCATAATGCAATTGAAGATTGTAAGACTATAATTTTCCACCCATTTTAATTTAATTTTTCTCTATCATTGGTTCATTATGGAGGTATTTTTGATCCTTTATAAGCTGCATAATTTTAAATCTTGTAATTTTTTTGACTTTTTTATTTTTAGCTTATTAATTTTCACGAAGATATATAAAATGAAACTACTAAAGTGGAAGGAGATCATATAACAAATATTTATAAAATGTAACTACTAAAGTGGAAAGAGAATAATGAAATAGAAGCTAATTAAATGAAAAGAGATCATTTAATTTTAATCAAGAACGGTAACTTATTTATTACAAGAGAAAACTTTAATGACAACAGACGTCACTTCTAACATTTTATTTCAATAATCTACTACTTTCCATTTTCATCTTATATATTTATGACATTTATGTTAAAGCTGAAGCTTCTCTTATTGAGGAATAAGTTAGTAATTTTTATTATCATGCAACTCTTTACATTGTACTATTTTTATGCTTATTAATGTAGCCAAATTCTAAACAAAATCAATACACTACAATAATATGAACTATAAAAGAAAATAGATCTTCTTCTTCATTATTGATTCATGAATTACAATGCTTCCTAAATAGGAAAACAACTCCCAACTCGAGTTTCCAAGAAAACTCTAACTAACTTTGATTAAATCTCCTCTAGGTGGCAGAAATTAGTATTTTTAGCGGTTTACTAGAACATTTTATTCTTAGTAATTTTGCATGTTTATTCGTACGGTCACAAAAAAATTCCACACATCTTCTACATGCGTAAATTAGTGGAATTTCCAACTTTCCAAATCATAATGCAAGTAATAGACTAAAATTAACTAATGCCCTAAAATAGGAAAAAACTTGAACTACAACTTAAATCCTAACTTTTGACCTCAAGATGGTAGATTTTGGGCCCAAAAATGTGACAAAAACTACTCTAGCTGGTAGGCTAGTTTGGCTATTGTGTTCATCTCATAAAAAAATGTGGTTTCAAAAAAAAAAATGGACTCAAATGGACACTCGGAGCACAAGCTATGACCTTTTCAAGTTCCTGCTAATTTTGGCACATCACTTATAGACCCCGGTTCAAGGGTTTTTCTTTAAAATGAAAAAAATATCTCAATTTTAAAATGTTATTTTAATCATGCAGCTATATCTAGTTTCATATTTTATATCTTGACACAAACTTGTATTTATTGCATTTTTAATTAAGAAAAAAGTAATTATATTATAATTAAATGTGATTTTTGTATAATTTGTTGAGTATATAGATGAGTGCAGTAGTTATGGAATGTACATAGTGTTGGTGAAATAATTTTTCATAGGAAAAATTACTGATCTTTGTGCCCACTCTAGGATTAGGTCCCTCCTCTTCGGAACGGACACGCTCCAACTTATTGAATGCATGAAATAATAAAAATTTTATATGGACGTTAGGTTGGGGATCACACAAGAATACTCCAATAAACTTGTGGAAAATTACTTCTATGGAATACAAGAGAGGAATTTTCTTAAAAACAGGTAAATATGAGACATGGAAAATAGGGAGAGGGTTAATTTTGTGAGTAGGCACTTGAAATTTTCACAAACATTAACAAGAGTAGGTCCACATTAAATAGGAAGAGAAATATTTTTTTAATCAATAGCAAGATTAAAATAGAAAAATTTCTATTGATATATTTCTCTAAGACACAAAGTTATTTCTTTGGTGTTTAATATTACAAAGTTTGCATAGTTTGAAAGTAGGAAGTATATGAACTTAGACAAGGACATAGAATAAAAAAGATTATTGCATGTATTAGTAGGTGTTGGTACCCAAATTTAATCTCATTCAAAGACCGAGAAACATCATGGATTTTGACAGGACACTCAGAGGCAGATAGATAATCATCTATGTCCTTTTGTAGCGGGGTAAGCAATCTATCTGACTTGTTAGCACTTAGGTTTCGAAAGGACTGGGTATCACCTTACAAGGATGCAATCTGATCCTAACTAGTTTAGGTTGTGCCTTTCAACCAAGGTAAGTGAACCTACTTTGTAACCTCTATTATTGAAAAATACTGGTAGATCCTTCTTTTGCATAAATTTTATAGAGAAGACCTTGGGAAAATATGATCAACACACCAAATCTGACACTCACGAGTTGTCACTTCCAGATCATGGAGATATTTTCACAAGGAAAATGTTACTAAAGACATTTGGGACCCTGATTGATCCTACATGTTTTGGTAATAGAGATTTTGCATTTGTACGCACACATGACAAACATGGGTAGTACATGTAGGGTTGGTTGTTTATGAATGAATGTTTTGGTGGGATGTGGGGTAGGATGAACTTGACTCACTAAATCCTTGAGGAATCTTACAAAATGGAAGGTTGAACCAACAAAATACCACAAGACAACTATAATGTTTCTTTAACCGGAGGCCCAAATTAGCACTTTTTCACAATATTTTAGATTCTATCACGAAGGATAGATTCAGGAAACCCAACAAAGCATCAAGATCTAAGCCAAATCACGCCTAAGGTACACCCAAAGGCTTACAGACAATCTCTATCAACAGATGAAAGAAAAGTGATTTTAAATCTTTTATTCCAATCCCAGATGAAAGATCTTCTGAGGAATGAAATCACAGATGCCACTAAACTGTCACAAAGATTGAGGCCTATGTGATTGAATCAGATTTTAATGCAAGATTGTAACAGAAACAAGGAAAAATACTCGCATACATTCATAAATAAAACAAACAATTTTTGCTCGAGACAACACAAAATAACTCGAATTTGATTAAATCTATCAGCAAGGGAAAGTTTCTAGAATAATCTCAGAGCTTGTCAATGGTTGTACACTTGCAACCACCTTGACATGATCATATTTAATACAAAAGAGATATACATGCTTCTCAAATGGCTTCTCAAAATAATGGGCTCTGTCAAGCTTTTTCTATTAGAAAATTCAGTCCCAACCCCTAACAATCCAACCATTTGCATGAAAAATTTGTGCCATTTATAACATTTACAATAGATCCCCTTCCCCCCCCCAAAAAAAAAATCAAGACCTTGAGTGCTATCAGTGCTGTCAATGATCAGGATCATGATTTCCAGAATTACATATGTACAAATTTGCAAGGTGCTAGAGGGGGCAGATATAAATGAATATCTCCCGCACTAAAATCCTTCCTCTGGTAGATCACTATTTCTTCAATTTTCCAACCACTTCCGCCCCTAATATGTCAAATCTAGCTCCTTGCATGCTCGGGAGAGGAAAAATGGAAAATCCAATTAAGCATGCTAGTCAGACCATTTTAATGGCAAAACATGTCTTCCAGATCTTCCCACCAAACTTAGATATCAATATTAACTCACCTCCTTGCTTGGAATATAGGAAATACCAAGAAATAATGAAGACTCGCACTTCTAGGCATGTTTTAGTAAAATGGGGGGAAAATCAAATTCAAAGTCTCATTTGTCGTTGATTTTTACTTTGAATTTGGGTCGTCTAGGTGGAAGATGCAATTTTAAAAACAGACCTGGGGGCTTCCTCTGAATTCTTACAACTTTTGGAAAAATGGAAAAAATTTCCAGTTTTGTCCACACCTCTACCCTTGGGAAATGAGCCTGACATGTGTCCTAAGGTGGGTTCCAAAGGAACCATGGATAAATTCTACCATTTGACCCTCTTTCTGGAAAAAATATTTTTTTCCAAGTTTTCTCTATAGCTCCGTCCTTGAAAAAAAGGCCCGACACATATCCTAATTTGGTTCCAGCGGGACCGCGCTTCTCTTTTTACTTTTAACTCTTTTCTCCCAAAAGGAAATTTCATCCAAATTTCCCCCGAGAGTCTGCACCTCCGCCATTGACTTGAGTGAGCTTTGACCTTTCCTTTATCAGGCTTGTGGGCCATCTTGATGTTTTTAGTCATTTGCATGTCAAGGGGGAAAAAATACAAATTTCCCCCAATGGTTTGCCTCCCCACCACTTTGAATTTTCAAACTACCATGGGTCACCATGGCACACCTTGAGATGGTCCCAAAAATTTGATTCCTTGAATGAGTGTAGGCTCGTCACATGTCCTAACTTGGAAAATGTTTTCTGAATGCTTGAAGCTTAGCAGAAGGTGCCATGTGTCATGTTTCGATGCAGTCTCCTTTAGCAGTTGAAAATTCTAAGAAAATCGTAAAGTGAGCACAGGCCTCCACATGTCCTCCTGGCACTTCTTTGAAATGAAACCCAAGGCCTGGTCCCAAAACATGTGCAGTTCCTCCACATGTCATCTTGGTGCTTCTTTGAAATGAAACCCAAGGCCCAGTCCCCAAACATGCGCAGTTCCTCCATGTGTCCCAGACCTCCCAAAACCCTTTGAAAAATACTAAGTATGGGAAGACCTGGAGGAAGCTTCCACATGTCTCCATGGCACAATTTCAAAATTGTGCTCAAAGAGGAGACCCTAAATGAGCGAGGGCTCACCACGTGTTCCTATTTTCTACCATATTGTTTTAGTTGCATAATTTTTTTCTCAGTTTGGGTAAAGTAATGAAAACCTCTCCATGTCCTCCCAGCGCTACTCCAAGGCCAAACCAAAAGTAGATCCTCAAACAAGCGTCATTCCTTCACGTGGACAAATTTTGAGTTGAGGTGATTCAAAGAAATTTTGAAGTACCCAGCCGAGACACGTCCAACCAAAAGGTTGCACGTCCCTTGTCAATGCCAGGATATAAATTTGACTAGGAGAAACACTTGTCAAACCGTAAAATACAGAAAATTGATCATTCGAGCCCGAAAATGAAAGTTTCTCTACGGACTGTGAGAATTTAGAAGTGTTACAAGGCTCAAGTACATCCATCAGATACACATCCATTCAATTTTCTTTAAGTATTTAGGGTAGAGATGATAAGGAAAATGAATCCCGACCATGGAGAATGAAAAACATGGGATAACCTAAGTTTTTAGACAGATAGAGAATGGGAGATCCAAATTACAAACCTTTTCTAGAGGAGCAAAGAAACAAGGAGAAAACCATGGACCCATAAGTGATCTACGACCCAAGAATAGATTAAAAATGGCAACAAAGATTAACCAGGCACAACATAGGAAAAAATAAAGTGACAGAGGTCATAAATTGATAGATTTTTGAAGGAAAATTGGGACGAGACTATTTTGAGCACCAACATCAGCTCCGACTCGAGGATGGACACTCCCTGTGAGTGCTACAAGAAAAAAGGTATGCCAAGTGATAAAAATATCCATTGGGCAAAGGAGTCAGCTTGTAGATTAGAGAAACAAAGCCATCTCTAAAAATGAAACAGAGGAACCAGTAAAAATAGTTCACCAAGGACCAAAACAAATAAAAACACAAAAGACAAGAGATAAACAACAAAGTATACACTATACACAAGATTTTTACCTTGATTTCAGTAGAATCAATCCAATAAATGCTTTAAATGCCTATCATTAACAGGAAGATCAAGAAATTCACCGTCTAAGTCCTTAAGGAAGAAGGTGTGCTCACCAATCCTGACATCAATGGAGTAAGAGCCCATCCATGCTTGCCCTTATCCTCAAGTCTGCTATCCCATATCAGCATAAGATCTCCAACATTGAAGGCCCTGGGAGTGACCTTCTTGTCAAATAACTTCTTTAGTTTCTCTTTGAACTTTACATGCCTCTGGTGGGATGCGCTCCTCTCTTCATCAAGCTCAACAATCTGGTTAATGCGAGCATCATAGGTACCTACCTCTTGATCTTCCAGCTATTACATAAATTGATATGAGGATGATTTCATATGCAGGGGAAGCAGGGTCTGAGTTCCATACACCAAATAAAATGGACTCTTTCCAGTGACCCTCTTGATAGTGATCCTATCTGCCCAAATAACAAACTTCAACTGTTCACCCCACTTTCTCTTGTTCTGATCCAATGTTCTTCTAATAATTTTTAGAAAATTTTTATTATTGGACTCAACCTATCCATTTCCTTGTGGATTGTAGTTATAGGCATATGTCAGGTTGATCCCATATTCTTTGCACATTGCCACCAAAGGTTTATCTCTAAAGCTCATGGCATTGTTAGCAACAATCTTGACTGGCACCCAAAACCTACAAATGATATGATTCAACAGAAAATCCATGAAAATTTGGTGTGTTTCTCTTTTGGTGGGGATTGAATCCACCCACTTAGTGAAATAATCAGTGGCTACAAGAATCCACTTATGGCTAGCACTTCAAGAGTCTAAAATCTCACCAATGAAATCCATTCCCCATTGCTTGAATGGAGATTCAATTGATACAAGATGCAAAGGAAGGGAGCTTGAAGCTTTGAGTCTTCAAGAGAAGCATTGACAACTCTCACATCTTCTAACCAAAAGATTTTAATCCCTAAAGAGAGTTGGCCACCAATAACCAGCCCTCAAGATCTTGTGTGCTGTGAATCTTGCAGCAAAATGTCCCCCCCATACTCCTCCATGGAGATCAATAATTATCTTAGGGGCTTCTTCTTTAGTAATGCATCTTAAGAGGACTCCCTCTGGGTTCTTCCAAGCCAACCCATAATCAATAATGACATATTTTTGGGAGGCCAACTTAAGATCCCTTTTTCTTGTTCTTACTTAAATGCTCAGGGTAGTATAAGTGTCTGAGATAGAAAATCAAATCCTTGTACCACTCAAAACTCATCAACCTTTCAAAAACACCTACCCTTTCTTCTTCTACCTCATTTACCTCAATAGTTTGCAAGTTTCTCTTAGCCATAAGCTTAGCCAAGCCCAAACCTCTCACCAACTTTTTTGTTTAGATATCCATATCATATTTTTTCAACTTTTTCACCCACATGCATCTTTTGCTGGAGACCTCCATCTCTGACAAAATGTCCTTCACCATAGTGTGGGGAACATAAGCAACAATTTTAGAACTTAAAATGTAAGGTCTAAAAACCTTTGTTTCTTTTACCATGGTAAATGTCTACTTTTCCATGATAGTGTACTTCAGCTCATCCCCTTGTAAGGCCTTATTGAAAAAGGCAATTGGCCTCTGAACCCCTTCATCATCTTTCTACAGCAGGACTGAAACAATAGTGTTCTCTAAATAAAAGGAAAATAGTTGGAAAGGCTTCTTATAATCTTGAGTTACAAAAACAGGGGCATGCATTAATGCCTCTTTAATCCCATTGAAAGCTTGGATGGTAGCCTCCTCCCATTTGATGACTTGGTCTTTCCTCAGCATGGAAGTGATTGGAATGGTCAACTTAGCAAAGTTTGATATGAATCTTCTAATGAAGTTTATTTTCCCAAAGAAGGACTAAATTCCCTTCTTGGTTCTTGGGATTGGGACCTTGATGATGGCCTCTACTCTTTCTGGATCAATCATCACCCCTTCTTATGACACTATGTGACTAAGAAACTTTTCTGTCTGCACTCCAAAATGGCACTTCTTTGGATTGAGTGAGATTCCATATTCTCTACACCTTATCAAAATCTTCTCCAAGTGTAGCAAGTGGTCACTTCTCTTTCTAGAAAACATAGTCACATCATCCTGGTAGATAACAATAAACTCATTGATGTAACCAGCAAAAGAAACATCCATTTCTCTTTGGAAGGTGGCTCCAACATTCATCAGACCAAAGGGAATCCTGACATACACATATGTTCCCCAAGGAGTAGTAAAGGCTATCTTAATCCTTTCTAATTCCTTCACGATAACTTGATTATAACCAGAGAAACCATTGAAGGTAGAGAGAAATTCAGACCCAGTCACTAACTGTAGCATGTTCTCCATACTTGGTAAAGGATAATTATCCTTCATTGATGCTCTTTTTAGATTCTTGAAGTCCACACATAACTTGATATCACCGTTCTTCTTTCTTACTGGTACTAGTTTTGCAACCCAACAAGAATACCTAGTGGGCTGAATAATCCCTCCATCTCTCAGCTTCTTCAATTCCTCTTGCATCTTGAGAGATAAGAGTGGGTTGATTGGCCTCTGTTTATACCTGTATGGATTTGCATTAGACTCCAAGGGAATCTCATGTTGAAACAGGTCCTCTCTATATGCTTTTAGTTCAGAATAGGTCCAAGCCATGTAATCTTGGTATTTCTTCAATAATTTGATGTATGATTGCTTCTCCTCCTTGCTGAGATTGCTTCCTGACCAAATTTTCCTTGGATTCTCATTTATGCCAAGGTCATGACCCTCAATATCCCTTGAGGCTGCCATACATCTATTAACAATGTGATCAGCATTATCAAAATTGGACTCAAGAGAAACCATGCCTCTAGGAATGGTATTGGTATTTAGCTGGATGATGCCCTTGCTAAACAAGGCTTCTTTTCCTTCTGTTGTACATATTATTGGCTCCAAATCAATGCATTGATTAGCAATCTCTCCCTTGTTCTGTAGAAATATTCTCATCTGAGCATCATCATCAAAAACCTACCAATGTTTAATGTTGTCAGGGACAGAAGGTCTTATCAATACCCCAACATCATATTCACAATATGGAGACATTGTAAAATTGTCAAACTGAGAACCCAACACTGCAAGCTTGTCTTCCAAGTCATTGAATTTCCTATCATGATGCACTATATTGAATGAATCAAACATCTCAATAAGATCCCAAACTGCAATATTTATACTGTTTCATTCGCTGATTCTTTTTGGCATATGGTTTTCTGACTTGTTTTAGAATTAATTTTGAGTCTTTTTTGACAATGACGTCCCTAATACAATATTTCCAAACAATAATTAAACCCAAAAATAGTGCCTCATACTCAGCATTGTTTTTGGTGAACTCAAAGTTGAGTTTGAAGGAAAAAAAAAATTCCTGACCAAGAGAAAGTAGAACAACACTAGCACCATTCCCAAACTTGGAGCAAAATCCATCAAACAATAAATTCCGGGGAGATCCAACTTTTTCAATACACCTACATTCCTCAATCTTGTGGTCCTTTTCCATTAGAAAATACTACAAATTTTTTAGCATCAACATTTGTGTACAATACTTCATAGGATGCATTGTTGGGATTCTTAATAAGATGCAACATTTTCTTTTCTCCATACAACCTAACAAGGATGCCTTAAATCAGAATGGTGGCATAGTACATATCCATTTGGACACTCCCACCAACACTAGCAACACATTTTCTTAACAGTAGCATGCCCTACTTGGCTAGGCAATCAATGATGACAACATCAAGTTTTAAATTTTTACTTGGGTAAGCTGCAAGCTGTACCACTAAACCATTCAAAACATCCCACTACTGGCACTTCCCTAGAATCCATGGTAGTGCACTTCCCATATGTTGTTATCACTTTGATATTCATCTCATTTATGACTTCCAAAGGCATGACATTACATGATGCCCCTGAGTCAAACATGTAGTTGTGCAATAGTCTTTCCTTAATGATCAAAGTGGTGAATAATGGATCCACATTCAGCTAAGAGTCTACCAAGGATTGTCCCCAAATATACCTCAAGGAGTTAACCTAGTTCCTCCAATCCTAGTGGTGTTTTCTATTTCTTGAATGATTGGAAGAGTCTCCACAACATTTACATTTTTTTAGGGCAGTCCTTTCTTCTTTCAACGTCAAGTATTCAAATGATCTCTTTTTGTGCTCAGGAATCCTAAGCAACCCAACAATTGGAATAGAGACTTTGATTTGACTTAGAACTTGGGAAATGTCATATGGGACATTCCTTTGGCAAGGAAGTATTGGAAGGAAAACTAACACACTCACTAGGTGGTACATGATTTTTCACAACTTGGGCAGGAGGAGGGATGTGATTTTTTTTTTGAATTGCGGGGATTTTGGGAGATGCATATTTCTTAGGAGCCTCTTTAGGAATGTTTGAAAGTAAGGTAGCTTTTGGCTTGGCCTAAGGCCCTATCCCCTTTGACATCCTTACTTCTTGTGTTATATTCATTCTCTTGAGAAACAACAACATTCATCAGTAACTATTTATCCTCCTCAGATGGAACTCCTCCATCATACTTCTTTATCATTAAAGCCCTTAAATATTCAAATTCAATATTGGGTAATTCAAAATCTTGTATGGTATCTACTCCTAAAATATGAGAGAGAGGAAGAATAGGTACCCTATGAATGCAGTCCCTAAAAGTGGCAGTAGTCCGGGCATTTATAACCTCAGTTGAAGTTGCCCCTTTCTGTAAGCTTTTGGAACAACCCATCATGTAGACATCATCATCATTATCATCAGCATCTTCTTCTTCTTACTGATCTTCTTTATAAGGATCATGAGGAATGAAAAAATTGTCACGCCAATCATTGAAATTTTTCTCCTCCAAAACAACAACTCTGGCAGGTCAAAGGATTAGGTACCATTCTGTTATCCCTAGCTTGGAATTGTTTATTTCCAAGTCCAACAAGTCCCTTGCCTCTGTCATCATATCTTTGGTGATTTGTGAACTAGTCTTGGCCTTGTTGCTTGTGTTGACCTTGTGAGTTCTGCCCAATTCCTTTCTCATCCCGAGCTAGTTTCTTATAAATTTCCTTGATAGCCCCTACCAAAGTTTTCATAACTTCTTCCAAATCAGCAGCGTTTCTTGTTTGAGGCTTTTCTGGGTTAACCATCTTTACACTCTCCCTTTTTGGAGGCTTTCCAATTGCCTTGATGTTGTTCTCTATTTGCAAAGCCATGGTGAAGGCCTGCCTCAAATTTGTGGAGTTTTTGTCTCTTAAGTAATATACAGCCTTTTTATCAAATGAATCAGAATATTTGATCAAACATGACTCATTAGAAGGTCTTATCTGAACAGGCAATCTCCTCAAGGTCTTATTAAACCTTGTGTTGAAGTCATGTACTGACTTATTAGGATTTATTTTTTATGTTTTCAAATTCTACTAAAAGAAAGCTAGGGTCAGTTCTATCACCACACTACAATCTAAATGCATTACTCATCTCATTCCAAGAATCAATAGAGTTATCTAGCAATGCCTTATACCAGTCCCTAGCATATTCTTCCAAGGTATGGATAAACAAATTGATATATACATCTTCATGTTTAATCTCAAAGTCTTCCATCATATTGATAAAAAGCTTTAGATGCTGATTACCAGTAATAACATTGTTTCCTAGGAACTTTGGCATTTTGTTCCGTACATCTTGAGGCATTGCATTTGGATATCTAGCCATTCCCACAAAATTTATAGGTCCAAAGGTATTTACAACAAAAGGGGGTCTGGGTGGGGGCTGGGCCATGTTGATTCACAAAGGTGGCCCTGGAGGGGTGAAAAATTGATAAGGGGCAGAGAGTCCTTAGAAAACAGGAGTATAATTTTAAAAATGGAGATCCCCCAAAGGCCTTATCTCTTGGAAATCCCTATCAACCTCATAAAAGACAGGTGCAAAATGTGAAGCAAACCTTTCAAAATCAAATGAAGGCCCTTCTCTAGCTAGAGAATTCAATTCCACAAAGAGGATACCTAATTCAGAGTCACTTGAACTGTAGTCTTCAATAATAGGTCGATCATGTTCATCAATGGATATCCCTCTTCTTGTTTGATGTTATCCCACAACTCTCCAGGATTTTTATTCTTTCTAATATTGTTTTTCTTAGCTCTGGAAATAATTTCCTAGTAGAATCCCTAGGAAAGAATGATCTTCTTCCCTCCAGCTTTTCCTATATTAGTAACAAATCTCACTTTGACAGAGTTTTAGGACATTGGTACTTATTTAAAATCAAATCAATAGGGATTCACCACTAAGGATTTCCACCTTAGTTGTGAAAAATGCACTAAGTATGATCTGTCAAATGTCTATCACTACTAGAAACTGGACATGGAAAGATTCTAGACTTTCTTTTCCTAGATTTATCAAATGAGAAGCTAGTGCACTAGATGTGAAAACTGAAAGAACTGCACACAACACTTGGAGCATACAAGAGGTGTTTTACTAGGGTATTGATTTTGAACTGAAATCCCTAGCAATGGTGCCAGAAGCATGTTGACGGGCCAAATAGATTATGGACCAAGAATAGATCAACAAACCAGTCTTCAATGGTGTAAATTAGTTCCCAGCAATTCAAAACAATTCCCTGGCAATGACACCAGAAGTGTGTTGGTACCCAAATTTAATCTCCTTCAAAGACCATGAAACATCATGCATTTTGATAGGACACTTAGAGGAAGATAGATAATCATGTATGTCATTTTGTAGTTGGGGAAGAAATCTATCTAACTTGTTAGCACTCAAGTTTTGAAAGGAGTGGGTAGCACCTTAAAAGGATGTGATCTAATCCTAACTATTTTAGGTTGTGCCTTACAACCAAGGTAAGAGAACCTATTTTATAATCTCTTTTATTGAAGAATGTTGGTAGATCCTTCTTTTACATAAATTTTATAGAAAATACCTTGGGAAAATATGATCAACACACCAAATCTAACTCTCACGCATTGTCACTTCCCAGATCATGGAGATATTTTCACAACAAGGTGAAGGATACTAAAGAAATTTGGGACCCTAATTGGTCCTACATGTTTTTGGTAATAGAGATTTTGCATTTGTATGCACACACAACAAACATGTGTAGTACAAGTAGGGTTGGGTTGTTTTTGAATGAATTTTTTTGTGGGAGGTGGGGTAAGATGAACTTGACTTGCCAGATCCTTGAGGAATCTTTACAAAATGGAAAGGTTGAACCAACAAAATGCCATAGGACAACTATAATTTTTCTTTAAGCAGAACATGTGCTTCAGTGGAGGCCCAAATTAGCACTTTTTCACACAATATTTGATATTCTATCATGAAGGATTGAGTTAGGAAACCCAACAAAGTATCAAGATCTAATCCAAATCATGCGTAAGGTACACCTAAAGGCTTACAAACAATCTCTGTCTACTGATGAAAGAAAAGTGATTTTAAATCGTTTATTCTAATCCCAGATGAAAGATCTTCTGAGGAAAAGAAATTGCAGATGTCACTAAACTGTCACAAGGGTTGAGGCCTATGTGATTGAATTAGATTTTAATCCAATATTGCAACAGAAACAAGAAAAACTACTAGCAAACATTAATAAATAAAACAAACACTTTTTGCTCAAGGACAACACAGAGTAAATCGAATTTGATTAAATATGTCAACATAGAAAAGTTTCTAGAACAGTCTTAGAGCTTTTCAATGGATGTACAATTGCAACCACCTTAACATTATCACATTTAATACAAAAGATATATAAAAGCTTATCAAATGAATTCTCAAAATAATGGGCTCTATAAAGCTTTTCCTATTAGAAAATTCAGTCCTGACCCCTAACACTCCAACCATTTGCACGAACAAATTTGTGCCATTTATAACATTTACAATAGATCCCCTTTCCCTACCCAAAAAATCCAGACCTTGAGTGCTACCAGTGCTTTCCATGATCACGATCGTGATTCCCAGAATCACATCTGTAAAAATTTGGCAGGTGCTCGAGGGGGCAGATCTCATCGAATATATCCCGCATTCAACTCCTTCCTCTGGTAAGATCACTCTTTCTTAAATTTTCCAAGCACTTCTGCCCCTAATCTATGAAATTTGGCTCCTTGCATGCTTGGGAGAAGAAAAAATGGAAAATCCGATCGAGCATGGTAATCAAACCATTTTAATGGTGAAAGATGTCTTCCAAATCTTCCCACCAAATTTATATAATCAACATTAACTCCCCTCTATGCTTGGAATGTAGGAAATACTAAGAAATCATGAAGACTCTCACTTCCAGGCATGTTTCAATAAAATGGGGGAAAAATCAGATTCAAACTCTCCATTTTCGTTGATTTTTACTTTGAATTTGGGTCGTCTAGGTGGAAGATTCAAACTTAAAAAAAGAGACCCGAGGGATTTCCTCTGAATTCTTACAACTTTTGGAAAAATGGAAAAAACTTCCATTTTGCTTCGCACATCCACCCTTGGGAAATGATCCTAACACGTGTCCTGAGGTGGGTTCCAAAGGAACCACGGATAAATTTTTCCATTTGACTGTCTTTTTGAAAAAAGGAAAAACTTCTAAATTTTCCCCACATCTCTGCCCTTAAAAAATGGGCCCGAAACATGTACCAATGTGGTTCCAGCAGTACCGCAGCTTCCTTTTTTACTTTTAACTCTTTTCTCCCAAAAGGAATTTTTTCCAAATTTCCCCTGAGAGTCTGCACCTCCACCACTAACCAGAACAAACTTTGACATTTCCTTTATCAAGTCTGAGGGCCATTTTGATGTTTTTAGTCATTTGCATCTCAAGGGGAAAAAAGTCCAAATTTTCCACAATGGTTCACCTCCCCGCCCCTTTGAATTTTCAAACCACCACGTGTCACCATGGCGCACCTTGAGATGGTCCCAAAAATTTGATACCTTGAATGAGCGCGGGCTCACCATGTGTCCTGACCTGGCCAAGTTTGTCTAAATTCTTGAAGCTTAGCAGAAGGCACCACGTGTTATGCTCCAAGGCAGTCTCCTTTGGCCGAAGAAAAGTCCAAAGTGAGTGGAGGCCTCCACATGTCCTCCTGGCACTTCTTTGAAATGAAACTCAAGGACCAGTCCCAAACATGTGCAGTTCCTCCACGTGTCCCAAACCTCCCAAAAACCTTTGAAAAATACTAAGTATGGGAAGACCTATTGGAACTTTCCATGTGTCTCCATCGCGTAATTTTAAAATGGTGCCGAAAGCGGAGACCCTGAATGAGCATGCTCTTGCCACGTGTCCCTATTTTCTACCATAATGTTTTAGCTGCATAAAAATTTCCTAAGTCCAGGAAAAGTAGAAGAAACCTCCACGTTTCCTCTCATTGCTACTCCAAGGCCAAACAAAGTAGATCCTCAAACGAGCTCCATTCCTCCACGTGGACAAATTTTGAGTTGAGGTGATTTATAGAAATTGTGAAGTACCTAGCCAAGCCACATCCAACCAAAAGGTGCTACAGCCCCTGTTGATGCTAGGATATAAATTTGACTGGGAGAAACACCCGCCATATCGTAAAATACAAAAACATCATCATTCGAGCCTGAAAATGAAATTATCTCCAAGGAAAGAGAATTCAAAAGTGTTTACAAGGCTCGAGTATGTCCATCAGAGACACAGACATTCAATTTTATTTTATTATTTAGGGCAAAAATGATAAGTAAAATTAATCTCCACCATGGATAATGGAAAACATGGGAGAACCTGAGTTTTTAGATAGACAGAGAATGGGGAGACCCAAATTATAGACCTTTTTCAGAGGAACAAAGAAACAAATAGAAAAACATGGACCCATAAGTGATCTACGACCCAAGAATAGATTAAAAATGGCAACAAATATTAACTAAGCACAACACTGGAGAAAAGAAAGAGGCCGAAAATCGATAGATTTTCAAAGTAAAACTGGGATGAGACTATTTTGAGCACCAACAGTAGGAAATAAAAATCTAACCCTTTGGAATGGAGAAGCCATCCCAAAATATAGCCCTATAAAATGTCCCTTCATCCCCCCTAAGCGAATTTTCCTATTCCTACCACTTGCGATGTTTCATATTCTCGTATGAATAAAAAAATTATTTTCTTAGTTATGAAAAAAAAATTACAATGAAAAATTAAAATGTCACTTTAGTAAATAAGATGAGAAAGTCAAAAGTACATTCCCAAGAAAGAATTAAAATGTAGATAGAGAAGGACGAAGAGAGAAGTAATCAATCCAAAAGTTAAGTCAAAGCTTTTGATGATGAACAGTTTACTCTCGATTGACTTTGTGGAAGTATTTTAGGGATGAAATACTTTCCCTTATCAACTTTATTTTACTAAGTTGTGAATATAACTTCCTTTTCTTACAGGTTGCACACATACCCTTAAAAACTGATCCAAGTAGCAAGAATTCCCAAAATTGATTTACACTATGTAAACAATACTTTATGATCTACCATGATATTAGAGATGGGACCTATAATATCTGCGAGGGATTATAATCTATCCTCATTGAACTAGAAAGGATTTTATGTCTCCTTTTAGACAATTTCTTGGAAGGAATTTAGGAATTACTCTGAGGATGAATGTTCACTGAGTAGAGGGGATCTGAGATTCCATAAAATTTTACTAATTTCTTTCCAATATTTTAGGTCCATGCTCCTCACAAGAATTTATCTCTTAAATTACATTGTTCATCATTTAAAAGTTGGATTTCATTATGTATGACCAGAAAGTTGACAAATTATTAGCAAGAGATGTAAACACATTATTTTTCACCAAAGTGTGATAATCGAGAAAAATATTCTCAAATACCAATGGGAAAATAATATCTGAATTGGATATTTCTTTCTCAATCTCAACCTTTTTCATATTCACATTGTAAATGGTAGTGAGGAAAAAAATTATATAGAGAGAAGATCTTACGTAAAAATTTCTTCTCTTTTTCAATGATCTTCTCTACCCATCTATCATTTTCTCTCCCCTGCATAGTTTTTCTCTTGAGATGACTTGATCACTTGGGGGTAAAGTATACTAATAGGAGAGATATATTTTACCATAGAAAGTAGTTTTGAATTGGGCTCCAAAAATTACTTCACATAAAGTAGTCAAGGTTCTCACATGCTCCTTGAGTTGTTCCATAATATTCTTATTCTCTTCATTTCTTACGAGCAATCGAGAGCTCTAAATATCCCACTTGAGAACATATTTTTCTGCACATCTTCTCATAGTTCTCTCAGAATCCTTGTTTTGAGGTCATCCATATCCAAGTTTGTCACATCACTATCACCTACATTGGGATACTCAATGTTTAGAGTGGATTTTGGTTCTAAACCTGATTATTTGAATTTCATGGTGATGAAGCTTAGTGAAATTGACAAGAGATGGATGGATATTAAAAAAATGAAAAAAATCCCCACACTTACTATTATTAAACCGATCAAACCCTCAAAGTCTATTTTTAGAGAGTTTCTCAAATTAGCACTTTAGTGTGGTATTGACATGAAAGGGGGTGATGGTGACTAAGAAAGTGACTAGTTTTATAAAGTTACTTTTCTTTAGTATGTGAGAACTTGGTAAAAATTTATATTTTTAGTAAGTGGTATTCTAGGTGTCAGAATGAGATTGGAGTAATTTAAAAGAATTAATTTTTACTTTGGATACTTTTCTCTAAATTTTAAGGGCTTTCAATGACAATATTTTTATAGATACGAAAGGGAAATTTTTATGGCTGTATTTTTGTTCTAGCCATTAAAAATCATCCTAGACCATCAATTGAGGAAATATTAGTACCAAAAGAAACGTGTTTCATAAGGAATGGGTTGTCGAAATTTCATGAGATTTTACTGTGGGGTTTTTGAGTTACGATAATTTTACTATTTTTTGCCATGGGATTATTTTAAAAAATTGAGCAGCATAACAAAAAGAGTTTGTTGTTTTGGAGGGGAAAATATCACATTCAAATGCACAATAATGGATAAGTTTTGGATTATAACATTTTCTCCTTATTTTCACTTTAACTCACCATTAACCCAACATGGCTTGACCTGGGTCAGTAGGGGGTTAGAGGGTTAGTTACACCCATGAAAATAGGGGATAGTTTAGGGTGAGGGGAGAATGGGGAAAACAATGTGGCAATTTTCATAATATTGTGATAAGTATCACCATGTGAGAGAAAAAGAGAGATGTATGGGTTGCAGATAAGTTCCCAAGAGATGAGATGAGGTTTTGCATGTGTCCAAGGAAATATGAGATATTTTGGAATCATTTTAATTAAAAAAATTCTCTTATATGTAAGTACAAAGGGAAAAGGGACAGTAAGCATGTAAAAATCCACCATGGGTAGAGTTTATCATGAAGAGGGGCCAAATGGGTCTGACACAACTTTTTGCATGTTGTTCTAACAACCTGGGTTTTCACTCAAGTCACAAAAACCTTTCTTCCAAAAGAGGTGTGTAATTTTACGTGCCCACTATCCCCTTACACTAAAGGACAAGAAAAAAACGTAAAATGATTTTGAAAATATGTCATATGTTGTGGGTGTCATGTTTGGAAGTTGTGCACACTCGTAAGACACACAATAGGATTTTTAAGTAATGAAAACAAACATATCAATAAGGGGGTGCCCATTGATGTCCTCAGTATCCTGTTAGAGCAAGGGACATGGTATAAGTGATATTTTAGATGAAAAATTGAGCCAATTAATCAAATGAATTGTTATTATCATCATGCTAACGTGAAATTAGATCATAGGAATGCATGTTTTTCCATGTGGAAGAAAAAATTGGATTTCCATGGTTAAATGTTACATGATTTTGTCTAAAAAATACCCTATAAATCCATCCTACACATTTTGAATACCTGATTATGATTTCATTTTAATTTTTATTCCCACTCACCCTTTTGACACAAAGGATCAATGAAAATGACCCATAATACCATAGAAAATAGTGAGGCCTAGGATAAAAATTTATGCATTTACCATGGAGAGGACTCTAATATATTTATTTTAACTATATTTTTAGATCTTAACTGCTCTTAAAACTCCCAGAACCTTCAGAATAAGAAAAATTTCTCTTTTGAATCTTTCATTCCCTGTACCTATATTGTTCTAGTCTTGCTGAGATGGATCCCAACACCACATGTCTCCACATTTTCCAAGAAACTACCTCAGATATCTTCATTTCTCCCCTTAAAAACCTCCAGATGGGTTGAAACTTTGTAGATAGCCTCTGGTGGATGGTTTTTGTTGCTATATGGCTAAATCATCCACTTTAGTGCTTCCAAGAGCACGTTTTCACCTCAAAGTTCAATACCTTTATATAATCCACTTGGATTTACCTCCTTGATCATGAAACACATTTAATATCCATGTTATCATATTAATCTCATACATAATGAAGATGATACATACTCAAAGGGGTTGTATGAGTTGATAGGTTTTTTGGAGGATGGTTTCACAATGACCAAGAAAGGGGATATCAAGTAGTGGTCTTTTTTGAAATGACAATTTTTTTAAATTTTGCATTCCAAACATTTTATCATGAAAAACATTGAATTTGACTTGGGGAAATATACCAAAAGAGATAATAAATAACCTCTAAAATATCGTAGAAGAGAATATTCATGCTTTATCTAATGGGAAATAAAGTCACCATAATATACAACTAAAACAAGAAACAAACATAACCAAGGGGAAACAAAAAAAACGCACGACACAAAAGGGAAAAAACCAAGCATAAAGGGAAACATGCAACTAGAAAGGAAACTATGATACATAGTTAAGGAAAACCAACCTTATTACCTAATGATTTTAAAATGTTTCCCACTGCGAGGAAAATCCATTAGTATGTGTTTTCTTCTGTAAAATTTCTAATCTTGAAGAAACCAGTCTAGAGAGATTTAAATTTATTGTGGCTTCCTTCAGGTTCTCATGTCATATCCGAAAGTAGGAAAATATATCAAATGTTATAATAAATTATCACATGTTTTCTAATAAAACAACTTATTCAGTTTTGATTAGTTCCTTATGAGAAAATCCACCTCTACATCTTTATCTTCGTTCAAATCTTCCAAGTGGCATATTTTTTTCAAGAGAATTAGTATATTTTCCATACTCTACTACCTGCACTAGTTGCAAGGTATGTAATTTTAATTAAATAGTAATCTCGGCTTCAATTCCATATAACAACTGAAAAGGATAAGTTCCAATGGAATTTTGTAGGTGTTATCTGATTAGCCCATAAAGAATCATAGAAATTTTTAATCCAATTCCTTTTATTAGAATCCACCAATTTTTGAATAATAGTAGAAATGTTTGTGTTGCTATATTATACTTGACCATTTTCTTTCAGGTAGTAGTTAGTAGATTGAGTTAGCGAAATGTTATAGTTGTAAAAAAATTAATTAGCTCAATGGACGAGAAACAAATATAATTATCAATTACTATCTTGGTTGGAACTCTAAACTAGACAATGTCATTCTCTTTTAGGAAGTTACAGACCATCTCTGAATCGGCATGCTTGATCGAAATGAATTTTACCCACTTTCTAAGATATTATGTGGCACTAAGGACATACATATTCAACATATATTAGAATTATGGTTCAATACACCAACAAATTCTAAACCCCACTATTGTAAATATTGTTATATGAGCACAAGACTGAAGTGGCGTGAAAGATCATCTTGTCTTTCCTACAAATTACTTGCATGGCTCACTTTTCTCTAACTATATATAAGAATCCCTAAAAATAGTAGGAAAATAATTTCCACCTCTCAAGATCTTGTGCATGGTTACCAATGTTAAGAATTTCCCGTTGCATTCCTAATAACTGTATGGTTTCAAAAGTAGTTCATTTTTTAATATTCAATGCACTTTAATAAATTATCATCTAATCCTTTCTTGTATAACACATTCTCTGAAATGGCATACTTTATTTCCTTGAAAATACATTGTCATAGAGTATGCCTCTACTTATAATCAATACTTTGGGGTAAATTATAGTAAGTCAGTAAGTATGAAATATATGAATACCATGGATTATTAATACTTAGGAAAAGGACAAGAGGGAGGTCTTTGGTCAAACATACATAACAATTAGAAAAATCTTCCCACTCCTCCTTATCAATAAGGTCATATAAACCATTACCTCTCACCAATTTAGAGGGCCTAATATCAAAGTCATATTCTTGAATATATTATACCCAATTAACTCTTATTGCACTAGGATAATATTATATCATAATAGACTTGAAAGATAGGATAAAAACCATAACAATGGTGTGTGAGTTCAAGAGATAGAACCTTGAAATTTTTCAAACCCGAAAACCACCGCATATACATGGTTCTCATGTTGTGAATAATTGGTTTCACATGATTTTAATGGTGTACTCATGAATTCAATACATGATTGAACTATTTCATCAAATTTTATCTTGAACTATGAAAGATGAGATGGTATGCTCGACATAATAGTAGTAAATAATAAATTCCTTATTGAAATCCGAACAAACAAAGGTAACTACCTTAACAGAAGAACTTTTGATTGATTTGAAATATTTCTTACCTGTCCTTTCTCCAATTGAATGAATCCTTAGGCCTCATCATGTTAACAATTTAGTTAGTGAGCTAAAAAAACTTAGGGATGAACCTTATAGAAATTTACCTTTCCAAAGAATGAATTCACATTGGGATTTCTTGTGGGAAGATACAACTATTGAATGACTTAAAATATTTTAGGATATATTATCATACCTTCCTTGCTCGAAATATGTCCAATGAAATTTCTTTATGTCACCCTAAATATTTAATTCTTTAGATTGAGAGAGATATGGTGTTTCCTACAATGTATCATTACCTAGTCCAGATGATACAAACGTGATTCTCTCTTATTTGAGAACATGGTGAGGTCATCCAAGTACACCACTATAACTTTTACTTTCGAATATTTGAGGGATAAATATGTTTCTCTCTGTAAGTGGCACATTCATTAATTAATCCAAAGGGCATACAATGGTATGTACAATTACCCCAAGGAGTGTGTTGGTGCTCATAATTTTCTCACCCGATTTGTGCCCTTGAAGATTTATTGATTCACAGCCTCTGTCATTTTATCCTTCCCTGTATTGTGTTTGGCTAGTCTTTGTTGCCATTTTAATTTGCTCCTGGGTCTAAGATCATGTGTGGGTCCATATTTGTCTCATGGTTCCTTTGTTCCTCTGGAAAAGCTCTGTATTTTGAGTCTCCCATGCTCTGTTCTTTCAAAACTCATGTTTTCCCTGTTTCCTCCATTTTCCACAGTTAAGATTTGTTGTCCCTGTCATTTTTTCCCTAAATACTCAAGGAGAAATGAGTTGATGTGTCCCAAAGGATCGTGTTTGAGCCTTGCAATAGGCTAAATTCTTTGTCCCTTGAAGAAAACCTCATTTTCTAGCTCAAATGGATGTTTCTCTGTGTTTTACAGTTTGATGAGCATTTCTCTCGGTCAAATTTGCATCATTCAGTTGACAGGGAAATGTGGCACCTCTTGGTTTAATGCAGATCAGCTTAATACTTCAAAAAATCCATGAAAAGCCTCATTTTTAACATGTGTCCATGTGGAGGAATGACACTCATTTGAATATCTACTTTTGTGTTTTGCCTTGGAGTAGCACAGGGAGGACACATGGAGGCCTCCGCTGCTTTCCCATATTTAGAAAAAAATTTATGCAGATGGAAACAGTTTGGTAGAACATCGACACATGGTAACCCCGTGCTCATTCAAGATCTCTGCCTTAGGGACCATTTTGAAATAGCGCCATGGAGACATGTGGAGGAACCACACATGTTTGGGAACCAGCCCTTCAGTTTCATTTTAAAGAAGTGCCAGGGTGACACATGGAGGCCTCCGCTCACTAAATGCATTTTACTTAGACTTTTCAAGGGCCAAAAGGAGACTACCTCAGATCTTGACATGTGGTGACCTCCACAGAGCATAAAGCCTTCAAACAAATTTTACCAGAGTAGGACATGTGGCGAGCCCACAGTCATTCAAGGTATCAAATTTCTGGGGCCGCCTCAAGGTGTGCCATTGTGACACGTGGAAATTTGAAAAGTCATAAGGGGTGGGGAAGTGGACCATTGAAGGAAACTTAAATTTTTTTCATCTTTGCCTCATAAAGGTTAAAATATCAAAAATGGCTCACAAGCCCGATGGGAAATAGTCAATGTTTTGCCTTGGTCAATGGTGGAGGTGCAAGCTTTCGGAGGAAAAGTGAAAATTTTTCCCTTTGAGGGAAAAGGAGTTAAAGGCATAAAAGGACCCAACGTTCCGCTAGGACCCACATTAGGGACTTGAAGTGGAAGGACAGAGCTACGGGGAAAACATGGAAAATTTTCCTTTTATCAAAAGAGAGTCAAATGGAAGAATTTCTCTACGCTTCCTTTGGGACCCACCTTAGGACACGTGTCGGGCCCATTTTTAGAAGTGAAGGTGCAGAGAAAAATGTGAAATTTTTCCATTTTTTCAAAAGGGTCAGAAAAGGTCAAAGGAAGCCCTCGAGACCGTTTTCTGGAACTTCCACGTGGATGTCCCACATTCAAAATCAAATATCAATGGCTGTTGAGTGTCTAAATTTGATTTTCCGCCCTATTTTTTCTGTAAATATCCTGGGAGTGTGTGCCTTCATGATTTCTTATTATTTTCTACATGAAAAATAGAGGATCGAGTTAATTTTGATATCGAGAGTTTGGTAGGAGAGATATGGAGACAGTCTTTCATCATTAAAATGGTCTGACTCTCAAGCCAAATCTGGTTTTCCATTTTTCTTCTCCTGAGTGCGCAATGGGTTAGATTTGATTGATATGGGGACAGAAGTGGTTGGTGAATGGATGGAGGCATGTTTTTCGTAAGAAAGTAGTTGATTGTGAGAATAAATCGAAGAGATTTTCCCTCAAGCACCTAGTGACTTTTTGCATATATGATTTTGTGAATCATGAAAGAATCATGGCGAGCACTAGTGCATTTAAAGTTTTTCTTTTGGGAGGAAGGGGCTCTGTTGGAAATGTTATAAATGGCATGAATTTTTTTTGTCAAATGGTTAGGAGTTTTAGGAAAAGATCAGGACTGATTCTCTCTAGCAAAAAAACACTTGACATAGCCCATCCATTTTGAGAAGCCATCTAGAGAAGCCTTTATATCTCTCTTTCTATTAAATTTGATCGTGTCAAGGTGTTTGCAAGTGTACATCCATTGACAAGATTTGAGATTGTTCTTGAAACTATCCCTTGCTGATAAATTTGATCAAACTTGAGTTAGTATGTGTTAATCTTGAGTAAAGTCTATTTATTTCATTTTTGAATGCATACGGGTAGTTTATCTTGTTTCTATTGCAATCTTGTACCAAATTATAGTCCAATCACACAAGTCTCAGTCCTTGTGATAGTATAGTGGTATCTGCAATTTCATTTCTCAAAAGAGCCTTCATCTGGGAATGGGATAAATGGGTTCAAATCACTTTTCTTTCATTTTGTTGATATAGATTCTCAACAAGCCTTTGGGTGTACCTCAGGCGTAACTTGGTTTAAATCATGGTGCTTTATTGGGTCCTCTAACTCGAGCCTTTGTGATATAGTCCCACATGTTGTGTGAAAGAGTGCTGATCGGGGCCTCCATTGAAGCACATATTGTAGTTGAGGAAACAATTTAATCTTTTGTGGCATTTTTTTGATTAAATCTTTCCATTTTGTGTAATTTCTCAAGGATCTGGTGAGTCAAGTCCGTCTTGTCTCCCCTCCCACAAAAATTGATTTAAAAACAACCAATCCTACCCATACTACCCCTATTTTTCTCTCTATACCCACACTAGACCAAAATCCTTTTACTAAAGTATGCAGAGCATATCAAGTCTCCAAATGTCTTTAGTAACCTTTGCATTATTGAGAGAATATCTCCATAATCTGGAAGTGACAAGTTGTGAGAGTCATATTTGGTGTGTTGATCATATTTTCCCCAAGGCCTTCTCTATAAAATTTATGCAAAAGAAAGGTACATGTATCTCCTTTCAAATAATAGATGTTACATAATAGGTTCTCTTACCTTAGTTGAAAGTCACAACCTAAAATAGTTAGGATAAGATTACATCCTTTTGAGGTGTAATCCATCTCTCCACAAATCCAAGTAACAAAGGGATAGCTAGATTTATCCCCAGCTACAAAATGACATACATTTATGATCTATCTACCTTAAGCTCTCTGTTGAATCTGTGTTGCTGCTTGGTTTGAAAAGGAGAACAAATTTGGGTACCAACACTTGTGGCATCATTGTCAGGGATTTGATTTATGTTGCCAGGAACTTAGTTCAATTTAATCCACATGCATACATTTTTGAAGCCATATCTATTTGACCCATCAAGAACACCAACACTTCTGGCACCATTGCTGGGGACTCTCAGTTCAAAATCAAGAACTTGGTAAAACACTTCTTGTTTTCTCCAAGTGTTGTGTGTTATTGTTTTAGTTTCTACATCTAAGTGTACTAGTTTTCATTGATAAATCTAGGTAGAGAAAGTTCAGAGTCTCTCCATCTCTAGTTTCTAATGTTGATAGACCTTTTATTGATCATATTTAATTCATCTACGCAACTAAGGTGAATTTCTTTCGTGGCGACTCCCTATTGATCTAATTCTTAAAAAGGTACTAATATCTTAAAACTCTTGTCAAAGTCAGATCTATTACTAATATTTTCAAAGCTCGAGGGAACGATATATTTATTTGCTAGGAATCCTGCTAGGACATTGTTTCCAGAGCACCATTAAAGCCTGGAGATTTGTGGGAGATCATCACACAAGAAGAGGGATCACCATTAAAGAAAGTGAACGGCCTATCATTGAAGACTGCCATTCTAGTGACTCTGAATCATGTAGTCTCTTTGTGGAATTGAAATCCCTAGCTAGAGATGGGCCTTCATTTGATTTTGAAAGGTTTGCTTCACACTCTACTCCTGTCTTTTATGAGGTTGATAGGGATTTCCAAGAAACAAGGACTTTAGGGGGTATCCATTTTGAAAATTATACTCCTGTGTTCCAAGAACCTTCTGCCCCCCATCAGTTTGTTACCCCTCCAAGATCACCTCCTCAAATCAATATGGCTCAACCCAAACCTCCATTTTTTGTAAACACATTTGGACCTATAAATTTTGTAGGAATGGCTAGTTACCCAAATGTAGTGCCTCAAGATGTAAGGAACAAAATGCCAAAGTTCTAGGGAAATAATGTTATTACTGGAGATTAGCATCTAAAGCTTTTTATCAATATGATGGAAGATTTTGAGATTGAACATGAAGATGTGTATATCAAGTTGTTTATTCACACTTTGGAAGAAGATGCTAGGGACTGGTATAAAGCGTTGCCAGATAACTCTATTGATGCCTGGACTAAGATGAGCAATGCATTTAGACTGCAGTATGGTGATAGGACTGACCCGAGGTTTCTAATGATAGAATTTAAAAATATAAAAATAAACCCCAATGAGTCAGTACATGACTTCAACACAAGGTTTAGTAAGACCTTGAGGAGATTTCCTCTTAGGATAAGGCTTTGTGATGAGTCATGTTTGATCAAATATATTGATGCATTTGATAAAAAGGATGCATATTATTAAAGAGAAAAAAATCCCACAAACTTGAGGAAGGCCTTCACCATGGCTTTACAATTAGAAAAAAATATCAAAGGAATTGGAAAACCTCCAAAGAGGGATGGGGTAAATCTGGTTAACCCAAAAAAAACCCAAACAAGGAAGGCTGCTGATTTGGAAGAAGTTGTGAAGACTTTGGTAGGGGATGTCAAAGAAATTTCCTACAAGCTAGCCCGAGATGAGAAAGGAATTGGGAAGAGCTCACAAGGTTAGTACAAGAAGCAAGGAAAAGATAGGTTCACAAACCACCATAGATCTAATGATAGAGGTAAGGGATCTATTGGGTTTAGAAATAGACAGTCTCAAGCCAAGGAGAACAGAACTATACCTGATCCTTTGGCTATCAAATTTGTTGTTGTGGAAGAGAAAGATGTCATTGATTGGTGTGATAGATGTTTCATGCCCCATGCTCCTTGTGAAGAAGATCAGTAAGAAGAAGAAGAAGTTACTGATGATAATGATGATGATGTCTACATGATGGGTTATTCCACAAGCTCACAAGGGGCAACTTTAATTGAGGTGATAAGTTCCTAGACTACTTCCACTTTTTGGGATTGCATTCATAGGGAGACTATTCTTCCTCCCTCTCATAATTTAGAAGTAGATACCGTATAAGCTTTTGGATTTCCCAATAATGACTTTTAATATTTAAGGGATTTAATGATAAAGAAGTTTGATGGAGGTATCCCCTCTGAGGAAGATAGACAGTTACTAATGAATGTTGTTGTGGTTCAAGATAAGGAATACAACACAGTAAGGAAGGTTGTTAAAGAGGTAGGGCCTCAAGCCAAGCCAAAAGCTCCATTAATTTCAAATATTGCTAAAGAGGCTCCTAGGAAAGATGCACCTACTAAAATCCTTGTAGTTCTAAACAAGAATCATACCCCTCCTCATGCCCAAGTTGTCAAAAATATTGTACCACCTAATGAGTGTATGGGCATCCCTTCCGGTTCTGCCTTGTCAAGAAATGCCCCATATGATATTTCCCAACTCTTAAGTCAAATCAAAGTATTTGTCCCAATTGTTGAGTTGCTTAGGATTCTTGAGCATAAAAAGAGAGCATTTGAATACTTGGGGTTTACAGAAGAGAAGATTGCCATAGGTAGAAACATAAACATTATGGAGACCTCACCTGTCATTGAAGAACTAGAAGCACCACTCAGCATTAGAAGAGCTAGATGAACCACCTGAGGTTTACTTGGGGACATCCTTGGTAGACTCTTAGATGAATGTGAATCGATTCTTCACCACTTTGATCAAGGACAAACTTCTGCATAACTACATGTTTGACTCAGGGGCATCATGCAATGTCACTGCCTTTAGAGGCCATGAATGAGCGAAACATCAAGGTGACAGTAGCCTATGGGAAGTGTACTGCTATGGACTCTAGAGAGGTGTCAGTGGTACGATGTGTGAAGGGTCTAGTGGTATAACTTGCAGCCTATCCAGGTAGGGATTTAAAGCTTGATGTAGTTATTATTGACTGCCAAGCCAAATGGGGTATGCTATTATCTAGAAAGTTGGCTGCAAATGTTGGTGGTAGTGTCCAAATGGACATGTCTTATGCCACCATCGTAGTTGAGGGCAAGCCTTGTTAGGTTATATGCAGAGAAGAAAATTTTGCACGTTATTGAGGATCCCAACAATGCATCCTATGAAGTATTGTTTACAAATGTTGATGCTGAAAAATTTGTGGGATTTTCTAATGGAAAAGAGCACAAGATTAAGGAGTCTAAGTGTCTTGAGTAGGTAGGCTCTCCTTGGAATTTATTTTTTGATGGAGCTTGCTCCAAATTTGGAAATGGTGTTGGTGTTGTTCTAATTTCTCAAAGCCAGGATTTTTTCATTTAAGCTTAACTTTGAGTGTACCAACAATATTGTTGAGTATGAAGAATTGTTGTTATATTTAATAATTGCTTTGAAGTATGGTGTCAGGGACATCATCGTCAAAGGAGACTTAGAGCTAGTTATCAAGAAAGTCAGAAAACTGTATTCCACAAAGAATCAGCGACTGAAATAGTACAAGCATGTAGTTTGGGACTTTAGTGAGATGTTTGACTCCTTCAACATTGTGCATCATGAAAGGAGGTTCAATGAATTGGCAGAAAAGCTTGTATTGTTGGGATCTTGGTTTGACAGTTCTGCAACATCCCCTTATTGTGAATATGAGGTGGAGGTAGTGACAAGACCCTTTGTCCATAACAATATAAAATATTGGTAGGTTTTTGATGATGAGGCTCAGGTCAAAAGGTTCCTGCAAAACGATGGGAAGTTTGATGATCAAATCATTGATTGGGAGCCAATGGTCTATACAACAGAGGGGAAGGAAACCTTATTTGACAAAGGCATCATCCAGCTAAAGACCAACACCATTCCTAGAGGGCTAGTTGCTCTTGAATCGAATTTTGATAATGTTGAATGCATTATTAATAGGCATATGGCAGCCTTGAGGGATGTTGAGGAGCATGACCTTGGCATGAAGGAGAAACCCAGGAAGATTTGGTTGGGAAACAGTCTCAAGAAAGATGAAAAGTAGTCATACATCCAGTTTTTAAAGAAATACCAAGATTACATGGCTTGGAATTATTTTGAGCTCAAATCATACAGAGAATACCTGTTCCAGCATGAGATTCCCTTGGATCCCAGTGCAAGACCCTTTATGTTAAAGCAGAGACCAATTAATCCTCTGTTATCTCTCAAAATGCAAGAGGAGATGAAGAAGCTAAGCGATGGAGGTATTATCCAACACATAAGGTATTCTTCTTGGGTTGTCGACCTAGTTCCAGTAAGAAAGAAGAATGGTGACATCAGGTTGTGTGTGGAATTCAGGAGCATAAACAAGGCATCAATGAAGGAAAAATATCCTTTTCCTAACATGGAGCACATGATGCAGTTGGTGACTGGTTCTGAGTTGCTTTCTACTTTAGATGGCTTCTATGGTTATAATCAAGTCATGGTGAAAGAATCAGAAAGGATCAAGACAACCTTCACTACTCCATGGGGAACGTACATATATGTTAGGATGACCTTTGGTCTGATGAATGCTAGAGCCACTTTTCATAGAGCAATGTATGTTACTTTTGTTGGTTACATAAATGAATTTATTTTTGTTCACCAAGATGATGTAATAGTGTTTTCAAGAAGGAGAAGTGACCATTTGCTGCACTTAGAGAAGATGCTGATCAGATGTAGGGAATATGGAATCTCACTAAATCTAAAGAAATGCCATTTTAGGGTTTAGAAGGCCAAATTTCTTGGTCACATTGTGTCACAAGAAGGAGTGATGATTGATCCCAGTTCCAAGAACCATAAAAGGAATTTAGTCCTTTTTTAGGAAGATAAATTTCATTAGAAGGTTTGTATCAAAATTTTCTTAGTTGACTATCCCAATCAGTTCCATGTTAAAGAAGGATCAGATCATTAAATGGGAAGAGGTTTCCATCAAAGATTTCAATGGAATCAAAGAGGCATTGAAGCATGCCCCTATTTTAGCAGCCCAAGATTACAAAAAATGTTTCGAGTTGTTTTCTTTCGCTTCGTAAAACACTATTGTTTCTATCCTTCTCTAGAAGGATGATGAAGGGTCTGAGAGGCCCATTGCCTTCTTCAGTAAGGCTTTGCAAGGAGCAGAACTGAAATAAACCATCATGGAAAAGTAGACATTTTCCTTGGTCAAAGAAACAAAGGTTTTCAGGCCTTATATTTTTAGTTCAAAAGTTGTTGCTTATGTTCCCCATACCATGGTAAAAGAAATCCTATCAGAGATGGAAGTCTCAAGTAAAATATGTAGATGGGTGAAAAAATTGGAAGAGTATGATATGGACATCCAAACCATGAAGTTGGTGAGAGGTTTGGGGTTAGCTAAGCTCATGGCTGAGAGCAACTTGCTAGACCATTGAGGTAAATGAGATCGAGGAAGAAAGGGTAGCTATTTTTGAAAGATTGACCAGTTTTGAGTGGTATAAGGATGTGATGTTCTATCTCAGACACTTAAACTACCTTGAGCATTTGAATAAGAACTAGAAAAGAGCCCTTAAGTTGGCTTCCCAGAAATATGTCATTACTGATTTTGGGTTTACATGGAAGAACCTAGAACCTAGAGGGAGTCCGTCTTAAGATGCATCACTGAAGATGAAGCCCCCAAAATAATTTTGATCTCTATGGAGGAGTTTGTGGGGGGTATTTTTCTGCAAGAGTCACAACACATAAGATCCTGAGGGCCAGTTATTGGTGGCCAACTCTTTTCAAGGATACAACCATATTGGTCAGAAGATGTGAGAGTTTCCAGTGTTTCTCTGGAAGGCTGAAGGCTTCAGGATTCCTACTTTTGTGGTCTGTATCAATTGAAGCCCCATTTAAGCAATGGGTAATGGACTTCATTGGTGAGATTTCAGACCTTACCAAGTGGGTGGAAGCAATCCGCACCAAGAAGGCTACACACCAAGTTGTCATGCATTTTGTTCTAAACAATAGTATTTACAGGTTTGGAGTACCAGTCAAAATCATAGTTGATAATGCCATGAGTTTCAGGGCTAGACCTCTGGTGGCAATTTGTAAAGGATATGGGATCAATTTGACATATGCCTCTAATTATAGTCCCCAAGGAAATAGACAAGATGAGTCCAACAATAAGAATTTGCTAAAGATTATCAGAAGAACCTTGGATTTGAACAAGAGAAAATTAGGTGAACAGCTGAAGTTTGTTGTCTGGGCTGATAGGATCACTGTCAAAAGAGCCACTAGAAAGACTCCATTTGAGTTGGTATATGGGACTCAAGACCTTCTACCTCTACATATGCAATTATCTTCATATCAGTTCATTTAACAACTAGAAGATCAAGAAGTGAGTCCTCATGATGCCCGCATCAGCCAGATTGTTGAGCTTGATGAAGAGAGAAGGGTGTCTCACTTGAGGCATATAAAGTTCAGAGAAAAGCTAAAGAAACTATTTGACAAGAAGGTCACTCCTAGTGCCTTCAATATTAGAGATCTTGTGCTATTATGGGATAGTAGGAATGAGGATAAGGGTAAGCATGATAAGTTTGACTCATTGTGGATGGGCCCTTACTCTATTGACATTAGAATCGGTGAACACACCTTATTCTTGAAGAATCTAGATGGTGAATTTTTTGAACTACCTATTAATGGAAAGCATCTGAAGTATTTCTTGGATTGATTCCTTTTCATCAAGGTAAACACTTCTTATACAGTGTATAGTTTGTTGTTTGCATCCTGTTTTTTGTGTTTTTGGTTATTTAGGTCCATGGTGACCTATTTTTGCTGGCTTTTTTGTTTTTTTTTTGAGATGGCTTCATTTCTCTACTCTACGAGCTGACTCTGTCACCCAATGGATATTTTGCACTTGTTCTACTATTGTTCTTGTGGTACTCGCATCGAGTGCCCATCCCCTTGTCAAAGCCAATGTTGGTGCTCATAATTGTCTCACCCCATTTGTGCCCTTGAAGATTTATTGATTCATGGCCTCTTTCATTAAATCCTTCCCCGTATTGTGCTTGGCCAGTATTTGTTGACATTTTAATCATCTCCTAGAATGAAGATCATGTGTGGGTCCTTATTTCTCTCAGGTTCCTTTGTTCCTCTGGAAAAGCTCTGTATTTTGAGTCTCCTGTGTTCTGTTCCTTCAAAACTCACTGTTTTCCCATTTCCTCCATTTTCCACAGTCAAGATATACTGTCCCTATCATTTTTTCCCGTAAATAATCAAGAGAAATGAGTTGATGTGTCCTTAAGGATCGATTTTGAGCCTTGCAACAGTCTAAATTCTATGTACTTTAAGAAAACCTCATTTTTTCTGGCTCAAATGGACGTTTCTCTATATTTTACGATTTACTGGGCATTTCTCCTGGTCAAATTTACATCATTCAATCAACATGAAATGTGGCACCTCTTGGTTGGATGCGGATCAACTTAATACTTAGGAAATTCCATGAAAAGCATCATTTTAAAAATGTGTCCATGTGGAGGAATGATAGTCATTTGAAGATCTACTTTTGGGATTTTCCTTAGAGTAGCACTGCGAGGACATGTGGAGGGCTCCGCTACTTTCCCATAATAAGAATTTTTTTTATGTAGCATGGAAACTATTTGGAAGAAAAGGGACACATGGCGAGTACGCACTCATTCAAGATCTCCACCTTGGGGACCATTTTGAAATAGTGCCATGGAGACACATGGAGGAACCACACATGTTTGGGAACCAGCCCTTGAATTTCATTTTAAAGAAGCGCTAGGGTGACATGTGGAGGCCACCACTCACTTTTCATATTACTTAGACTTTTCAATGGCCAAAAGGAGACTGCCTCAGAGCTTGACACGTGGTGCCCTCCATAGAGCTTCAAGCCTTCAAAGAAATTTTGCTGGAGCAAGAAATATGGCGAGTCCACACTCGTTTGAGGTATCAAATTTTTAGGGCTGCCACAATGTGTGCCTTTGTGACATGTGGCAATTTGAAAAGTCATAAGGGGTGGGGAAGCGGACCATCAGATGCAACTTAAACTTTTTTCCTCTTTGCCTCATAAAGGTTAAAATATCAAAAATGGCCCGCAAGCCCGATGGGAAATAATCAATTTTTTGCCCCGATCAATGGCGGAGGTGCGGGCTTTTGGAGGAAAAGTGAAATTTTTTCCCCTTTGAGAGAAAAGGAGTTAAATGCATAAAAATACATGGGGTTCTGCTAGGACCCATATTAGGGACTTGAAGAAAAAAGGTGGAGCTGCGGGCAAAACTTGGAAATTTTTCCTTTTTTCAAAAGAGAGTCAAATGACAGAATTTCTCCATGTTTCCTTTCGGACCCACCTCAGGACACGTTTCGGGCCCATTTTTAGAAGCAAAGGTGTGGAGCAACATGTGAATTTTTTCCAATTTTTCAAAAGGGTCAGAAAAGGTCAAAGGAAGCCCCCGATCCCATTTTTGGATCTTCCACGTGGATGTCCCACATTCAAAATCAAAGGTCAATGACTGCTGAGCGTCTTAATCTAATTTTCCCCCAATTTTTTTTGTAAAGCTCCTGGAAGTGTGATTAATAATGATTTCTTGTTATTTTCTACACGCCAAATAGAGGAGTGAGTTAATTTCGATATCTAGAGTTTCGTGGGAGAAATCTGGAGATGTCTTTTACCATTAAAATGGTCTGACTCTCATGCCCGATCTAGTTTTCTATTTTTCTTCTCCTGAGCACACAGGGGGTTAGATTTGATTGATATGGGGTGGAAGTTGTTGGAAAATGGATGGAGGTGTGTTTTGCTCAAAAAAGGAGTTGAATGCAAAAATAAATCGAAGAGATTTTCCCTCGAGCACATGGTGACTTTTTGCAGATTTGATTCTTTGAATCACAAAAGAATCATGGCGAGCACTGGTGCATTTAAAGTTTTTGTATTTTTGGAGGAAGGGGATCTATTGGAAATTTCATAAATGGTATGAATATTTTTTGTAAATGGTTGGGATTTTTTTTGAAATGATCGGGATTGATTCTCTCTAGCAGAAAAAGCTTGATAGAGCCCATCCATTTTGAGAAACCATCTAGAGAATCCTGTATATCTCTATTTGTGTCAAATTTGATTGTGTCAAGGTGGTTGCAAGTGTTCATCCATTGAAAATCTTTGAGATTTTTGTAGAAACTCTCCCTTGCTGATAAATTTGATCAAACTTGAGTTATTCTAAGTTAATCTTTAGTAAAGTGTATTTATTTCATTTCTAAATGCATATGGGTAGTTTTTCTTGTTTCTATTGCAATCTTGTACCAAGATATAGTCCAATAACAGAGGTATTAGTCCTTATGATAGTTTAGCTGGTATATGTAATTTCATTTCTCAGAAAAGCCTTCATCTGAGAATGGGATAAATGGTTTAAAATAACTTTACTTTCATTTGGTTGATAAAGATTCTCTTTAAGCATCTGGGTGTACCTCAGGCGTGACTTGGTTTAAATATTGGTGATTTATTGGGTCCTCTAACTCGAGCCTTCATGATAGAATCCCACAGGTTTTGTGAAAGAGTGCTGATCTAGGCCTCCATTAAAGCACATATTCTAGTTGAGGAAACAATTTAACTTTTTGTGGCATTGTGTCGATTGAATCTTTCCATTTTGCATAAGTTCTCAAGGATCTGGTGATTCAAGTCTATCCTATGTCCCCTCCCACCAAAATTCATTTTACAACAACAAATCCTACCCATATTGCCCCTGTATGTGCTCTCTATACCCACACTAGACCAAAATCCTTTTACTAAAGTATGCAGAACAGATCAGGTCTCTAAATGTCTTTAGTAACCTTTGCCTTGTTGTGAGAATATCTCCATAATCTAGAAGTGACAACTTGTGAGAGTTAGATTTAGTGTGTTGATCATATTTTCCCCAAGGCCTTATCTATAAAATTTATGTAAAAGAAAGGTACTTGTATCTCCTTTCAAATAATAGAGGTTACACAATAGGTTCTCTTATCTTGGTTGAAAGGAACAACCTAAAATAGTTGGGATAAGATCACATACTTTTGAGATGCTATCCATCTCTCCATACATCCAAGTAACAAAGGGACAACTACGTTTCTCCCTGACTACAAAATGACATACATTTATGATGTATCTGTATCTAACCTCCCCGTTGAATCTTTGTTGCTTCTTGGTTTGAAAAGGAGAACAAATTTGCGTACCAACAGAGTGCTGAAGAACAATTTTTATTTGATCATATTTGGCCACCTTGATTTGGTTATACCTTGAGAATCCGTCGAGCATATAGATCATTTTCAACTCATTGACACCTTGTATAATGTTGTCTATGAGTTTTAGGGGATAATTATTTTTTAATGAAGTTTGATCAAAATTTTGGAAATCCATCGAAGTATAGATCTCACCATTCTTCTTTCTCATTGGCAAAATGTTGGCTATCCATGTTTAGTTATGGATAGAGAAGATGATTTGAGCATTGAGTAAATTTTTAACTTCTTCTCTAATGGTTGTAGTGGTCATAGGATTGTAATACCTTTTTAATTGAAATGTCTTTAGATTAGTTTTCAAAGGGATGGAATGATACATAGAATGTGGTCGAAAAGACTCTAGATCTTCATATATGATTAAGGCTAAACATTAGAATACTTTTTCAAAAAAGTTTAAAATGTTTTACATTCTTCGAGAGAAGTTACTGATGTTCACCATCCTTATTTTCTCACTTGTTCCAGTGCTTACTTTTTCATATTTAGCAGAATATTTGGGTTGATCCTGAGATTTTATATGAATGGACATGTAATGTTTACAAAAAAATTCCTCTAGTGAAATCAATCCTTCTGAAATTACATTTCCCTTCAACTGAATCATTATATCATCATAAACCTTATCACCTCTTGTACCATTACCATCATTAGTTCTAAACTCCTATGAGAGGGTATCACTTCCTTCAAATTACACAACATTCAAATCACCTATTTGATACAATATTTACAAGATATGGCCATCATCATTAAACACCATTTGGCCCTCTAATTTATTAAGCATCCTAAGATGGAAAACCATATCCATTGATTGCTTATGCTCACCAAAATCAGGATCGAGAATCATTAGAGAGGTGGACATTACCAATGAGTCAGCTCTACTATTATGATCATGATGAATTTCCTTGATATTAAAAGCATGAAAATCCTCTATAAATTCGCATGTACTCTAGTTGTATAATGACAAAGAAGATATTTTTTGACTTAGAACAAGTCTCTTACATGTTTTAAGATAAAATTCACATCTTGTTGCACTGCAAACTTTCTAATTCCCATTTTTTAGCAGCTTGCAATCTAAGATGTAAGGCCTCATATTACACTATGTTGTTAGTATTGGATAACCATAGCTTATATGAAAATGGAAATAAATCTCCCTCTGTAGAAGAAAAAACAACTTTGACACTTGACCTAGTTGATGAGCAAATTCCATATTCCCAATATCATTAGATATTTTAGCTGTGATTTCGTCAAATATAAGAAACTCTTTATCTATCTCAAAAATCATTAAATAATTCTTGTTACCTCAATCCTTTAAAAATAAATTCCACTCCCTGTAGTTTGGAATAAGATTTGTGCTCTTGGATCATATGAGTTATTAACTGTATATTTCATTTTTGGTTCAGGGAGAATCTTTTTCATTTGATTTTGGACTGATATTGAAGAAGAGGACCAGTCCATTGGTATTTATCCTCCAACATCCTGATAGAAAATTATACTAAAAAGCACACCATACGTAGCTAGCATGTCTGCCACTAAATTATTTCCTTTGCTCGCTTCTCTATAAAATCTATGAAAGCAAGTTATGCATCTTTGATTCTTTTTTTTTATTGAGTAACAATGACCAAATTCTTAGGTGATATTAAATCCAATATCATAAGAAAATTTCATGAGACTAACATTTTCATATTCTCCAGAATCAGTAATGTAATTACTCAATTGGTATCCATTGATCAATAAGGAAACATAAAAAAGGCTCAATCTTTTTGGTGGATGAAGGGGAAGAAGCTAAGAGATTCTAAAATTTATTTTACATATGAGTAGGAATGCCACCTTTACAATTAGGTTATATGCTTGATCTTGAGCTACTACCTTTACTAAAATCAACCAGCTTATCAAACTGTTCAAGATAGGTTTGTAAATATTCTGACACATAAATTTGAACAATATATTTTTTTACATGATCAATGATATAAAAGGTAGAGAATGACTTTCAAGATGATTCAACATAATAACAATAGGTTGGATATTCTTAGAATTTGGAGAAATAGTAGATATACTTAATTTAGGAAAAAAGGAGATAGGATTTTCATTGCTATTCTTAGATGCAGGAGTAGAACCATCATTTTTAGAATGAGTAAGATAATTTTACTTATACAAAATTTGAGATGTAATGAGAGGGTATGTGGACTCAAGATTCTTATTAGATGACTCCACAGTTTTTTTTAAGTACATAGTATTTCTTGAATATTATATTTTAGAGTCTCAATTTATATGTCATCTACCTCCTTATCTTCATTCCCAGATGATTTATCTTTCTCAAGATTTTTGGACTATGTGAAAGAAACAAAAGAGTGGTTATCCATGTTAGCTGAATTCTCTTCACAATCATCCTTGAATGAATATGAATATTCAATGAATCCAAATTATGTTGATCTTATCTCTTCAATGATAAATCTACCCTCTTCCTCTTCTTCCTCTAAAACAACCTCTTCTCATTTTCCTCATCTAAATTTTTCTGATAAGTGCCATTCATGGATGGATATTCAAGTGCATGATTTATTTCTAATTCAGCAATCATCTTTTGATTGTGATTCTTAATTATATTTTGATCATTTTTCCTTGGGATATCATTGTATGGGGGGTTCTAAGAGAGATATTTTTTTAGAGAAAGAAACTAATTGGTGAGTTTTTACACTAAAGGATCTATAGTTATAAAACTAGAACTACGAGCCTCATCTTTGTTTGACCCTTTCCTAAATTTTTCAAAAATATGAGGTCATCTTTTACATGCAATATAAATTCTTGAGCCTTGTCTAAGGTATTGGGTTGAGATATTAGAATGAATTCAACTTTTGGAAACTGAGTGTTAGTGAGTTATCTTAACTGGTTATGTTCACTAAGTCTTACAACTTCATGAACTTTATACAAAAATATTTTCCACTTTACATTAAAATATCTCATAACCTCATTTGGTTTCTTATTCAATTAGGACAATTGTGCTAGCAATACATGATCATATTCATTTGGTTTGAACCTATCCTCAAAACGTATTTTCATCTGATTTAAGTTAGTGATTGAGATTTTTGGTAGGTGATAAAACCAATATGTAGCAACATCTTCTAATGATTTCATAAACAAGCAGATGAACACATCCTCATGTTGCACTCCCAACATGTCCTAGGCTATGATGAAGGCATAAATGTGCTCATTTGGGTGTCGTTTCTTCCTTGAACTTAAGGAATTTCTTCCTTGATCCTCTATGAAAGTAATGAAATGGAGGGGATAGAGGAAATGGGCTCATTTTTTCCCCCATGGTACATTTGTAGACATTTGTTCTTATTCTTCTTCTTCTATAGGAATGATACCTAATCGTTTTATAACTAGTTTTTCAAAGGGATCCTCAAGAGAAAAGTCGGAGTTAAATTCGGGGAAGAATTCTTGTTTAACTCATCTTGTTGTCTCAATAATAGGAAGTCTAAAATATGTTTTTCATTACTCTTAAAATGCAAGATCAAAAATTCCACTTTCTTGATCATCTCAGGTATATATCCATTCTACCAGTTTTATGTAGAAGGTTAAATAGGAAGGTTCCCACAAAGATGTTTATATAACTTAGGACTATGTTTAATTTCTACTAAATAATATTGTGTTATAGCTCTGAGATGTTGTATGGGGTGAATGATTCACCCAAAGTATTCCCCCATTATTTTTTGGTGAATATGATGTCACTAGGAGAATGCGACCTAAAGAGAGGACCTGATTCTAATCTGAAATGGGTACGTTTCAGGGGGAAGGAATTTCCATGTTATAAATCAAGGCATATGTAAATAATATGGTGAGAAACATGTGTTAGTAGAAAAATAAGTAAGCATGTTATAGAAAATTAATGTAAAAATAAAATGTGCATATAAAAGAGAGACCACAAAAATTGGGTTTCATACATGGGACATCACTCAGAATATCAGAAGACAATCATGGTTGAATCAACTAAAAGAATAAAGTTTACATATAATAAAAAATGGCATAGCCCGCAAATAATGGAAAATAATGTCAAGAAAAGTGTCATACAACCATGGTTAAAAATAGTCCTATACGAAGTTTTTTGCACATGGAACACTGATTAGTATGTTAGAAGTATAAATAGTGGGTCAAAACATGTATAGGTCAATGGAAAATAGTGTGCTAAAAGGATATGGAGTAGTAAATAATGAAACAATAATACCTGTGATGTGTAAGATTAGAAATGTATATTCCCCCAAGATCCTCAGTGGGACTGTTAAAAGTTAAAATGTCAAACATCATTGTTGTGCATGAAGATCTATAAAAAAATTTCATCCACAAATAAGGAACAAGAGAAGGCACATGTGTATATAGAAAATATAATGACATACTGGATATCTTTCTAACATAGTAAGTGAAATGTAACATGTGTGTCTAAGCAACCAATATATGTAATATGATGCATATGAGTGTGAATTAAAAGGTATGTAGTGTGATTGATAGGATAAGTGTTCCCCCCAACGATAATGTGTGAATGTGAGATGAAGTTCATTTATAAAATACCCCTCAATAATCAAGAAATAACCATGGAACAAGAGTGTGTTATTGGGAAAAGGTTCGATAAATTATGGGTAGATTGATATATCCATGAAGCATAGAGCCTAGAGTGTATAAGAGTTGAGTTTCATTTTAGACTTAGACCCTCAATAGTCGAGTATAAACTGTGGAACTAGAGTTCATGATAGGGTAGTATGATGTGTGAGAATGTTATGCAAGAAATATGTGTTGTGAATCACAGAGTATTGAAATGTGAAGTGTGTGAGGTTCATGGATATATTATATGCTCCATAGTCAAGTGTGACCCTTAGCGAAAAGAGTGTGTCATAGGGTAACGATGATACAAGTTGTGTACCAAGTTGTGTAAGATTTCTTAGAAATATAAAATATGGAGCATAAATAATAAGAGTGGAAATGTTAGACAATTTATGATGCTAAGCAGGGAAAGTAAGTATGATAGCCCCAAGTGTTTGATGATGAGAAAGATATCCAACAAAAGCGAAGGGGAAAGGATCCTCCACCCGATGTTTGTGGAGATAAAGGTGTATGACCATGGTCTGAGGTCAATGATTTTATGAAATGGATAATGTATTGGTGAATGAGACCTATGTGCAAAACAAGGTGTTGAAGACCCATGTGAAGGGGATGTACGAGGTGATGATCACCTATGTGAAGGAGACCTAGGAAGTTATGAGAGCCTATATGAAGTAATCCTATGAGGTGATGAGCACCTATGTGAAGTACACTAAGGAGGTGAAGAAGGTGATGAACTCCTAAGTGAACTAGTAGATAGATGGTAATTAGAGGGTCATGTATAAATGGGAGAATTAAGTGTAGAATGTGCCTTATATTGGAGAGGCCTAGTAGGCCTAGATGATCTAGTGATTGTAATGAAAACCTTAGAAAGAGGATTCGTCCACGGTGTGGCATGCCAAAACACTTTTCATAGTGATAACTTGATTGCCGTGAATGATGTTTAGACACAAGTGATTCATGGAAATGATAGCTTGGTCACCACAAAGCCAAGGAAGACCTTAGAGCATGTCATAACCTTTGATGATAGGTTCTATAGCAATTGGAAAAATCTTTGTGATAGGGCTAACCGTACGTGGAAGATTGACATATCTATAAGATATAGGAACTTTCTATGGAATATGAGATAGTGGGTTGTTGATATCGATAAGGAGTGAAATGGAATACACACTACTATGAACTAGTGGATCAATCATTGTGTTATAGACAACAAGAGGACCAATAAAAATGTTTATATGTAATGTATTAGAAGATAATATAGCATAAAATTCATGATCAAAGAATGTAATCAATTGTGAAGATGCATTAACACTAGAAAATATTAATTCAAGTGGCCTTGATGAAGGAGGAGGGGAAGTCGCAAGGTATATATGATTGGAAAAAGAGTAAAAAACTTGCTTGTCATGCTTAAAGAGAGGATCATTAAAGATTTTGAGAATTTTGTTTTCATTGACTAACATAGATGTCGAGTGCTCATAGAGCTTGATTGCATTTTTTCAATAATATCTTGAATGAAATGTCATAGTTTGAAACATCGATCATTAGGATGCCTAATGCATTGATGATAGTCGCATCTAGTATTTTAATCATAATTGTGACCTTTAGGAAGAGATAGATCTAGATTTAGTTGTTGCAGAAGTGTAATAAGATTTTTTTTGATAAGTTGTGGCAATAGAAGGTGTGGGAAATAAGGAATTTTTGTAAAATTTATAATTTGGAGGTTATCCATTGAATATTCTCAAGAGAAAAAGTAGTGTTAACAGTAGCTTTTTCCAAAGTGGGTTTAGGATATGGCTTAAAAGTTTTTTTTACTTTGAAACCTGTTAGAAGATGATGAATCTTGATCGTAGTAACTGATTTTTCCCATAGAGAGAAGTTTTCCTTCATGTAATTTAAGAGTATGACATAGATGATCAAATGAAAGAGATGTATACAAAGATGACACTCTCTTATAGAGGTTGTAAGAGACTCTAAACAAATAGATCTTAAAGTTCTAAGTTAATGAAGACATTTCACATCTTATCTAATCTATTCCTCTATCATAATACATAGTCCAATAGATGCTCATTGGATCCTTGTTTGATTTTTGAAAGTTTAGAATAGGATATATTAGATCCAATATTGATGGAAAAATGTGCAAGAAAATTATTGCCTAAATGCATAAATAATGTTACGAAATGAACATGTAGATTGTAGAAAAAAACACATAGCGTAATCTTGGTGACTCCGTGCAAATAACTTGGCTAATAATGTATGATCGTCCCCATAATCTAAACATGCTACTTGAAAATATCAGAGATACTCTTAAGGGTGACCATGGCCATTGAAGGTAGGTAGCCTTGGGGTGTCAAAGTTTAGAGGAAGGGAATACATGGAAATGACGGATGTGAAAGGAGTATAAAGACCTAATGTGGAATAGAGAGATTGATATGTACGAGAAGTAGCATACTGAAGTTGACAGATTTTAACTTAGATAACTTGATAGAGAGAGAATAGGTATTGATTTCCAGTAGAAGATATTTTCCATGTGTAAGAAAATAGGAGTGTGGAGTGAATTGGTTTTTGGGAGTAGGAAACAAATAAAATAACTTTATAAGTAATTGAAAAGGGTGGAATTGAGTGGGTTTTGTAGCAATAGGCATATAGGCGGTAGTGTATGTAGGAACATTAAGCTCAATAAGATTAGTGGCCTCCTCATGAGAAGAGGAGAATCATTAACAAATACATATCTTGGGGATGTTAAAAAATATGAACATTCAGATCTTGAAGGTGGTATTCAATAAAGGGTTCATAATATTGAGCCATTATAAAAATATTGTAAAAAATTTTATAAGAAAGGTTTGGTGTGAAAGAATGGGTTGACCGAATGATTTAAACAAAAATAGAATTTTGTATAAACCAGAATATTATAAAGTAACTTATGTAAAGTATGATAATTGTTTTTTGGAATATAGATGACACGAAGAAATAAGCAAGATAAATATAAAATCCTAGTATCAAGAGAGCGAAATAATCACTAACCTGATTTACACCTGATGCTAGAGCTAATCTAGACTTGAAAATTGATGAAAAAGAAGCACATAAGGTCGCAAATGAGCTCATTAAGTTTTTGGAGCTTTCGGATGAAGCTGGACTAGGGTGCCTGGACAAGGGGTGGGGGAACCTAGGAAAGGGAGACATCTGTTTGGTGCCTGCGACTATGCAGAACCTTGGAACCTAGATTTTATATTGTCGTAAAATGGTCGTTGGTAGTCACTGTTGGTTGCTTGTATGTCGCACTATGATCAAATATTTTTTAAAAACCCATAAAGAGATGATGATGTAAAAACCCTCAAATTAAATCAAATACAAAAAAATAAAATATGTAATATGGGGATTTGGAATGACCCCAACGGTCACCATACTGAGTGAACTTACGAATGAGTGTTGCACTCCATATGTAGTGCCCACTTCACTTTAACACCTTTTTCTACTAATCATTGATACTTTCTGATAATATTATAGACATGATTATGGACTTTATTATAGTATGATGTTAGATATCAGATCATGGATTATTGTTGACCTTGATTCAGTTATGATGCATGATGATTATTAGAGAAATTTATATATATTGACAAGGATATGTTGTTTGAAATGGTTATATTATGGATGTTCTTTGGACATGTGATATTTGGATATTGTGGGTATACCTAGAAATGGAAATTATTTGATGATGATATAGTTGTTGAGTAAAATTACAAATGATCTTGTTGGTTGCTTGGATGTTCTATGATTCATATATCTAGATGATCTTGAAATTATATTTATATTCATTTGGATGTTCTAATATGGCCATAAGGCCGAAGGAGGTGTTTGTATTTTGTAGGTCTAAAATATCACAACAAACATTGGGGGATTGGACGCCAACCACATTGGAATTATAGATGAATTCAACAAAGTCACCATGGCAACTAGTATTTTTTTGTTTGTGTTTGATTGTGATAGGGATTTTGATGGGGAAGATCACCTTTAAACGTGACCACAGGCTATGTGTATTTATTTATTTGGTTCCTTTTTATTAATGTTTGTATGTGTTTATTAAGTGATGTGTTCACCCCCTTTTTTATTTAAATAAATTGTGGTATATAATGTGAGTAATCATATTGTTAAAATAAATTAGCCAACTTGGGTAATAAGAAACTAATTATTAGAGTGGTTGACTCTTGTATAAAATTTTGTAAGATATGTGTAAGCAATATGTAAGTGATGTGCAAGAGATATGTAAGTAAAAATTTTGAGTATGAAACACTTCATCTTGTTTGGAATTCGAAATTGTCCTTGGAAACTGATTTTGGAGGCTTGTGGGACAAGTAAAACTTGTCCCATACCTCTTAAATTTGCATACTAACCTTACCTATGGTTGGAGAGTTTAAATATAGATTTCATTATGTATTTTTGTAAGTCTAGTTGAATGTTTTAAATGCACTTCTTTCTTGAAATTAATTTCAGTCCTTTGGGATATGGGCTTGATTTGAGTATGTAAGTAAGACTGTCATATTATTCACCTAATTAGTTATTGTGTCTGGGAGATTGAAGTTGACAATGTGAGTTGGAGTTGAGGATGTGTGATGTGACATCCTAAAAATATCCACCTCATCCTCCTCTCTCCCCCTTCTATATATTCGAATTCATTTTATTGTTTTGGGGTTACACCCTTTGGGTTGCTTCACTTTTGCATACTTCATTTGGGGGCGAATTCTTTTATTGTTTGGAGCTCTTTCTTTTAGAGAAATTTGTAGACTTTTTACACATCTTTGTTTCATTGATCTTGGGTTGTTTTGTATTAGAAAGTTCACTGGTTGGAACTTGGAAAAAACTCCATTATGGAGAGGTAAGATATTGGCTCTTGAAATGCTCTTCTTCTAACTGTATAAATGTTATTGTTGTGAATTTTTTGGCTTGTGTGTGGGTTGCTTGGTTAGATGGCCTAGGGATGGTGTAGGAGAAGACTGTGGGGTATTTCTGTGGGAGGAATAAGTGTTTTTGGGAGGTAAAAGTGTGGAGGGAGTTGGGATTTTGGTTCCACCTTACAAAGAAATAGCTTGCATTTCTTTTACTCATTATGTGGTGCCATAAGAGGTTGGGGAGGAATAAGGAAATGTGAGGAATAAGGGGTACTTGGGGGAGGCATAAAGGCATGTCAGGGATTTGAAATGATAAATATAGATATATTTGGGGGTTGTTTTCAAGCGGTGACACCCATTTCCCCTTGGGAGGCATAAGCACCACCCCCCATAGTTTCCTGCTCCTTTGGATTGCATGGTGAAGCCTGTGTTTTGTTTTCTATATTTTAATGTGGTTGTAAACTAAATTCTGTTTTGAACTGTATTTTAAAAGTAAAATTTGCATGTGTTTTTTTGGACGCATGTTGTTTCCATGAGTTGAAACAAAGATTTTATTGCATTGTGGTTGGGGCTTGGGGGCCAACAAAGAAGGATGGATTCTCCTTGTCGTTGGATGTCTTAGTTGAGTGGAGAGTATTTCCTTTCCCCTGGTCTTGTTGTGATTAGAATTGGAACAATGATAAATCTACATGTTGATGTTCTGGAGCAAAGTAGAAAAAAAAAATAGTTTGATAATCCCTTGTTGAAATGAAATCTTGTTGTAACCTTTCCCACTTAAAGTGGATGAACTTGTATATGTTTTGTAATGGAAATATGTTGTATTGAATATGAAAGTTGTATTTTTGAAATGTAAAGGAGAGATATACTTTGTTTTCTATTTTGAAAGAAAGGGATGTATTTTGTATTGTATTGTGAAAATCAACATAAAAGAGAAGTTGTAAAAGAAGGAAATATTGTCTTTTGAATAAAATCTGCATTCTTTTCCAAGATTAGAACTACTACTATTTAAAATTTGAGTTTAAAATGTATTTGAAATCTCTATTTGAAAGGAAGAAATGCGTGTGAGGAAAATACAGAACTCTGTCTTTTGAAATGTGTAAAATTGGAAATCAGAATTGCATTTTGGTTTTGAATAGTTTGATTTGAATCAACTTAATATATTATATTAGAATTGGAATGAATTCTAATACTCGGAAGATGAAAATGGAAAATATATCCCTTAAAATTTGATCTTTGTTTTGTATTTTCAAACTGGAAAGTACTTTATCCAATATGCACAGATCAAACCTGCAACAATGAAACAACAAATTAAATGATTAAATTGGAGTAGTATAAACTAAATGAATTGAATTGGACAAAAACACTTAAGGAATTTCTTAGAAAACTTACTAAAATTGGGCTCAAACCATTTTGTTGTCATTTTTGGTGTCAAAGTTGTATTTTTTTTTATTGGGAGTCCAAACAAACTTACCTTCCAAATCCATACTAAATCAATCTAAGAACAATTCTCCATTTCTAACTGACATGTTGAGAGAGGAAGAAGATAAATTGATTAAAATTTCATAAGTTAAAATTTATCAGCTTGCCTTTTTAAAGCCTGCAGATTGTTTTCGTGAAATTGACCCCTCAAACATTAAAAAAATGTAAAATTAATTATTCTTGTGCAAAGAGGACATCTAGAGTTTTCCAAAAAGTCCTCGTTTTCCCAAAATTTTATGGCCTTCTAAATTTTTTCTTCATTTGACGTTAAAAATAATTCTAAATGTCAAAAAGAAAATTGGAAAATTTTCCTTGGCGGACCCACCGGCCCGAATTTTCCCTTAGCACTTTTTGGTCAAAAATGACAAAGGCACGAATTCCCCTGTCACTCCACTAACCCACAAGCCTTTCTTTTTGTAAAACATCACCTAAGTTTAAAAAAAGAAAATTTGGAAAAATTTCCCCCGTGAACCCGCCGCCCCCACGTTTTCCTTTTTGGTTGTTTTTCATGGCCGTGCAGACCCGCAATAGTTAACTTAACCTTTAAAATATTTTGGGAAATTTTTCTTAGTTTCCTCCACTTTCCCGTCGGCCCACAGCTAATCAAGTGCTACAATGTTACATCACAAGGCATCAGCGGAGGAACGGATCCCCTTTTAAACTTAGTGCTTCGGAATTTTTTTGGGAAAATTTTCCTAAATTCTCCCGCCTGCCCACCGATCCGCATCCAATGGATGGCTGACACGTGTCTTAATCATGTGTCCGTGGACGTGCAGAACCTTTTAAGTCTTTAAAACTTTTTCTTACAAAATTCAAAATTTGCTAAATTTCTCCAGTGGCCCGATGGGTTGAAACCAATCATTGATTGACATGTGGCATCGTTTATGGAAGTCAGGAGGTGCGGGATATTTTAATCCTTTGCACTTTTAACCCTAAAGTCTAAAATCTCTACGTTTTCTGCAAGTCTGTTTTCCCCGTGACCAATCAGTGCTTGACATGTGGCACTTTAGGGGCATCAAAGGAGGCGTGGATCATTTGATTCCATAGCGAAAAATGATAATTGTCTTTAAAATCCTCCGATGGCCTAATTTTCCACCTGAGTTTAGAAATGCCAACACGTGTCCTCTTCAGGCTCGCAAGCATGCAGAGGTAGATAACACTTTTTTTCCAAAAGGGAAAATGTGCTAAACATATCCCCGCTCCGCCGGCCCGCGCATGGGAAAATTTTCTTCCCCAGGCCTGTAGACCCACTTTTGGGAAATCTTTCCTCCGAAGGTCCGCTAGCCCATAAGTGGAGAAATTTGAGGAGTTATGTGGACTTATTTATATCACCGGAAAGGTGAGGAAGTTTCCTATCTAATGGGAATTTTTTTTGGGAAGTTTTAAGCATGTTAATTTTGAGAAAAATTTAAGTTGAATCTTTGAATCCTGTTAGAGAGAGGTTTAGTGAGAAATTACTATCTTCATGTAATTGATTAAGCTAACCCCTAAGTTTGAACCTTGTGATCTTTTATAATTATCGTATTAATAAAACTATATGCTATTAATAGTATTTGGCTTTTAAACTTGCTTGTGACAACTATTGTCTTGTAACCTGGTTGTAGACTCTTTTAAACAAAAGAAATTATTCCATAACTTTTCTAACTAATCCTAGGTTGTTCTTAGGTCTCAAGTGGGTTGTTTTGTTTTAGCAGGCATCACACTTGGTGTTAGATCCATGGGTTTAAAGCTTGGACCATTGGGCACATTATAAAACTTGAGACATGAACTTTAACCTAACACATTTTTTGTATCTAGAAAACAAATTTGTGTGGAAATTACATATTTTAGTATACATGAAAATTGAATAAAACTTAGAAAGATGAACTGACTCTCACCTTGATTTGTGCTGGAGGTGCAGATGGGATAGGGGGTCTTTTCACATAGACCTAGACTTAACACCACAAGATCATGTTATAGAAAACTATCCTACCACATATTTTACAGACAATTCGGGATGTTGATGCCACTCTACACGGAGGGAATGTAGGAGCACATTCAGTCAGGTATGATAGGGTGACATCCATTTAGGCTCATGCATCTCCTTGGCATAACGATACCGGGTTTTTAGGACACAAAGATAGGTTTCGAAGCCCTAGGCTTAGGGATGAGTGTGTAGAGAGGCCTAGAGGTTGCCAAAACAACACATCAGACCATATCAGGGAGATCCTAAAGCTACGGCCAACTCATTATTCTAGTGACATAGGTAGATTTGAGGTAGAGGCTTGGTTGGTGAGCTTGAGTGGGTGCTTCAAGCTCTACCCTTTCTATAGCAACATGAAATCTCATGTTGTGATGCATCTTCTAAGGGATGGATTAGGCCTATGGTGGAGGAGAGAGGATCAGAAGCTCCATGTTGATTCTGAGATAGTTACGTGAGAGATCTTTGAGGAGTGGTTTAGGAGAAGATATTTATCTTGGAGGTTCATACAACAAAGGATTGATGAGTTTCATGACATCTAACAAGCATCTCTTACTGTGGCTGAGTATGAGAGTAGATTTCTATATCTACTCTAATATGTTGATTACATGTAGGATGAGCGGGTGTGGATCCACAGGTTCATCTGAGGCATGAATCTAGACATTGAAGGTGTAGTGCAGATCCATTATCCATAAACATTGGCTGAGGCCATTGAGAAGGCCCTATATAGTAGAGGAGACTTGGGGAAAGACCCCGTAGGCTAGAGACCGAGTTCGGAGCTATATATAGCAGATGTAGGAAAACAAATCGAGGGGGTTAATACCTCCTCCTCGCAATGGCTAGGGTTCAAAATAGTCATCCTTTAGACCACAAAAATAGTCTCGCCCACCATATAGACCTCCATAGATATTTGATGCATAGAGGGGTCGGTGTATGGAGCCTCCTCCTAGGGGTGCCATTAGGAAACAAGGATGACCAATAGCTCGCTAGTAGAGACGTCAGTAGTCCACAATAGGGTCATCAAGGTCCAAAACACACCCCTCTATAACACTGAATGGAGATGCAACTCAGGGGAGAGGATCAAGTGGTTGTTTTGGGTGTGGTGTTACTGGACATTTGTAGAGAGACTACCTAAAAAAATCCTAATAACAAGGGTAAGACACAAATGTCAGAGCCTACTGTTGGGGACATGGGGTGCAGTCATAGGATGTATGCAGTGGTGAAGAACCACCAGACAGAGCTTCAAAGTACATTTATTGAGACAATAAGTAACATTAGTGGTATTCCTAACTCCATTTTATTTGATTCTAGTTCTTCTAATTCTTTTATTACACCATATTTAGTAGAGCGATGCAGGCTGTTGGCAGTTAGGTAGGGTCATAATTGGGATGTTGCTTTGGCTTCTAGAGCTAAGATCTCTGTAGACTCCTTATTTAAGGAGTGTGTAGTGGATTTGGGACCTTTCACCACTACCTCAGATCTTCGTATCCTTCCTTTGGGCTCATATGGAGTCATCTTGGGTATGGATTGGTTGTTCTGCACACAGGGCCAGGATGGATTGTTACCACAAGATTATATATTGTGCAGATGATTTGGGAGTTAAGTCGGTGATTTTAGGGGTTAGGAGACCTGTTTCTATTCACATCATCTCCGCAATGCAACTTAAACGGTGTGTGCGATGAGGTTGTTAGATGTTTTCTATCACAATTAGTGACTGATCAGAAGATGGGTCTAGTGGAGCATCCCATTTTGAAAGAGTTTTCTGATGTCTTTCCAGGGGATCTATCGGGGTTACCACCCCCATGGGAGATAGATTTTCATATAGATCTGGTTCCGAGAGAAGAGCCTATCTCATGAGCACCTTATCGGATGACTACCCCTGAAGTCTGTGAGCTCAAATTGAAGCTTGAGTGCCTTCTGGATAAAGACCTAATTCATCGTAGCGTGTCCCCTTGGGGTGCACTAGTGATCTTTATAAATAAGAAGGAAAGATCCTTGTGGTTGTGTATTGATTACTACCAGCTGAATAAAGTAACGATCAAGAATCATTATCCCCTTCCACGCATTGATGATTTGTTTGTTTAGATGAAGGGAGACACAAATTTCTCTAAGATAGACCTTAAGTCAGACTACCATAAGCTAAGGATTTCGGAGGCAGACATTCATAAGACCACCTTCCGTATGAGATATGGCCAATATGAGTTCAAAGTGGTACCTTTTAGTTTGACAAATTCCCCCTCAATGTTTATGAGTTTTATGAATGGGGTATTTAGGAACTTCTTATATCACTTCATGCTCATCTTCCTTGATGACATTTTGATTTATTCATGTATGCGTGAGGAGCACGAGGTGCACCTTCACCAGATTCTTCAGTGTCTTCGAGAGTAGTAGCTTTACGGGAACTTGGAGAAGTGTGCATTCTTTTAGATAGAGGTGTAGTATTTACATCATATCATTTTCGGGGAAGGTATTTCCATCGATCCTTCCAAGATTATAGCTATTATGGATTAGCCAGTACCCATTAATGTCACTGAGGTGTGCAGCTTCATGGGATTAGTAGGTTACTATAGGATATTTGTTCAAGACTTCTCTCGGATTACGCATCCCATCACTTCCCTTCATCGGAAAGGGAATAAGTTTGTTTGGTCAGATAGGTGTGAGCAGGCGTTCAGGAAACTGAAGGAATGTCTCACTAAAACACCTATTCTTGCAGTGTCGGATCTATAGGGTGAGTTTTTCCTATGCATGGATGCTTCTTTGGTAGGACTTGGAGGTGTTTTGATGCATGAGGGAAGAGTGGTGGCCTTTGAGTCTTGCAAACTCAAGGATTATGACCTTAATTATCTGACTTATGATCTTGAGCTTGCAGCAATTGTGCATGCCTTGATTCAATGGAGACACTTTCTTCTTGGCAGGAGGTTCACACTCAGGACTTATTATTTGATTCTTCATCACCTCTTCACATAGCCCAATTTCAACACTCGTCAATGGCGTTGGATGGAGTTAATTTGTGAGTATGATATGGAGATAGAGCATGTGAAAGGGAAGGATAATGTGGTTCCAGATGCTCATAGAAAATGGAGGCATGTTACTATGGCCACCTAAGTGAGCACAAATTTGTGGAGTAGGAGTCTATAATAGCTTCCTCATGACAGCTTCTACATTGCAGCCAGAACAAAGATCGAGTATTAGAGACCCCTCAAGGGGAAGTTTGATGGTTTTTCTTTAGAGGCAGATGGTCTTCTCAAGCATAGTGGCTGGATTTATGTTCCCAGAGATGGAGGGTTGAGACAGGACATCTTGGTAGAGGCACATCGTGCACCCTATTCAGCCCATCCTAGGGTGAAGAAGATGCACGCTACCTTGAGATAGTTATATCATTGGAGAGGACTTCGTAGAGATGTGGCTTTGTTCGTGTGACCCTGTTTAGAGTGCCATAAAGTGAAGGCCAAACATTATCATCAAGCTATCCTTCTCTTTCCTCATGCTATACCAGAGTGGAAGTGGGATACCATTTCCATGGACTTCATTGTTGGGCTACCTATGTTGAGATACCACCACGATGCCATCATGGTGACGGTGGATAAATTGAAAAAAGTGGCTCATTTCTCTCTTATAAATACCACTTATACAGCTAGTGCATTGGCATGGGTATATATTTATGAGATTTTCAGGTTACATGGGATTCCATGGAAGATCATTTGTCATCGCGATCCTTTGTATACTTCTTATTTTTTGACCACCATGCAGTATGCCCTTGGGATGAGGATCAAATTCAGCACAACATATCACCTTGAGATAGATGGACAAACTGAGTGGGTGAATCAGATTTTAGAGGACATGCTTAAAATGTATGTGATGGATCATCAGGGCAATATGGGAGGAGTACTTGTACTTGGTGGATTTTTCCTATGATAAAAGTTTTTAGAGTTCTATAGGCATGGCTCCCTTCTAGGCCTTGTATGGTAGAGAGTGCAAGACACCTCTTAGCTAAGGACAGGTTAGAGGAAATGGTTTCTCTTGGACCAACTTTGTTGTAGGACATGAAGCAGTAGGTGATTATGATCAGGAAAAGACTGTAGGAGGCACAGGACATGCAAAAGAAGTATGTAGATCAACATAGGACCGACCATAGTTTTAATGTGAGCATGCAGGTGTTCCATCATGTCAGGCCACATAAGAGCCCTATCCATTATGGAAAAGGTAACTAAGTTATCTCCTAGATTTGTGGGTCCTTTTGAGATCTTGGAGCATATCAGCCCTTTGGCCTACCGTCTAGCATTGCCACCTAGCTTATCACGCGTACATGATGTGTTTCATGTTTCAGTTCTTTGGAGATATGTTGTTGATCCTTCACATGTGCTATATTGGACATCATTTCAGGTGCAAGATGAGGGGAAGGTGATGGTGGATCCCATTCACATTATAGAGCTTAGATCCTAGGCCTTCGAGGCAGAGAGATTGACCAAGTCTGGGGGCAGTGGGATAGATATATTGAGACTAAACGGCTATATGGGAGGATGATACATTACTACGAGTTTAGTTTCCACATTTTTTCCAGTGAATTCCAGGAGGAAGTCAAGTCTAAGGGGAGGGGGATGTAGTGCCCACTTCCCTTTGACACCTTTTGATACTTATCACGATAGTGCTGATTATATTATAGACATGATTATGGACTTTATTATAGTATGATGTTAGATGTTAGATCATGGATTATTGTTGACCTTAATTCAGTTATGATGCATGATGATTATGAGAGACATTTTTATATATTGATGAGGATATGTTATTTGACATGGTTATATTTTGGATATTGTTCGAACATGTGATATTTAGATATTGTGGGTATACCTAGAAATGGTAAATTATTTGATGATGATATAGTTGTTGAGTAAAATTACAAATGATCTTGTTGGTTGCTTAGATGTTGTGTGATTTATATATCTAGATGATCTTGAAATTATATTTATATTCATTTGGATGTTCTAATATGGCCATAAGGCCGAAGGAGGTATTTATATTTCATAGGTTTAAAATATCACAAAAAACATTGGCGGATTGGAGACTAACCACATTGGAATTCTAGATGAAGTCAACAAGATCACCATGTTCAAACTTGTATTTGTTTTTATGTTTGATTGTGTACAGGGATTCCCATGGGGGGATCACTTTTAAACGTGACCAAGTGTTATGTGTATTTATTTATTTGGTTCCTTTTTATTGATGTTTGTATGTGTTTATTAAGTGATGTGTTCACCCCTTTTTATTTAAATAAATTGTGGTATATAATGTGAGTAATCATATTGTTAAAATAAATTAACCAAATTGGGTCATAAGAAAGTAATTATTGGAGTGGTTGACTCTTGTATTAAATGTTGTAAGATATGTGTAAGCAATGTGTAAGTGATGTGTAAGAGATATGTAAGTAAAAATTTGGATTATGAAACACTTCATCTTCTTTGGAATTCGAAATTGTCCCCCGATGACGATTTTTGGAGACTTGTGGGACAAGTAAAACTTGTCCCATACCTCTTAAATTTTCATACCAACTTTACCTATGTTTAGAGAGATTAAATCCTAGCTTTCATTATGGATTTTTGTAAGTCTAGCTGAATGTTTTAATTACACTTCTTGCTTGAAATTATATTTCAGTCCTTTGAGGTATGGGCTAGATTTTAGTGTGTAAGTAAGATTGTCATATTATTCACCTACTTAGTTATTGTTTCTTGGAGTTTGAAGTTGACATGTGAGTTGGAGTTGAGGATGTGTAATGTGGCATCCTAAAAAGATCCACCTCATCCTTCTCTCTCCCCCTTCTATATATTAGAATTAATTTTACATGTTTTGGGGTTATACCCTTTTGGTCACTTCACTTTTGCATACTCAATTTGGGGGTGAATTCTTTTGACTGTTTGGAGCTCTTTCTTTTAGAGAAAGTTCGTAGACTTTTTACTAGGACTGTGTTTCACAATCTCTGGTTGGAACTTGGAACAAACTCCATTATGGAGAGGTAAGAGCTTGATCTCTTGAAATCTCTTCTTCTAATTGTGCAAATATTATTGTTGTGAATGTTTGGCTTGTGTGTGGGATGTTTGGGTACATAGCCTAGGGATGGTGTAGGAGAAGACTATGGGGTATTTATATGGGAGACATAAGTGTTTTGGGGAGGTATAATTTTAGAGGGAGTTGGGATTTTGGTTCCACCTTACAAAGAAATAGCTTGCATTTCTTTACTTGTTATAGGGTGCCATAAGAGCTTGGGGAGGCATAAGGAAATGTGAGGAATAAGGGATACTTGGGGGAGGCATAAGGGCATGTCAGTCATCTTGAAATGGATATATATATATATATATATATATATATATATATATTTGAGGGTTGTTTTTCAGGTGGTGATACCCATTTCCACTTGGGAGGCATAAGAAACATACCCCATAGTCTCTTGCTCCTTTGGCTTGCATGATGAAGCCTAAGTTTTTTTTTCTATGTTTTAATGTGGTTGCAAACTACACTTTCTAGGTTTTAAATTGTGTTTGAAATGTGAAATTCACATGTGTTTGTTGAAGTCCTGTTGTAGTCATGAGTTGAAACACATCTTTCAATTCCATTGTGGTTGGGGCTAAGGGGCCAATGAAGAAGGATGGATTCAAATTTTCATTGGATGTCTTTTTTGGGTGGAGAGTGTTGCCTTTCACATGCTCTTATTATGATTATAATTAGAATTAATGATAAATCTACATGTTGTTTTTCTGGAGCAAAGGAGAAAAAATAAATTAAAAAAATTGACAGTCCCTTGTTTAAATGAAATCTTATTGTAACATTTCCCACTTGAAGTGGATGAACTTGTATACGTTTTGTAATGGAAATATGTTGTACTGAATATGAAATTTGTAATTTTGAAATGTAAAGGAGAGATATACTTATGTTTTTTGTTTTGAAAGAAAGAGATGTATTTTGTATATTATATTGTGAAAATCAATCTTCAAAAAAGAGAAGTTGTAAAAGAAGGAATTGGATTGTCTTTTGAATAAAAATTTCATTCTTTTCGACATTAAAAATGATTGGAACTACTACTGTATTAAAATCTGAGTTTGAAATGTATTTTAAATATCTGTTTGAAAGGAAGAAATGTGTGTGAGGAAAATACGAAACTCTGTCTTTTGAAATGTGTAAAATTGGAAATCAAAATTGCATTTTGGTTTTGAATAGTTTTATTTGAATCAAATAAATGTATTAGATTAGAATTGGAAAGAATTCTAATACTTGGAAGATGAAAATGGCAAATAGATCCCTTAAAATTTGATCTTTGTTTTATATTTTCAAACTGGCAAATACTTTATCCAAAATGCACAAATCGTACCTACAACAATGAGACCAAAAATTAAACGATTACATTTGATTAGTATGCCCTAAATGAATTCAATTAGACAAAAACACTTAAGGAATTTCTTAGAAAACTTAGCAAAAGGGCTTAAACCGTTTTGCTGTCATGTTTGTTGTCAAAGTTGTATATTTTACTCAGAGTCAATCAAACAAAATTACCTTCCAAATCTATCCTAAATCCATCTAATTTAACAATTTTCCATGTCTAATTGACATGTTGAGAGATGAAGAAGATAAATTGATTAAAATTTCATTAAGTTAAAATTTACCAGCTTGCCTTTTTAAAGCCTGTAGATCATTTTCATGAAATTTACCCCTTAAACAATAACAAAGTGAAAAATTAATGATTCCTATACAAAGAGGACATTGAGATATTTCCAAAAACTTCCTCATTTTCCCAAAACCAATCTCCCAATCAAATGTTATGGCCTTCTACAGTTTTTCTTGATTTGGCGTCAAAAAAATTCTAACATGCTAAAAAAAAATTGGAAAAATTTCCTTGGTAGACCTTCAGGCCTGAATTTTCCCTTAGCGCTTTTGGTCAAAAACACCAAAGGCATAAATTCCACTTCCTCTCCACTGAACCACAAGCATTTCATTTTGTGACAAAAATCACCTAAGTTTAAAAAAGAAATTTTGGAAAAATTTCCCCTGCAAGACCGGCCACCCAGCTTTAACATCATCTTTTGGTTGTTTTTCAATGGCTCACAAAAACTCCGCAATCATTGTTAACTTAACAACTTTAAAATAATTTGAGAAAAAAAAATTATTACCTTTCCTCAACCACCCCATAGCCAACAACCTATCAGGTGCTGCCACATGGTGTCAAATGCGTCGGTGGAGGAACGGATACTCCTTTTTAGCTTCAAAAGGCTTCAGAATTTCTTTTTGGAAATTTTTCCTAAATTCTCTCGCTGGCCTTCCAATCCGCATCTAATGGATGGCAAATGAAACGTGTCTTCATAACAAATTTCCATCTTTAAAAGATGGAATTGCGAACACCAATTTTATAGTCAATTTAAAAAAAATTCTCACAAAATTCAAATTTTGCTAAATTGCTCTGAAAGCGTAACAGGTCCTAACCAATCATTGATTGACACGTGGCATCATTCGGGGAATTCGGAGGCATGGGCTATTTTAATCCTTTGTGCATTTAACCCTAGAGTCTAAAATATCTATGTTTCCCAAAAGTTTGTTTTCCCCTCAACCAATTAGTGCTTAACACGTGCCACTTTGGGGGCATTGGTGGAGGCACAAATCGTTTGATTTCATAGCGCCTTTCGGCCAAAAAGGATCATTGTCTTAAAATCCTCTGACAACCTGATTTTCTGCCAGAGTTTAGAAATGCTGACACCTGTCTTCTTTAGGCTCGCAAGCATGTGGAGGTAGCTCACACTTTTGTTCCAAAATGGAAAATGAGCTAAAATTCTCCCTGCTCCACTGGCCCGCGCATGGGAAAACTTTCTTCCCTAGGCCCGCAGACCCACTCTTGGGAAAAGTTTCCTCCCAAGGTCTGTCGGCCCATAACTAGAGAAATATGAGGAGTTAAGAGGACTTCTTTATATCATCAGAGAGGGGAGGAAATTTCCTATTTAATGGGAATGTTTTTTGGGAAGTTTTGAGTGCGTTAATTTTGTGAAAAATTAAGTTTAATATTTTAATCCTGTTTGAGAGTGGTTTAGTGAGAAATTACCCTCTTAACCTAATTGATTAATCTAATCCTAATTTTGGACCTTGTGATCTTTTATAATTGTTGTATTAATAAAACTATAAGCTATTAATAGTATTCGGCTTTGAAAATTGCTTGCAACAACTATTATCTTGTAACCTAGTTGTAGACTCTTTTAAACAAAACCAATTATTCCATAACTTTCCTAACTAATCTTAGGTTGTTCTTGGGTTCTAAGTGGGTTTTTTTATTTTGGTGAGCATCACACAATCTCAATCTCCATGTATTTCTTTTTCTTTTGCAATAGAATCATGCACTAGGAATCCCTTGATAAATTTCACTTGATAACAAATGATAACTAGATGTACTAATGTAAATAGATGTGTGCATGGATAAACTAACTTCCCCTTGCTGTGAATTGTATGTGGAAAATTCAGTCCCTTGTCCCTTAAATGAAATTTAGATGGATTCTTTTTATGCTCTTTGATGCCTTTAGATGAAACCTTAGGCGATGATAGTATATTCTTAGAGCTTGGTCATTTATTATCATCACAAACCTTTTTATTTATATGATTTCCTTGTTTTAATTTCATAATTGATAGCTATAAGGCTGACCCACAATAAATTTATATGCCCAAAAAATAAAATATACCCAAAAGAATTGAGTAAGATAGAAAAAGGTCAGGGGCACCTAGAAGGACGAGGGTGCATGGGCGCTGGTGTCTAGAATGATAGAAGATAAGTAAGTGAAATAATGATTGGGTTGTAGGGTGTAAAATTCCAGAAAGAAGACATGAAACAAAGAAAAGAGGACAAATATAGTTTCAATTAATATTTTTCTTACTTAGGAATCATATGAATGAAAGTATGCTTTCAAGGCATAAAAATGTACCTGAGTTTGTGATATTGTGTCTACAATATGTGACGAACCTCTATTTTCATATGTTATATGTCAATCCTATGTCCTTTGTCTATTAAGTCCTTAGCATATTGCACAATATATGATTTATCTTGTTATGGAAAAATAGTGGGTGGCCCCCTTGTATTGTTTTCGTAACCCTTTTCATGTAATTTTCCATAGTTTTAGGTTTATTTCCCCACTTATTTTAAATAGTTTTAATGGGGTACACATCTTCTTTAAAATATTTACTAACAATATCAAACCATATTTTTTCTAGCCTATACCTTTTGTACTCTTTTCAGGGAAACAACATTTCATCTTACTTAAACATTTGGTTTACAATGGGACTTATGTCCTCTTTAACTACTACTTCATCATTGACACAATCCAATTTCACACCTTTTAAATTCATTTTTTCATGATTCCTTCTCTTAAAAAATGGTTTGTTCTTCTTCTCGTTCCTTATCCTCTAGCTAGAAAAATGATATGTAAGTCTTTAATTAATTCCTTCTTAGTACAATGTTCACACTTAAAAGTGTATGCAACCTTTAAGCTCACAATAATTCTATATAATAATTTCACTTTGAATTGTATGTAATGTATAAGTTAATAGATAAGTAATGAAACATACCCATTAACCTCGAATTGGATTATATAAAAAACATCCTTATAGTAGGATCTATAAGTACAAACTAGTAAGGTGGCAATACTAACAAGATTTGAAAGATAATATAAAATATTAAAATACCTTATAATTATGTGTGAACATGCAACTCTAGATTGAAAAAAAATTGGGTTTAAAGAAACAAGGAAAGAAATAATGAAATTGAAGGATAATTTATTTGCTTCAAAGTTGTGGATTTTATCCCAATAATAACATACATCATACATAAAATTTTATGTCAAACATGCATCTTAAAATAACCAAAAACACCTTAAGAATAAAGAAACATCAGATAAGAATGAAAATAAAGTTGATGCACATGACAGGGTAAGGTAATACTGAAATGTTAAGTTAAGGAAGCGGCTTCAAAATTATCAATAAAGTAATATGGGTGGTTTATAATGGCACTAAAACAAAATGGTTATGGGTTATATCCCTTAGATAACATACCTCATTTAAAACTTTTTTATTTCATTTGTGCAAGTCAAATATTCCCAAAATTTTTAGAAAATAAAAAAAATGGAATAAAAAAACAAATAAATATAATATATATGTTTTAAATTAATTCTTTCTTATCATAATTTACACACTGCAAATTTTACGCAATGTATAATCTCAAACATAAGCTATGGAAGAATGTTAACTTCAAATTATATGCCAGAAATATAGTTTTGACAAACTAGGAACTACTAGGTGTAGAATAAAACATCTAAATGTGTTGATAGGGTAAAAATAGAGATACATGAAAAGGAAATTAGTTCAAGGTTATGGGTTTCATCCTTGAGATAACATACCTCAATTATAATATTTTATTTCAGCCATGCAACTAAAATAAATCAAAAACATCTCAACAATGAAATAACATTTGATAATAATTAAATGAAAGTAGGTGTAAAGGAGTAGGTACAAAGTAATACTAAAATGGTGTGCTATAGTATTTTATTACCAATTATCAATCATGGAATGTGGTAGTTGGTGGTGTTTATTTTACTAAACATGTTGCATACAAAATTTAAGGCCCTGAAATTTCTTAAATGCAATTATTTTTAGATTTTTTTAGGATTCAAATCTACATATTTTCATTGGAAGCAAACATCCTTACAATGGGGTCTATAAGAAGAAACTAGTAAAGTGTAACTACTTATGAGAAAATATATATCTTATTTTATTTATTTATCCTCATTTAGAGGATCTAACGATTTTATATAAATTCTAAAATTCTGTAAGCTAATAATAGAAAAAGTTGCGTGATTAAAATAAAATGTTATAAGTGAATTTTTTTCATTCAACTTTTATCTTACAATATAAGGAAGTTATGATTAATGTTTAAAACTAAATGATTTTTTTCCATTTTGCACAAATTCCTACTTTTACATTCACATATAAAATGTGTCTATTACATGATTATATTTCCACTTCAGAATTTTTAGCTTGTAGATCGTTATTACATGATCTCCTTTGAGTTTAGTAGTTTGATCTTATAGATCTTAGTGTAAGCATTAGGGTTTGTAAGCTGAAACTACTAAAGTGCAAAAAATTTCAAGAGTTTTAATCATGTAACTTAAAATAAATCTTATAGGCTCCACAATGTGCCAAAACAAAAAAATAATAAAAAGGAAGGTGTTGAAAAATTAATAGCATATATAGAGATTCCATTGCATTATTGTATTTAAAGTAATATTTAAATTTTATTTGCAATATTATAACATTAAAGAAGTTATAATCTATTATGGAATATAAGTATTTATGATAAATGTTCAATTATATTTATAATATCAATTTCATTATAGATCATTTGGTGCATGATGAAAGTTACACTATCTATAATAATCCTTTAACCTTATTTAAAATATTATAGTATTACAAAAATTCTATTGTATTATGGCATTTACATTGTGTGTAATAAAGTTTAAATTGTATTTACAATAATATAGGATTACAGAGCTTCCATTACAAAATATTTATTAGATGAGATAGTAAATTGACTAGATATCGAAAAAGATTATATTGGTGTTTACCTACAATGATTGATATTAAATGTGTGTTTGTTTGAATTTAACTCCAAATCCTATCAATTTATTTTAAAATGAACAAAAATTGGAAATGGGAATTTTGTATAGGTATTGACTTATGAAATGTGGACTTGCATAATATGCCTTTAGTCCCAAGTCATATATTAGGATATGTATGGCCAACTTATGGATAACATAATATCCTATCATGTCATATCACATTTATTTTTGCTTTAATATAGTTATCAACTCAGCCTTAGTGCTTTTCGTAGAATAGAAAGGTATATATACGAGTTAGTAACTAGGATATGATCATCTTATTCAACACTTGAGTCTTATTATATGGTTTAAAGGTTTCCCCTTGAAGTGGTTAATCCATTCTACTTACATATTATGACATTTTCTATCTATTTTGGTGTTCTTTGGTGTTTTATTGTTATTTATATTCATATCTATCTAATTAATTTCATTAAAATTTGTATAGGAGATTTTAGTTTGGCCAAAATAAGGTTGAAACACTAATTTTTTATGACTAAACTATATTTGACAATAGGCTTTGAATTTATCTACCAAATATTTACTAAATTTGAAACATTAACTAAGTAAGCTTCTCCCAAAATATAAATATTTTTTATTTAATATTTAAAAGCTACCATCATTTTAGTGTTTTTCACAAATTCACTCCTTAGTGTTTTTCACAATTTCACTCCTTGGGCCATAATTTTTAGAAAATTTCTAAGTTTCTTACATTTTTTAGAAGGATTGCATAAATTTATCTATGGTTTGCTCCTTTTGTTTTTACATGCTTATCCTATATCCTAGTATTAAAAAAATACTTTCCCTAAGGAAAAACCATGAATGAAAAAAACCATGTTAGGAGCCCAAACAAGAGGAAACTGCAAGGGTAAAACCACTCCTTGAAAGAATACTTAAGATATGGATTTAGAAAGATAACATATTAAATTATAAAAGCTATGGTTTTCCTCAATGGTTCATAAAATGAATGATATTAAGTATGATGTGTTAAATATACAATCATATATGGTGACAAAAGAATCCTTGAATAATGAATTGAATAAAATGAAATTAAAATTTGTGGCAGTTGTTTCTAGTCTGAAACTACAACCAAATCCTACAAAATCCCAAATACCTCAATTAGAGCCTCAAATTAACCAATTTTTTATCTCATCATAGAAACATTACTCACCTTTTTCTAATTTAAGGGGTAGAAACATGATGCCAAAGGTGGAGATGAGAAAATTTGATGATAAGGACCCAATCACATGGATCAACCAAATGGAGATGTTTTTTAGGTACATCAAGTATCAAGTGAATAGAAAGTTTTATCGGTATCCTTATTTCATTTTGTATTTATGGATTTAAAAAATGAAGGGTATTCTTATTACATTTCCAATGTTTACATATGAGCTCTAGTGATAGTATACTAGTAATGTTACAAATAACTATTTTAGCCAGATTGAAAAGTAGCAATAAGTGGGTATAGTCAAGGATTATATCTAGTAGTTTCAAAATATGTCCTTACATGTGGAGGATATCTCATAGGATCATATAAATGATCTTTTCTTTTGTGGCGTTCAAGGATAACATACAACTTTATTTTTTCCTTCTTAATCTAAGTTTGATATAAAAATCCATGATAGTATCTCGTCAAATAGAGGAAAATATTTATTTAAATCATTAGATCTCACTATTCATAAGGAGTGTATGATTCTAAGAAAATCATTTCCCCAACCTATTTAATTTAATACTTAACAACTAGAATATATGTGGATAAAGGGTCTATGTTATAGATGTGATATAAAATGGAACAAGGGACACAAATGTGCCGAGAAGAAATTTTTATATATTGAGGAGATTACAAAGAATAAAGCTAAAGAATATCAGGAGACTATCTCTTTCACTACAATTTTTGGAATTATCAACCCAAAAACCCTTAAGGTAACCAATTTAATGAAGAAACAAAGGGTTATAGTATTGATTGAATCTTGTACTACTCACAATTTCACTAACCATAACTTGGTGTTGCGTATAAATTGCATTGTTTGTCCGACCCATAGTTTCAAGTCATGGTAGTAGATGGAGGTAAAGTTATTTTTTTAGAAAATTCAAATAACTTTAATTTATCCATGGGATATTACCTTCTAGAAGGCCCCATGTATTACATTTCAATATTGGGCGTAGACATTGTGTTATAGGTCCAATGCCTTACTACCTTGGTACCTATTGAGATGAACTTCCGGGATTTGTTCATACAGTTACATTCTGAAAGGATGAATTTTAAGCTACATAGGATGCAGGAAAAATCTCCCTGATTGGTGAGTTTTCATAAAATGCATAATATGTTTAAGAAGGGTGAAAATGTGTATTTGACACAATTATTCTCACCAGAAGCTCGGACATCAAAAGATATTATATCTAAAATAAAATATTAATGAGCAATATGGTATTTTTATGGATATTTATGAAAGGGTTACCTCCCAATAGAGATCATGATCATTTTATTTAGCTAGTACAAAGAATTCAACCACGCAATATTTGAACATATTTTTACCTTTATCTATAGAAGAGAGAGGTTGAAAAGATGGTATAGGAGATGCTAGAAGGTATTATTCACGATAGTCAAAGTGCTTACCCTTATGTAGTGGTAATGGTATAAAAGAACAATAAAATTTGGCACATTTTTCTAGACTAAACGTAGCTTAATAAATTCATGGTAAAAGATATGTTTCCTAATATTTTCATTTATAATGTATAATATGAGTTACATGGTGTTGTTTATTTTACTAAATTAAATATTCAATCGAGTTATCATCAAATTTTAATTCATGATGAAGACATTCATAAAGCACCATTTAGGACACATGAGACCCAGTATGAATTTCTAGTAATACATTTTCCCTTACAAATACATCCTCTACCTTCCAAAGTTTTATGAATTCAATCTTTTGGTCATTTTTATGAAATTCGGTCCTGATATTATTTTATGATATCATAATCTATACCAAGACATGGAAGGAACACTTACATCATGTCAATAAGGTCTTGAAAACTCTTGGATAAAAACATTTATGCCAAGCCCTACTAGTATTTTTTTGGATTCATGGAGGTATATTATTTGGGTCATATCATTTCTAAAGAAGGTGTAATAGTGTATTCTCACAAGATCTGGAACATGATATATTTGAATATATATAAAATGTAAAAAAATATTAGGGTTTTTTTAGGGATTTTAGGTTACTATTACATGTTTGTGAATAATTGTGCTAGACTTGTAACACTACGCATAAATTTATTCTAGAAATACTCCTTTCTTTGGAATGAGGAAGTAATCTATGAACTTTAGAGACTAAAGAAGTTTATGTCTACCACTCTAGTTTTGGGTACCCTATATTTCTCTAAAACCTTCATTTTCGATTTTGATGCTTCGAGGTGTGGCATAGGTGTAGTAATCATAATAGACAACCTCCCCATTATATTTGAGATTCATCATTCAAAAGGTAAGATCCTATCAATACAAAATTATGATAAGGAAATAATGGCTATTCTTCATGAAGTCAAACAATGGATACCATTTATCAAGGGCCTTCAATTCAAAGTAAAGACAAATCGTCATAGTTTGAAATATTTCTTGATTTGAAGAAAAACAAAAATGGGTTTCAAGTATATTGGATTATGAATTTGATATAATTTATAATAAAAAAAGTAAAATTTGGTAGTTAATGCAGTATCTAGGAGAGATGAATCCACATAAACATTCTTATATGTCATGTTCATAGTATAGGTAGCTTGGTTTGATCAAGAAATATCATAATGACACATAGACATATACTCTCATTTAGAATCTCCAATATAATTGGATCATTTCAAAAACATTGTATTGAAATGCAATGCATCATGGTATAAGCATAATTTGTATTTATGCAAGAAATATAACCTTAAAATTTAGGTTCTCTAAGACTTCATACTTCCCTAGTGGGTGGAAATTTTGGGTTCCTAAAAAAAATCACAAATTTTATTATGATTTATTTAGTAAGTGATTAAAAGGGGATGTGTAAAAATATTGGTGGAAGTTTTCGGCTGTTTGTGTAACAAGAGAGAAACTTTTAAGATATCATGTCTTTTGCAACCTCTATCTATTCCTACTGAACAACCAACAAAGGTTTTCATGGATTTCATCACATTATTACAAAAATGTGAAGGGAAAAGTGTAGTTATGGTGGTTATATATAGCCTCACTAAATATGATTATTTTAACCATTTCACATCCTTATACATTGAGAAAAGTTACCATATGTTTTATGGATACACTTCAGAAGATACATGGTAAACCCAATACAATATTTAGTCTTCAGGACCCAATATTTACTAGAAATTTTTGGACTGATTTATTCTCATGTCGAGGCACTCAAGTTTCTCATAGATCATCATATCATGCCCAATTTGATGGATAGGTTGAGGTAGTAAATATTTTTGTAAGGATTATCTTTGATTATTTGATTAAAATAGGAAAGAGATATGGGTTCAATGGCTATTACTTGTAGAATGGTAGTATAACACTAAATTTCATACCTCATATAACATGTTTCCATTATTAACATTGTATGGTTACCATCCACTATCTCTCACATCTAACTTGAGGGTCCAACTTAAAGTAAGTGAATTCAAAGTGAACACTAATATCTAATAGGAGGTACCCTCTATCCTTAAATATAATTTAGAAATGGAACAAAACCGCATAAAGAAACAAGTTGATCAATACTGTACTGAATGAAAATTTGAAGTTCTAAAATTTGTGTTTTTATGATTGAAACCATATACAAAACTATTTTTGAAACAACTTAAGATGGATAACAATATTTCACCTAAATATTTTTTTCATTGTCAAGTGTTAACAAAACTTGGTAGTTTGACATTGCGGCCACTAAAATATTGAAACTTTTCCTTTTATAATGCCTTGTTTGACCTTATATCCTTACTATGAAAAATTCTCACACTCATAATCTAATCTTGTAATATCTCTATCAATTCTACAATTTTATTATTTTTACATTATTCAGTGTGTTAGTACCCGAATTGATTCTCCCTGAATGTTTGAGTAGCATCACAAGTGTTGACAAGATGCTTAGACACAGATAGATCATAATGAGTCATTTTTTAGCTGGGGATGGGATCTAACTGGCCTTTTGTCACTCAAATGTGGAGAAATGGGATGCACCCTTAAGAGGATTTGATCTATCCTCACTATTTTAGGTTGTGCCTTTCAATGAAGGTAAGAGAAACCTTTTGTAGCCTGTTGTTTATGGAGAAGATGGAGATGTCATTCCTAATGAAGTTGTTAAGGAGACCTTGAATAAAATATGATCAATGCAATAAAATCTAAGTCTCATGAGTTGTCACTCTAGATAGTGGAGATATTCTCTAAGCACGGTTCAGGTTCCAAAGACATTTGGAATCCTGATTATTTCTACATTTTTTGGTAGTAAAAATTATGCATTTATATACATGCATGTCAAACAGGGGTAGTATGGGTAGGATTGGTTGTTTTAAATGAATTTTTGGAGGGAGGTGAGGTAGAATGAACTTGTTTTGCCAAATCTTTGGATTTTTTACAAAATGGAAAGGTTAGACAACATAATGCTTCAGAATAGCTAAAATGTTCCTTTAACCAGAATATGTGGTTCAATGGAGGCCCCTATTAGCACATTTTCACAAAATCTATGAGATTATAAAATGACGGATCGATTCGGAAGACCTAATAAATCATCAAGATATGAGCCCAGTCACACCTGAGGTACAGCCAAAGGCTTACAGACATTATCTGACAACAAATGAAAGAAAAGTGATTTTAAATCGTATATTTCACTCCCAGGTGAACAAAATTCTGAGAAATGAAATTATAGATGCCACTAAACTATCAAAAGGATTGAGACCTGTGTGATTAGGATAGATTTTGACACAAGATTGCAACAAGAACAAGAAAAGCTATTTGCAGACCTTCAGAAATGAACAAACACATTTTGCCTAAGATCAACACAGAATAACTCACACTTGATTAAATTTATTAGTAGCTGAAAGTTTCTTGAAAAATCTCAGAGCTTGTCAATGGCTGTAAACTCGTAACCACCTTAACACGATCAAATTTAAAACAAAAGAGATATACAGGCTTCTCAAATGGCTTCTCAAAAGACAGAATTTATCACATTTTTCTCATAGGAATTTTCTTCGACCTCTAACACTCCAATCTCCCACCATTTGCACGATAAATTTGTGCCATTTATAATGTTTAGAATAGACCCTTTTTCCCTAAAAGAAGAAAACATTGAGTTCCACCAGTGCTTACCGTGATCACAATCGCGATTCCTAGAATCAGATCTGTAAAAATTCTCTAGTTTCTTATGGGGCAGATCTCTTTAAAAATATTAGTATTTAATTCCTTCATCTGGGAAAACACTCTTCCTTCTATTCACCAACCACTTTCACCCCTAATCTATCAAATATGGTTCTTTGTGTGCTCGGGAGAAGGAAAACGGAAGTTCATATCAAGCCTAGTAGCCAGATCATTTTAATGAAAATAGACGTCTCCAGATCTCCCCCACCAAACCTAGATATCAAAATTAACTCCCCTATTTATTTGGTGTGTAGGAAATACCAATAAATCATGAAGACTCACACTTCTAAGAGCATTTCAGTAAAAATAGGTGGAAAATCAGATTTAGACTCACAATTTCCGTTGATCTTTACTTTGAATTTGGGCCGTCCACATGGAAGATTCAATTTAAAACACGCCCAAGGTTTTTCTTTTGACTTTTACAACCTTTGAAAAAATGTAATTTTTTCACATTTTGCCATGTAGCTCCACCCTTGAACAATGGGCTTGACAGGTGTCCCAATGTGGTTCCCATCGAAACTGCGCTTCCTTTTTCACTTTTAAATCTTTTCTCCTAAAAGAAAAATTTTCAAATTTTCCCCGAGGGTCTACATGTTTTCCGTTCACCTTGAAACAAACCCTGATTGATCCTTTGTCGGGTCAGCGGGCCATTTTCGATATTTTAACCCCTTTTAGAAAAAGAGGTAAAAATTCTAAGTTACCACCGATGGTATGCTTCCCTGCCCCTTTTCACTTTTCAAACTACCATGTGTCACAATGGCGCACCTTGAGATAGTCCCCAAAATTTGAGACCCTGAAAGAGCGTGTGCTCACCACATGTCCTGAGTCAGAAAAATTTGTTTGAAGGCTTGAATCTCAATGCAAGGCGCCATGTGTCAGAGTCCGAGGCAATCTCCTTTGGCCGTTGAAAATTCCAAGCAAAATTCAAAGTGAGTGGAGGCCTCCAAGTTTCCTCATGGTGCTTCTTTAAAATGGAACTCAAGGGTCAGTCCCCAAACATGTGTAGTTCTTCCACGTGTCCCAGAATTCCCAAAACCTTTTGAAAAATGACTAAGTATGCGAAGACCTGGCAGAAGTCTCCACATGTCTTCATGGCGCAACTTAAAAATGTTGCCCAAAGTGGAGACCCTGAATGAGCACGGGCTTGCCACATGTCTTTGTTCCACCAAATTATATTAGCTGCATAAATATTTTTCTAAGTCCAGGAAAAGCAGCGGAAACCTCCATGTGTCCTCCTGGCACAACTTCAAGGCCAAACCCAAAAGTGAACTTACAAATGAGTGTCATTCCTCCATGTAGACCAATTTTCAAGTTGACGTGATTTATAAAATTATGAAGTACCTCACCGAGCTGCGTCCAACCAAAATAGGACATGTTCCTTGTCGATGTAAGGATGCAAATTTGACTAAGAGAAATCATCGTCAAATTGTAAAATGTATAAAAACAACCATTTAAACCCGGACATGAAATATTTTCCATGGATAGAGGATTAAGAAACGTTACAAAGCTCAGATACGTTCCTTAGAGCTGCATCCATTCATTTTTCTTTAAGTATCTAGTGAAAAAATGACAAGGGTACTAAATCCTAACTATGAATGACGGAAGGAATGGGAAAGCCTGAGTATTTAGATAAATAGAGAATGGGAGACAAAAATTATAGACCATTTCAGAGAGATAGAGAAAAAAGGAAACACAAGTGGACCCATATGTGATATTCAACCCAGGAAAATATTAATTATGGCAACAAAAAGAAAGTAGAGACTTCCCAGGCACAACACGGGGGAATAAAATATGGTAGAGGCAACAGATTGAAATATTTTCAATGGCAAATGGGGTGGGTGAGACTATTTTGAGCACCAACATCAGCTCCGAATCAGGGATGGGTAATCCCTACGAGTGCCACAAGAAAAAAGGTAGAGAAAGTGCCAAAAATATCCATTAGGTGACATAGTTACCTTGCAGAGTGAAGAAACAGAGCCATCTCAAAAAACAAATAGAGAGCCTAGTAAAAACATGTCACCAAGGACTAGAACGAGCAAAAAACACAAAAGACAAACAACCAACTATACATTGTACAAAATATCTTTACCTTGATTCTAGGTAATCAATCCAAGAAATGCTTCAAATGCCTACCATTAACAGGAAAATCAAGCAATTCACCATCCAAATCCTTCAAGAAGAAGGTATGTTCACCAATCCTGATATCAATGGAGTAAGGGCCCATCCATAGTGAGTCAAATTTGCCATGCTTTCCCTTATCTTCATGTCTACTATCCCATAGTACCACAAGATATCCAACATTGAAAGATCTTGGGGTGACCTTCTTGTTGAATAACTTCTTCAGATTCTCTCTGAACTTTACATGCCTTTCATGGGATGCCCTCCTTTCTTCATCAAGTTCAACAATTTGGTTAATGCGAGAATCATAAGGACTTAGTTCTTGATCCTCCAGTTTTTGAATGAACTGATACGAGAATAGTTGCATATGAAGGGGTAGCAGGGCCTAAGCTCCATATACCAACTCAAATGGACTCTTTCCAGTAACTCTTTTAACAGTGATCCTATCAGCCCAAACAAAAAACTTCAACTATTTGCCCCATTTTCTCTTGTTCAGCTCCAAGGTTCTTTTGATAATCTTCAACATGTTTTTATTACTAGACTCAACTTGTCCATTTCCTTAGGAATTTTAGCTAGAGGCATATGTAGAGTTAATCCCATACTCTTGGGACATTTACACCAAAGGTTTAGCCCTAAAACTCATGGCATTGTCAGCTACAATTTTTACTAGCACTCCAAACCTGCAGATGATGTGGTTTAACACAAAATCCATGACAATTTGGTGTGTTGCTCTTTTGGTGGGGATTTCCTCCACTCACTTGGTGAAGTAATCCGTAGCTACAAGAATCCACTTGTGGCCAGGACTTGAAGGGTTTGAAATCTCACCAATGAAATCCATTCCCCATTGCTTAAATGGGGCTTCAATTAATATAGGATGCAAAGGAAGGGAGCCTGAAGCTTTCAGTCTTCTAGAGAAGCGTTGACAACTCTCATGTCTTCTAACCAAAAGATTTTTATCCTTGAAGAGAGTTGGCCACCAATAACTAGCCCTCAAGATCTTGTGTGATGTGATTCTTATAGCAAAATTCCCCCACAAATTCCCCCATGGAGATCAAAAATTATCTTGGGGGATTCTTCTCAAGTAATTCACCTTAAGAGGACTCCCTCTGGGTTTTTCCAAGCTAATCTATAATTAGTAATGACATATTTTAGGGAGGCCAACTTAAGATCTCTTTTATGGTTCTTACTTAAATAATCAGCGTAGTATAAGTGTCTGAGATAAAAAATTACATTCTTGTACCACTCAAAACTCATCAACCTTTCAAAAACATCTACCATTTCTTCTTCTACCTCATTTACCTCAATAGTTTGCAAGTTTATCTTAGCCATAATCTTAGCCAAGCCCAAACCTCTCACTAACTTCATGGTTTGAATATCCATATCATATTCTTACAACTTTGTCACCCAGTTGCATCTTTTACTTGACACTTCCATCTCATATAATATGTCCTTCACCATGGTGTGGGGAACATAAGCAACCACTTTAGAACTTAGAATGTAAGGACTAAAAACCTTTGTTTCTTTTATCAAAGTAAATCCATTCTTTTACATGATAGTGTACTTCAGGTCAGCCCCCTGCAAGGCCTTACTGAAAAAGGAAATTGGCCTTTCAGCCCCTTCATCATCTTTCTGCAATAGGAAAGATGCAATAGTGTTCTCAGAAGAAAAAGAAAACAGTTAGAAAGGCTTCTTATAGTCTGGAGCTACTAAAACAGGGGCATGTTTTAATGCCTCCTTAATCCCATTGAAAGCTTGGATGGTAGTCTCTTCCCATTTGATGACTTGCTCCTTTAGCATGGAAGTGATTGGAATGGTCAACTCAACAAAGTTTGATATGAATCTTCTGATGAAGTTTATTTTCCCAAAAAAAGACTAAATTCCTTTTTTGGTTCTTAGAATTAGGACCTTGCTGATGGCATCAACCCTTTCTGAATCAATCATAACCCCTTCTTGTGATATAATGTGACCAAGCAACCTTACCTTCTGTACTCCAAAATGGAACTTCTTTGGATTGAGTGAGATGCCATATTCTCTACATCTTATCAGCAACTTTTCCAAGTGCAGCAAGTGATCAATCCTCTTCCTAGAAAATACAATTACATCATCTTGATAAACTGTAATAAACTCATTGATGTAACCAATAAAAGAAACATCCATTACTCTTTGAAAGGTGGCTCCAACATTCATCAAACCAAGGGGAATTTTAACATACACATATGTCCCCTAAGCAGTAGTAAAGGCTGTCTTGATCCTTTCTAATTCCTTCACCACAACCTAGTTATAACCAGAGAAACCATCTAGGGTGCAGAGCAATTCAGAACCAGTCACTAATTGCAGCATGTTTTCCATATTTGGTAAAGGATAATTATCCTTCATTGATGCTTCATTTAGATTCCTAAAATATATAAACAACCTATTATCACCATTCTTCTTTCTTACCAATACTAGGTTTGCAACCCAAGGAGAATACCTCGTGGGCTGAATAATCCCTCCATCTCTTAGCTTCTTCAGTTCCTCTTGCATTTTAATAGATAAGAGTGGATTGATTGGCCTCTGTTTCTTCTTGAATGATTTTGCATTAGACTCCAAAGGAATCTTATGTTGAAATAGATCCTCTTTGTATGCATTTAGTTCATAATAGGTCCATGCCATGCAATCCTAATATTTTTTCAACAATTAGATGTACGACTGCTTCTCCTCCTTGTTGAGATTGCTGCCTAACCAAATTTTCCTTGGTTTCTCCTTTGTGCTGAGGTCATGCTCCTCAATATCCCTTGAGGATGGTATACCTCTATTAATAATGCAATCAACATTGTAAAAATTGGACTCAAGAGCAACCAACCCTTTGGGAATGGTATTAGTCTTTAGTTAGATGATGCCTTTTCCAAACAAGCTTTCTTTACCCTCTGCTACACACACCATTAGCTCCCAATCAATATTATGATTAGAAAACTCCTCTTTTTTCTACATAAATCTTTTGACCTGAGCATCATCATCAAAAACCAGCTAATGCTTAATATTGTCAGGTATAGATGGGCTAGTTAGCACTTCAACATCATACTCACAAATTGGGGACATTGCACAATTATCAAACTGAGAAACTAGTACTACAAGTTTGTCCACCAAATCATTGAACTTCCTATCATGATGCACAATTTTGAATGAATAAAACATATCAATGAGATCCTAAACTGCATGCTTGTATTGTTTCATTCACTAATTTTTATGGCATACAGGTTTCTGATTTGTTTTACAATTAGTTCTGAGTACCCTTTGACAATAACGTATTTTACACCATATTCCCAAGAAATTCTTAAACCCAACAACAGTTCCTCATACTCAGCAAAGTTTTTAGTGCACTCAAAGTTGATTTTGAAAGAAAAAACAAATTTTTCCTATCTTGGAGAAAGCAGAACAACACTAGCACCATTCCCAAACTTGGAGCAAGCTCCATCAGAAAATAGAGTCCAACGAGATACCACTTGTTCAATACACCTACATTCCTCAATCTTGTGCTCCTTTCCATTAGAAAATTCCACAAAGTTATTAGCATCAACACTTGTGTACAATACCTCATAGGATGCATTGTTGGGATCTTCAATAAGGTGCAACATCTTCTTCTCCCCATACAACTTGACAAGGCTTTTCTCAATTGGGATGGTGGCATAGGACATACCCATTTGAACACTCCCACCAACACTTGTAGCCCACTTTCTAGATAACAACATACCCCACTTGGCTGGGTAGTGAACAATGACTGCATCAAGTTTTAAATTCCTCCCTGGATAGGCTATAAATTGCACCACAAGACCCTTCACACACCCCTGACACCTCTCTGTAATCCATACCAGTGCACTTCCCAGATGCAGCTATTACTTTGATATTTAGTTCATTCATAACTTCCAAAGGCATAACATTGCATGATGCCCCTAAATCAAACATACAGTTGTGGAGCAATCTATTCTTAATGATCAGGGTAGTGAAGAATGGGTCCACATTCAACTAAGAATATACCAAGGATGTTCCCAAATAAATCTTATGTGGTTCATCTAGCTCTTCTGATGTTGGTGGCACCTCTATTTCCTCTATGATTTGTGGAGTATCCACAATGTTTAAATTTTTTCCTATGGCAATCTTCCCCTCTTTCAATCCCAAGTATTCAAATACTCTTTCCTTATGCTCAGGAATCCTAAGCAACTCAACAATTGTAACAAAAACTTTGATTTGACTTAAAAATTGAGAAATTTCATATGGGACATTCTTTGGCAAGGTAGCATTGGATGGAAAGGTAGTATTGGAAGGAAATCTAACACATTCACTAGGCGGTACATGATTTTTGACACTTGGGCATGAGGATGGGTACAATTTTTTTTTTGGTACTGCAGGGATTTTGGCAAATGCATCTTTGTAAAGAGCCTCTTAAGGAATGTTTGAAAGTAAGGGAGATTTTGGATTGGCTTGAAGACCTGTCCCTTTGATAGTCTTACTCCTTGTGTTATATTCCTTCTCTTGTACAACAACAACATTCATCAATAACTGTCTATCTTCCTCAGATGGGATTCCTCCATCAACTTCTTTATCATTAAAGCCCTTAAATATTCAAAGTCATTATTGGGAAATTCAAAATATTTTATAGTATATAATTCTAAATTATGAGAGGGAGGAGGAATAGGTACCCTATGAATGCAGTTCCAAAAAGTGGCAGCAGTCCATGAACTTATCACATCATTTGAAATTGCCCCTTGTTGTGAGCTTGTGGAGCAACCTACCATGCATACATAATCATCATTTTCATCATAAGATTATTCTTATTGTTGATCTTCCTTACACGGAGCATGGTTCCTGAAAAATATGTCACACCAATCAATGACATTTGTCTCCTCCACAAAATCAACTCTAGCAGTGAAAGGATTAGGCACCATTATGTTTTCCCTGCCTTGGGGTTTCCTATTTCCAAATCCAACAGGTCCCTTTCCTCTGTCATCAGATATTTGGTGATTTGTGAACCTATCTTGGCTCTGTTGCTTGTGTTGGCCTTTTGAACTGTGCCCAATCCCCTTCTCTTCCCGTGCTAGTTTGTACGATATTTCCTTGACAACCCTTACCAAATTTTTCACAACTTCCTCCAAATCAGTAGCCTTGCTTGTCTGAGGTTTCTCTGGGTTAATTAGTTTTACACCCTCCCTTTTTGGAGGCTTTCCAATTTCCTTAATATTTTTCTCTATTTGTAGAACCATGGTGAAGGCCTTCCTAAAATAGTAGGGTTTTTGTCCCTCAAATAGTAAGCAGATTTTTTAGAAAGTGCATCTAAATATTTGATCAAACACGATTCATCACATGACCTTATCCTAACAAGTAATTTCCTCAAGGTCTTATTAAACCTTGTATTGAAATCATCTACTCACACATTAGGATTCTTTTTGATGTTTTCAAATTCTATCAAAACAAACCCAGGGTAAGTTCTATCAACATACTATAATCTAAATGCATTACTCATCTTAGTCCAAGAATCAATAGAGTTATCTAGAAAAGCTTTATACTAGTCGCTTGCATCCTCTTCCAAAGTATGGATAAACAACTTGATGTATACATCTTCATGTTCAATCTCAAAGTCTTCAATCATATTGATAAAAATCTTCAGCTGTTGATCACCAGTTATAGCGTTATTTCCTTGGAAATTTGGTATTCTGTTTCTTACATCTTGAGGAACTGCATTTGGATAACCAGTGATCCATACACAATTTATAGGTCCAAAGGTATTTACAACAAATGGAGGTTTAGGTGGGATTAAGGCCATGTTGTTTTAAGGAGGTGACCCCGGAGGGGTGATAAATTGATAAGGGGCAGAGAGTCTCTGAAACAAAGGGGTATAATTTTCAAAATGGATATCCCCTAAAGGCCTTGTTTCTTGGAAATCCCTATCAACTTTAGAAAAGTCTAGGGAAAAATGAGAAGAAAAATTTTTAAAATAAAAGGAAGGATGCTCTCTAGTTGGAGAATTCAATCCATAAAGAGGCTACCTGATTTAGAAGCACTTGAATAGAAATCTTCAATGATAGACTGATCACTTTCATCAATGGAGATCCCTCTTCTTGTCTGCTGATCTCCCAAAACTCTCTAGAATTTTCTTCCTTTTGATTTTAATTTCCTAGCTCTGGAAATAATGTCCTAGTAGGGTCTCTAGCAAAGAAATACCTTCTTCCTTCCATCTTTGCAAAGGTTAGTAACAAACATTACTTGACAGAGGTTAAGACACTGGTATTCATTAAGAATCAGATCAACAGGGAGTTGCCACCAAGGATTTCCACCTTAGTTGTGCAAATGTACTAAATATGATCTGTCAAATGTTTTTCAACACTAGAAATAGAACAAGGAAATATTCTGACTCTTCTTTACTCAGATTTATGAATGAAACTTAGTGTAATAACTGTAGAAAATGGAAATATTGCACATAGTATTTGTAACTTTTAAAATTCTTACACGCCTAGACACAGGATGATGCCTAAAGGATGTATTAGCACTTTGAGCATACAAGAGGTGTTTACCAGGGTTTGAATATGAGTTGCAATCACTATTTCCCTAGCAGTGGTGCCACTTATGTGTTGGTACCCAAATTGATTCTCCCTCAATGTCTGAGCAACATCTCAAGTGTTGACAAGAACATTAGAGACAAATAGATCATAATGAGTATTTTTGTAGCTAGGGATGGGATCTAACTGGCCTTTTGTCACTTATATGTGGATAAATGGGTAGCACCCTCAAGAGGATTTGATCTATCCTCACTATTTTAGGTTGTTTCTTTCAACCAAGGTAAGAGAACCCTTTTGTAGCCTGTTGTTTATGGAGGAGATGGGGATGTCCTTCCTAATGAAGTTGTTAATGAGACCTTGAAGAAAATATGATCAATGCAAAAAAATCTACCTCTCATGAGTTGTCACTCTAGATAGTGGAGATATTCTCTAAGCAACGTTCAGGCTACTAAAGACATTTGGAATCCTGATTGTTTCTGCATTTTTTGGTAGTAAAAATTATGCATTTCTGTACATACATGTCAAATAGGGGTAGTATGGGTAGGATTGGTTATTTTAAATGAATTTTTGGAGGGAGGTGAGGTAGAATGAACTTGTTTTGCTAGATCTTTAAAATTTTTTACAAAATCAAAAGCTTAGACAACATAATTCTTCAGAATAGATAAAATGTTCCTTTAACCAGAATATGTGCTTCAATGGAGGCCAATATTAGCACTTTTTCACACAATCTATGAGATTATAACGTGAAGGATTGAGTTATAAGACCCAATAAAGTATCAAGATGTGAGCCCAATCACACCTAAGGTACACCCAGAGGCGTACAGATAATTTCTGTCAACAGATGAAAGAAAAGTGATTTTAAATTGTTTATTACACTCCCGGATAAAGGCTCTTCTGAGAAATGAAATTATAGATGCCACTAAACTATCACAAGGATTGAGACCTATGTGATTTGGAAATTTTTTTGAGACAAGATTGCAACATGAATGATAAAAACTATTTGTAGAAATTCAAAAATGAAACAAACACATTTTTCCCAAGATCAACACAGAATAAATCGAACTTGATTAAATTTATCAGTAGGGGAAAGTTTCTAGAAAACTCTCAGATATTTTTAATGGTTGTACACTTGCAACCACCTTGAAATGATCAAATTTAAAACAAAAGAGATATACGGGCTTCTTAGATAGATTCTCAAAAGACATGATTTTTCAAATTTTTCTCTTATGAATTTTCTACGACCTCTAACACTCCAACCTCCCACCATTTGCACGATATTTTTTTTCCATTTATAACATTTACAACAGGCCCTTTTTCCCCAAAATACAAAAACATTAAGTGTCACTAGTGCGTGCTGTGATCATAATCATGATTCCTAGAATCAGATCTTCAAAAATTCACCAGGTACTTATGGGGCAGATCTCTTCGAAAATCTCAATATTCAATTTCTTCATCTGGTAGAAGACTCTTCCCTCTATTCACTAACCACTTCCACCCCTAATCTATCAAATCTAGTTCTTTACATGCTCGGGAGAAGGAAAACGAAAGATCATATCAAGCCTAGTAGCAAGATCATTTTAATGAGGATAGACGTTTCCAGATCTCCCCCACAAAAATTAGATATCAAAATTAACTCCCCTCTCTATTTGGCATGTAGGAAATACCAAGAAATCATGAAGACTCACACTTCTATGAGCATTTCAGTAAAAATGGGGGAAAAATTGGATTTAAACTCACAGTTCCCATTGATCTTTACTTTGAATTTGGGCCATCCACGTGGAAGATTTAATCTAAGACAGGCCTGGGGTTTTTCTTTTGACTTTTACAACCTTTGAAAAAATATAAATTTTTCACATTTTTCCCTGCAGCTCCGCCCTTAAAAAATGGGCCTGATACATGTCCCAATGTAGGTCCCATCAGAAATGCTTTTCCTTTGTCACTTTTAACTCTTTTCTCCTAAAAGGAAAATTTTCAAATTTTCCTCGAGGGTCCGCACCTCCGCTATTGACCTTGAAGCAAACCTTGACTGATCCTTTGTTGGGCTTGCGGAGCATTTTCGATATTTTAATCCCTTTGAGAAAAAGAGGCAAAAATTCTAAGTTGCCCCCGATGGTTCACTTCCCTGCCCCTTTTGAATTTTCATACTGCCACACATCACAATGGCACACCTTGAGATAGTCCCCAAAATTTGAGACCCTGAAAGAGCACAGGCTTGCCACATGTCCTGGCCCGAAAAAAATTGTTTGAAGGATGTAAGATCAGTGGAAGGCACCATGTGTCAGAGTCTGAGGAAATCTCCTTTGGCTGTTGAAAAGTCTACAAAAAATGCAAAGTGAGTCGAGGCCTCCAAGTGTCCTCCTGGTGCTTCTTTAAAATGAAAATCAAGGGCCAGTCCCCAAACATGCATGGTTCCTCCACGTGTCCCAAACCTCCCAAAAATTTTTGAAAAATGACTCAATATGGGAAGACCCAACGGAAATCTCCAAGTGTCTTCATGGTGCAATTTCAAAATGGTACCCAAAGTGGAGACCCTGAATCAGTGTAGGCTTGCTACGTGTCTCTATTCTGCCAAACTGTACCAGCTACATAAAAAATTTTCTTAGTCCAAGAAAAGAAGCAGAAACCTCCACATGTCCTCCTAGCACAACTTCAAGGCCAAACCAGAAAGTGAACTTTCAAATGAGCGTCGTTCCTTCACATAGACTATTTTTCAAGTTGAGGTGATTTATTAAATTATGAAGTACCCTGCCGAGCCATGTCCAACCAAAAGAGGCCACATTCCTTGTCAATGCAAGGATGTAAATTTGACCGGGAGAAATGCCCGTCAACTCGTAAAATACAGAAAAATAACCATTTGAGCCAGGAGATGAATTTGTTTCTAAGGACAGGATTTAGAAACGTTACAAGGCTCAAATAAATTCTGTAGATCTACATCCATTCATTTTTCTTCAAGTATCTAGGGAATAAACAACAAGGGTAGCAAATCTCGACTGTGAAAAATAGAAATAATGGGAAATCCTGAGTTTTTAGATAAATAGGGAATGGGAGACGCAAATAACAGACCTTTTTAAAGAGACAGAGAAACAAGGAAACATAAATGGACCTATACGTGATCTTCAACCAAGGAACATATTAATTACAAAAAGAAAAGAAAGAAGATACTTTCCAGGCACAACACGGTAGAATAAAATATGGCAGAGGCCGCATATTGAAAGATTTTCAATGGAAAATGGGGCGAGACTATTTTTAGCACCAACACAGTGTCATTGATTCTATAACTATTATGAAATCAAATCAACATAAACAATGTAATATTTTTTAGACAGCTTTCATTGTTATAGGTTTCTCTCTTCTATGAAAAATAGTACAGAAGTGTAGGCATGTGTGGTCTTGTCCTATCTGACATGTATGGTTCTATTACTTCAATTACAAACTCTAATTTCAATTAGAAATCATTCTTTTTGTCATTTTAACTTCCTATATGGATAGCATTATTGGATTACCTCACCTATTAAACACTAGATAAGAAATTCATTATCACCATATAGCTCCTATTTCATTCTTACACGCTCTCCTATTGTAAAAATTATTCTAAAATCACTACAATGGTTTTTAAATCTTCTCAAATAAGTTTCACATCATCTAGGGAAGTCCCTACTAAAATTTTGAAGCACTAAACTAGGTAAACGAGTATATTTACATCCATTGACAAGTATGCAATGATCATAGAATCCATGTCTTAAGAAGAGAAAAATTATCCCAAGAATTTACCAAAGTTTTCAAATAACACAAGGGTTAGGTCATAGAGCTAAGGCACACCATATCTCACTACTATGTTGGGTGCATTCTATACTATGCAATTAGGCCACTATCTTGGTATCAAGAGACATGAGGACATTGTTAGGGGGTTGGTTAACTCTTCACACTTTCACAAAAACTTAGGAGATAAATGAGGTTTTATTTTTTCAATGATGATATGCATTGCAACAATGGGATTTGTTTAATAGTTAGAAGTTTTACCACCCAAGGTGGTCCAACCTCAAATACAAATGCATGATTTTTTATTTTTTTGTTAATGTTTTGATGAAATCTTCTACATGTTATCAGGGTTTCCACTTTATTTTGTATCATCATAGGTCATTCAAAATTTATGGGAGGAAAAGTGATAGACATCGAGAACAATTTCCACACAAGCGAGCACATAAAATGTTTCAAAATATGAATGTCTCCTACTTTAAACTATACACTCCCTATCCTAGACTATATAATTCGTACCTAGATCATAAAAAAATTGTGTAGTCCTAAACTATACATTCCCAAGTTGCATAATATTCTATGTAGATTATACATATTTATGTCTTCGTATTCCACTTCCATACACACCGAAATCACTCCATAACCATCGTAAATAGAATATTCTATCTCTCCTATCATGTTTGAACTGGTATTTTAGTGTTTATAAATCATTTATATCACTTCAAGTTTGAAGTCATTATTATGGTCATGTACACTTAATGTTGAAAGTTATTTATATCATAATAGTATACTTATTGCTAACCCGTATAACTTTCTTAGGTTGTTATCCATTAACATTCTAAAACATAAAATCTAACTTAGAGGTATTTTTATTAATAAGAACAACATCCACGAAAATTAACTTTTTTACCCTATGGATGTTGATGTTAATGTTGTCACAAATTTTCATGCCAAGAAACCTATTAGGTGAGCCCCACTATTTCCTCCTACACTTGTAGTAACTACTTATAAGCTGAGTATTCCTTATAATGGATTTGATATCTGAAACCAACTAAATAACACTCCTGCTAAGATATCTTTTCTCAAATTACTACAAAAACCACCTATATATAAAGGAATATTATATGAAACATTTCAATTAGTTACATTACCTTCTGCTACACAACTTGGTGCTTTTACATCTATCGTGGACACATTTAAATAAATAGATAAGGATATAAATTTTATCATGATATATATCCCATCTACTCTAATGAAGGATCCATGAAACCTATTGTGATTACAAAAAAAAAAATTGGGTTTCCTTATCAAGAAAATATTAATCAATAATTTCTCAAGTCTCATTATTTTCCCTAGTTCTTTTGTTAATAAAATGGGAATTTCTATGTATTTGGTTAAGAAATATATTAATAATATATAGGGTTTCGATAACATTACTCATCATATATTAAGTATTATCACTCTTACTCTTTTTGTGGGGCTGAAAATGTTACCCACTACCTTTCACATAATGGACATATATCTACATTACTATATCCTTATAGGTTATACTAAGATCCATGTTATACAAGTACAATCCATTGTTCACAAATGTATCAAATTTATACATGATGTCAGTGATTATATTATGGCTAATAACCCCAATCCCTTCAAATATTTACAAATTGATATTTATACTTACCAAGTTCTCATTATCACTCCCCCGCAAAAAATAATATCCATGGATTAATTTCCTACCTATGTTTTAGGTTATTTTTTTCTTAGTGTAAATACTAATCCTTGGTTACAACCACTACTTCAAATCAATATAGATGCACCTCTCGAAATTAGTAATGATGTTTTCTTACATACTAATATTTAAACCATTGATTTTCCTAATGATAACCTATGCAATTTAAATTTAACCCTATCGATGATGATGAATCTATGTTTCACTCAATAATGACATATATTGGTCTTTTCAATCATAATATGGATTATACCCCATAATACATTTTTACTTTTGTTGTATTTCCTAATAATGATGCATGTCTTATAGCTCATGTTGACCCACTATAACATATTGTTAAAACACTTGATCCTATAAAAATTTATTTATTTGTCACCATTCTAAATAGCCTAGACACTCCATAAGATTTATTATTCATCATAATTGATTTTGAATTACTACCTTTACCCTCTGTAAGATATCAATCTACTCAAAAGTTATCTAAACACCTAGGCCACCCCTTTGTGATTATCACTACATATATAGCCATGAAATTAATCATTGCAAAGCTCTTATTGCTAATATTACTATGTTAAATGTTGATGATAATATTAGTATATTACCAATTGAATCCCCATAATAGAAAAATTCAAGATCATTGGACATAGCCACTCTAAACAAATTCCTACACCATGATTTTCCTACTAAGAGACATCGTGGTCATTAATAAGCCCAAAAAATGGATACATACATACAGATCACTACCCTTGGGGGTATTTCCCCTTATATCTATTTTCTTGTTACCCTAAAGTGGATGATACTCTTGAGGAATGCTAAGATTTTTTGCTATCCCATTTCGTATATATATCTATGTTAAAAATACTACAAAAAAAATCAAATAATCACATATTACAAAAAATTGAAATATGAAAAAAATACAATCTCATGACATGTTATATTTTTCTTAGCTAGCCCATAACTTTATACATTTTGTTTATTATAATGATTTTGTGCATATAATATATATTAATTGCACACATTTATTCATGATGTATTCTAATATTGACAAAGGACACTCATATATTGTTACACAATGATCACAGTTTGCCTGGTTCCTTACATTAATCCCTTGGGGAGTCTTCCCACATAATATAGATGCTCATATTTTATTCTATGTTAATTTACTCCTTCCCCATTATACATGTTTACATAAATAGTTTTTATTTCTATATATTTGATCAATGAAACTAACACATGTGTTATGCCTAGTGTTATCATCCCTTATCCTTTTATTACTATTAGTCGGTATTACACTTACCTTCCATATTGTTGTCACTACTTGTTTATGAAAATTCCTTCCTTGATTTATTACTACATAAATTTATTTGATTTCAATGCTGTGACTAGTTTCTTTATATGTCCTAAAGTCCTTCATTTTCTTGTGATACAATGGGTATTATGTGTTTATGGCTTCAAGCCTATTTTTTGTATATGCCCTTGCTTCTCTGATTTTCACACATTGTGATTTTTGTTGCAATTATCTTGTGACACCATTGGTGTCCCATATTTTTGGCTCCATGCTGACATATTACTATGCTTCTACATGTTACTAGTCACTTCATTATATACTATCATTTCTATTACTCTTATTTTTCTAGATTACACTAATGCTTACATTATTATTTTTGTAATGCCTTTTGACACGATTATTGTGTTGATTCTATACTTGTTTTACTATGTATTAAGACATGATTTATATTATTATCTATTTTTACTAGTTTATTTACACATATATCATTTCTTGATGGTTTAACTACATGTTACATTTTCACTATACCATGGTTTCAACCATGCATAACCCCCTTTGTAGGTATAGATTCTTATAGGTTGTCACTACTTCATCCTTCTATGTGATTCTAGACAACCTCTTCGACATATGGTACATCGGTACACATCTATTATTTTGAGTTTTGCACTCAAATGTTATATCACATGTGCCTCAAAATAGGGGGTATTCAATAAGGTATTTCTACATCTAAGAAAAATAAAAGGACATGAAAATAAATTTTCATATCTCTTCAATCCTCAGAAAATTTCAAAAATACAAAAATGTGGTATAATTTAAAAAAATCAAAACCAAACAATACAATAAAGACTGTGGTGCATTCTTTATATTTCCTTACATTCCTAGATGGAGTAAATTTTTTCTCAAATTTCCAGTTTCTACATATTCTATCAAAGGATTACATGAATTTTACATAATTATAGATACATATGCCATAGTTTAGAACATGTTATAAGGGGCATGAGTACTAAATTCCTTCATCATAATGTTATTTCAAATATAGTTACAAAATGCATTCAGGTTCCTAAACCTTCTTCTCCCTGGTAAATTTAAATTATAATTATACGTAATCAATTAAAGTATAGTAGCACCTTATGGAGGAATGGAAATATCCATTTCATATAAGGTCTATTTGTTTCAAGTTGGAGAAAATTGGGCCTAGATCTATTTTTAGTGGTGCGGTCCATGGGTTTATTGGAAAGCATCCAAGCAATACTATTAGCTTTATAGACTAATGTTTTTATCTTCTCACACCATATTCTCAAAATAAGAAAAGTATCGAAGAAAAATTGAGACCTTTTGTTAGGGATAAAAATGTGTACAAAGCCAACTTTAAACATATTTTGTAATATCTCTATATAGCGTGATAATATATAGTATAGATAGAAAAAAGGAAAGAAAATATAAATTCCTCTTGGGACATATGAAGAATACAAAAAAATCATCCTTCGAGAAAGAAAAGAAGGTGAAGGGACTGATAGGCTTAAAATCCCCTATAAATGTATTTAAGTGCACCTCACAAAAAGGGGTTGGAGTTGTTTGTTTTATATATGATCAATTCTAGTAATTCAAAGGTTGTTTACCAATAAAAGTTGATAATATAGATTTTTTAGCCTAAAGTTTATATGATTCTAATAATTTAGTGTCTATATGGTATTTATTTAATCACTTTGTAGCATTCTTTCATCTTGGTTCCACAATGATCTGAGATGTTGTTTAAATATTTTAGTATGGATTTTATTATCCTTAGACTATAACTTGTTGTATGTCCATATGAGTGATTCGATATTACTATGCTAATAATGGTTCCATTTACGGGACAGTAAAATGTTTCAACGACTACCACAAGAAAGAGATGTGAAGAAATGGTTAGAAGATAAGATGAATTGGTTTGCAGAAGATGAAGAGGCAGTGATAGGAATTCAAGTAGAACAAATTAAGTTAGAGAACTTAGACAGAGACATTCATGAGATATTTTGGTGTGAAATCCCTTTTTTACTATCTCTATGGATGTTTAGTCTATAATCTTACTATTTTAGGAAAGAAGACAAGGAAGAATACATGTGGACAGAAGACAAAATAGAAGAATGGTATAATATTGACATAGCGTGGACCCGAGCGGTGGATTAAAGGATTAAAAATACCATATATGGGTATGTAACTAATGTTTTTATACAATATTATTCTTTTTTTTAATCTACCAAAGCTCATTTTTTTTTTGTAATGTGATGTAAGTTTGATAGGAAACTCCCCTTTCTAGTAAAAAAAATTGTGGAAAAGGCCCTGGTGCCTTTTTCACATGAGATGGAGTAGTTAGGGAGGTATTGGAGTATGTGGACTTAGGAGGATATAAAAGAAAAAGTGCCACATGTAAAAAGGAACTCACAAGGACCTGAGAAGGATAAGAAAACAAAAAATTGGAGAGACTGTAAAGACATGTGAGACAACTCAATTGATGAGACAATGTTAATTTTCGGGATGTCTACATCAATTACCAATAGAATTAAACTAGTTATAAAGGTAGAGTAAGGGTAATTAAAGCCTCCTGGGATAGGAGAAGTAGTGAAGCATACTAAGGATAAAGGGATCTGAAATGGTGCACAAGGTGCTATGGGCCATAAAATTGAAGAAGAGGAAGTAGAAGTGATGAAGGAAAAATTAAAAGATACATATTTAGATAAAATTAGAAGTAGGTTTAGTAGGTAGTTGCAGTTGATCCCATTAAAACCATCTTAGATACCTTGGTACTTCATAAATTGAGAGAAATAATATTTTGTAGAAGAAGGAACAAGGTGACATCCTTACAAACCAATAGAATACAATGGCACACCCTTATCGGAAACATATCCTATAGTCAGATAGAGAATCTATTACATGGAATTACTAGAAGTAGAAATATTTTAGGAGATATAATTATAAAAAGAGAGAACACGAGAGATAACATAAAAATTTGAGCAACCTCACTGCACACAACACATGATATAACCAAACATAAGTGTGAAGGAACTGGTGAGAAGTCTAGGTTTGACATTCAATGAAGAATTAATGTGCATTGATATACAAGAAGATAGTAAACATTCTAGGGAATATGAAAGTAAGAATTCCTTCGTCTATCCAGGATACAAGGTAGTTTTCTAGATTTAGCTAAAGAATTGTTGGATAAAAAAGAATTTAGTAGGAGATCAAGTAGTGTTATTGCAAGGATGAGAGAAACTAATAAAAAAAAAATTGTACAGATGGCTTCTAATTCAAGTAGTAAATTAACACAAAAAATTATGCAAGGTAATTAGGGAAGACCACTAAACATAAGAGGAAATGTGGCCCACTCTACCAATCAGTATACAATACTACAACCTTATGATGGGTCATCTAACCCTACAAAATTTTTTTTAACATGTGAAGTGAGATGGGGTGCTAAAGGATTAATAGATAAGAAGATTCTTGTAGGGAAGGGATTTAGAATTTATATACTTGAAGAATATGAGTACTAAGACATTGGAGGAAGTCAGGAACGCTCTAAATCAAGAGTTCAAAAGAAAGAAGTGTGGAGGGAAAACTATCCAAGATATAAAAGAAATAAAACAAAGGTCTAAATAATACATCATGAAATATGACATTCATTTTTTAACTAATGAATAAAACTAACATCAAATTTTATGAAGTCAGTAAATCTTCTTGGTTTTTTTGGAAGGACAACAAACTAAATTATGATTTTCTATTGTACAAACAAAATGTTCCAATAAAGAAGAAGTCGTAGAAGTTGTTATATGAGTAGATAAGATTGAGGATTATGGAGAGAGTGGAGGAATTAATCATAAAACTAAAGCTAAATTGGATTTTTTAATACTCATATTAGAAGAATTACAAGAAGGAAAGAAATTCCAACTGAGCATCTAGTGTACAGACTATGAAAATTAACATTATAATAAGAATGATTGTACAAAGAAACAAGCACAAAAATATTTATTCCCCTCTAATAGGAGAGTAGGATACTATGAAATACGTATAGTATGGGTACTTAGTCATTATTATTTGTGATAGCCCCATACCATTGTGTGTAAATTTTGTAGAGCCATGTCTCATGAGGTAAAATATTATAGGGTATTGATGGATACAAAGGATTAGTAATGAGAAATTTATTTAGAGTTTAATCTCAATTAGAAAAAAAAAACACACAACCAATAACAACATATACTGATATTACCTCTGTATGGGTGGTCTCCTGCATCCCCTTAGAATAACATTAAATGTACTTATTTGTCTCCATATCACACTATGCATTGGGTTCCTTAACCTCCACAATAAATTCTGATCTAGGCTCCACCTTCTCTGTAAAACACGATGAACTGGGAACCCCTGTTTCTGTAAAATTCCCCTTAATGGAATGCACCACCACCAGAAGGGCCATATGGAGGATACCAAACTCATAACATAATTTGGTGTACACCTCAAAGGTCTTATGGATGATATCAGCAAAGAAGATAAGGACCTAACCTAGTAAGACATACAATAATTTGTTATCTTTGTGGAGAACCTAATCATGTTGTATGGAACTTCCTATCCAATCTAGAATGAGAATTATGTTTTAAATATTATTAGATAACGAGATAACATCAAACTAAATATTTTTCCACACTATATAAATAGTTGAGGGAGAATCAATTGTGTAATGTAAATATGTTCATTATTGTTCCCAAGGAAACTGTGAGTATACAAGTGATGACCCAGTTACAGAGAAAGGAATAAGCCTTAGGACCCTTGAGAGACCTTCAGAACCCCAAATTAAGAATTTTTGGGAAGAAAAGTATATAGATCCAAGGAGGGAAAAATATTTACTCAAGGAATCCAATGGACTATTAAATTCAATTCAAAATAAAAATAAAGGAAATTTGAATTCTCTCTCTCTCTCTCTCTCTCTCTCTAAGGGAAGCAAAATCCCATGTATATGAACATGAGGTGAGAATATTAAAGTAGAAGGGAGTAGTAGCCACAGTTATAGACTTATTAAGGATGGTCAATGTGCTACAAAATAATTATATATCTCTTAAAACATATCCAACTTATTAAGAACCCTGTTGGATAGTGTAACCAATGGAACAAGGCAATCCAACAAGGCGATGTGGTATGTTAAAACTAAGAGGGCATGAGAGGTATATACTATAATGAACATAATTTTGGGAGGATATAAAATTAATGATGTTGTATTTAAATTTGGGAGCATTGTAAACATAAGGACGAGTTCCACGTAGGAAGCAATGGATTCTCCACCCCTAGCATACATTCCAGTTACTTTGAGTTTAGTGGATTATTCAAAATAATAAACCCCATCGTGAGAGTGAAAGCTATTGAAATATAAGTAGGATATTTGTCATTGAAAGGATATTTTGAGGTCATTGACATGAATAAAAATGAAATGCATTATCTAGTGCTAATTGGGAAAAAGTGGGAATATTAAAGGAATAAGAACATTAACAATATTAATAACGAGTTGGTGGCTCATCTACATGATTCCATTGTAGTCATCGCATTGAATAAAATATAATAAAGCACATATACTATACTAAAGGATCCCATGTCTCCATATGTGCATGACACAATTTGTTTTGTTTAAGGTACAACATCATATAAAGACAAAGGTTCCTAATAAGTAGAAAGTAATTATTGTAGAAGGGACTAAGAATTTCTAAAGGCATGTAATATACCTGAAGAACTCGCGAAATGGTATGATTAAATAATACTTTCCTTGATATTGATCTGTTATAAAACATAAGGTCCCCCATAGATTCTGAGATAAGTAAGCTATATGATTTTTTACACACCTACCTAGGTTATATAGAACATAATGGGGAAAGCAAGATAGCATGGGAATCTACTTCATCAATTAGTGGGGACTCATACATGTATTTTAACAATTGGATGTGCAGTGAACATTAAATTAGACCTATAAGTACGGTACACATAGAAGAAAGAAAAATTCCTCAATATTATGGAACTTCTAATTTTGATAGGTTTTTAATAAAATTATAAGAGCATGTACCACATGAATAAATGAGGATAAGTGCATGAGACTACGCAATGAAAGGGGTGGTATAAAATGTGTGTTTGATGCACATAAATAAGAAACTAGAATTGATAAAAGCAATACGGATTATATCACAATATTTTGTCTATGGTCGAAGCTCACCCAAACTTGGTGTTGATTTGGCACAACTAATCAATACCCAGAAATGCATATATAAGAATGTACAAAATCTTGGATGGTGCAAGAAATTGAACCAACGTGGTTTGTTCATGTATTCCCCGAAATGCTCACCTCATTACAAAAATTCAGGGACATTCACCAAGAATAAATAAGGGGAAATCACAATTGGAGATAGGTTTAGGAGGATTTTATATGAACATTTATTTTTGAAGATGCTAACCCTTTAGTAGAAGTAACATTTTGACAGATAAAAACATTCTTGTGTTATGGAAATATGATAGGAGAAGGATGAATTGAATTCAAATACATTTTTGACATAACATCGCAATTGTACAAACCTATAAGAAACTAGACCTACAATAAAAATGTGTGATAGATTCGAGTAAACCATAGACTGAAGAATATATGGAATTACGAGGAATGTTTGAACTAGAAAATATTGTGCCAATCCCAAAAATAAAAAATCCACAACAGAGGGAAGATGAGTTATTCTGCAATCTTAATATAGAATAAAATGAAGGATCGTGAAGGATAGAAGATACCTGGAAGAAAGGCAAGGAATATTGTTTATGAAGTAGTGTGTAAGAGAGTAGAAGACATTGGACCCAATAAATAGAGAAATTAGCTACGATTGGTGATTATTGGAATCAAAAGGAGACCTCAAAGATTTTACAATTATTTGATAACTATATGGATTTGTTCCCAACGAAATTTAGTGAGATAAAAGGGGTAGACCCACGTTTGGGTGAGATGTACATTGAACTTAAAGAAGGATCAAATCCTAAAAAAAAAAATGACCCTACGGATTAAATCCTAACATGAAAGTTAAGGTCAAGGAAGACTTGGACCATATGTTTGAAGCAGACCTTATAAAAAATATGATTAGATCAGTATCGCGGTATTGCAGCCAAATAGGATAGGAGAAATAATAATTTTTTGGGATTTCAAATCTCTTAATGATGCTTTTTTAATGATCTTGTTACAACTTCATTCATGGATGATATATTAGAAGCAGTAATAGGGCATGAAGTATATTATTTCACCAATGGATTGAATAGAGTCCACCAAATTACAATTGCGAAGGAAGACCAATCGAATAATTCTACCGTAGTATTTTCTGAGTAGTGGTAACTAAGTTCAGAGATTTAATTCATGATTTATTAGAAGTCTATTTGGACAGCTGGGAACTCTTATCTCTATTCAAAAAACATACCTTTAAGGTACGCTTAATGTTAGAAAGATGTAAGGCATTGAGTATTTCTTTGCGTTTAAAAAAAGTTTTTGCTTCACCCCGTTTGGAGTATTGCTTAGCCATGTGGTGTGTAAAGATTGAATACTGTTAGACCAAGAAAAAAAATGTAGTAATCATGGGGTTTAAACCTCCTTCCACTCCTATAAAAATTTGATAATTCTTGGGGCATACTGGCTACTATAGGAATTTTATATGAGGATATGCTAACATTGTGCAACTGATGGAAAATTTACTGCTTAAAGGTACCAAGTTTTAATGAGATTTATAATATCAAGAGGCTTTTAGTCAAATAAAAAAAACTTGGTTGCCGCGCTCTATTAGTATTTCCATATTGGAGGAAAACCTTTTCATGTACATGTGGATTCCTCTGGCATCACAATTGGAGTTATAATGACAAAACCATGAGAAGGGAATTTGGATCATCCCATTCATTTTACTACTAAGAAGCTATCTCCTCTAGAAAAGAATTATACTACTACAAAAAGGGACTCTTTATAAATGGTCTTTGTACTATAGAAATTTAGATAGTACTTATTCGCAACACCATTTGTATTTTTTAAAGATCACTAGCCATTGCGATAACTTGTGAATAAACAACTATTATGAGAAAGAATATCTAATTGGTAGATGTTCGTTCAGGAATATATATTAAAAAGTAACATTAAACCATGCAGAGAACACGTAGGTATAGATCATTTAAGTAGAATAGAGATAAGAGACGAGCCACAAGGCATGAATTATGAATCCCCAGATGCACATTTATTCAAAGTTACTACAACTCCAAAACAACTAAATGAAATCATGTAATTCTTACAGTATGGGGTCTTGTCATATCACTATATATAGAAGGAGAACCATCAATTAATTACAGGAACTTTACCATTAACCATTATAAAGGGTTTTTATATAAAATGGGGAAATATGAAGTATTGTGCAAAGTAGCCTTACAACATGAACGGAAATATATATTAAAAGAAGCACACCAAGGAGTTTATGGTGGCCACTTTGGGGGAGAATTAACTGCGAAGAATAATTTGTAGAGAAAATTTTTGTAGCCAACACTATTTCATGATGTACACCACATTGCAAAACATTGTGATATATCTCATAAGATAGGGAAAGTCAAATAACCATAGGAATTTCTAATCAATCCATTCCTCGCAACCTTTTGAACAACAGGTAATAGACTTGATAGGCTCAATTCATCTACCCTATAAGAGTTCAAAGGCTAGATATATCATAACAACAACCAATTATTTCATAAAATGGGTAAAAACATTTGCAACCACAAATTGTGCAACAAGAAATATTGTGAAAGAGATATAATGAAATTTCTATATGAAAATATTATTACTAGATATGGATGCCCACAAAAATTAATCATCGAACACACTTTATTAACAATAAAACCATTTTTATGAGAGATGAATTTATGATCACACATAACCAAAGTACCCAATATTATCCCCAAGATAATGGATGGGAAAAACCTAAAAATAAAGTATTGGAATATGTACTCACAAAAATATGGAATGTGTAAAGATATAAGACCAACTTAACTTTGGGAATACAAAACTAATTATAAAAATAGTACATGATTCACCCCATTTTAACTAGTGTATACAATATAAATAGTTATGCTGATAGAATATGTTTTTCCTATTTTCCACATTGCCATAATCATAAGGTTAGGGGATAATGAACAAATAGAAAACATGTTATTTAATTAGACCGGGATGGAAGAACATAGTGATATTGTGCAATGGAATTGGGAATTGCATAAGAAAATAAAAATATGTGGCATAATAGGAAATTTATCACAAATAAAACTCATCTAGAATAAAGAAAAGTGTTGGTATATGAAATTAGATTTAGAGAGCATACGAGGAAATTAAACATACATTGGAAAGGGCCATATGTGATTCTCGATATCACACCACAAGAGAAAATTATATTACACTACTCGAATATTTTACCTAGAATAATTAATGGCAGTAGGATAATATCATATAATGCATAATTACACAAAATACGAAGAAATTTAATGAGTTCTCTTGGCACAAGCTTAGTGTAGGAGTTTGCAATTTCATTTGAATTTTAGTTAGGAGTTTTTTAAATTAAGGCATGCTTGGCTAAGTGTGTGTAGGAGGAGATAATCATCTAAGGTATTGACCAGATAATAACAAATTGTAATTAATATACAAAGAAGAGAAGAAATAATATAAGTATGAGAGGAAAGTATACAAACCAAAAAGTAACCAACTATATTCAAATGGATATATTTGCTAGGACCATGAGCTACAAGAAAAATATTTTGTGGAAAGTGAAATGAAATGAGTTGGCAACATAGGAAACAAATAACTCAATGGATTAACCTCATTCAAGGTAGGAGATAAACCATCACACACCTATCAAATGGCCATGTCAATGGCACAAAAATTTATATAAGGATATATTATAAATATAAATATCCATTAAAACATAGTAATAATGAAAATATTGTACAGTAATAACCACTACATAAGAAAAACATATCTGGAGTTTCTAGATCATATTGGATATGACTTGAGTAAAAATGATGGACCCATTCACAAAACTAGTAGGGTCCATGGTGAAAGAAATGATGGAGGAAAAAGGAATTACTTTTGTTCGGTTATTTAACAATGAAAAGGAAAATATTTTCATGATTTTAATTCTCATACTAACAAAATATAGTGACCCGCCACACCATGACATGCTAGCAAGAGATGAAAAAATATGGGGAGTAGAGAGGAAAAAGACAACATAAAAGAAGTAGTCAGTGCCATAGTCAAGCATAACCAATTGCGAGGATCCGACATGGGGCATCTTACAAAGTTTCCATACTTTAAATATCACTTGGAATTTATGCAAACCATTCTAAGAAGATATCACAATGAATATTTCTAGTTGAGTGATAGGGATGCAGTCCCCATGAACATTTCCACCATAGCCCATGTAATTATACTACCTAATAAGGGTAAAATGATGATATCATATAACTCTACAAGGCCCCCAAAACAACAAGAAGCAATAACTACATATGGAACATTACATAAAGGGTGGGTTATTTTTCTAGGAGCCATTCCTAATCAGGTGGTCATAATCTTGTAGAAATCATATTAGAAAGATAATGGAAAGGAACAATGGGTAGAAAAAATTCATCCTTAGGAGTTGTATATATTGTTTAAAGAATGTGAGAGCCAAATAAAGACTTCATTTGGCCAGAATTTCTCACTCATGAGCTCAAAAAAAAACATGGAATGGGTTGTGGAGTTTTTAGGTAAGACTTTTTTGTAATAGTGGATCGTAATTATGTTATTTTTAACCCAATAGAGGGGATCATAAGGAATCACTAAAGTAGGTGATCAATATTACTCATTAAATAGATTTTTGTAATTTGCACCTGCCAAGCCTTATACTATATGTGAGGATGTTCAAAATATGGGGACATGGATGCTTAAAATCTAGGAGACACTAAGTGCTAACCCAATAATACAAAAGGAAGTGTGCACATACACAATGCAATGAGAAAATATGATACTTTTACAAGATGGGATAATATTGTGCTCCAAGGGCTATAGCACAAAGTACCCTCATAAACTATCATTTTTCATAAACATGGATATTTCCAAAGAAAGCTAAGTAGACAACACAAAATGATAAAAACACATGTCCAATCTTTGCAGACACAAGAAAATGAAAATAAAAAGACATTCTCTCTAGGTTATGTTTGGATTTGGATAGTTGGGTTTTCTTTAGGTGATCTTCCCCCAATAAGTCAATGACTAGATATAGAAGATAAGATAGTTCGATGTGGTGGTAATTTCCCCTATATATATGGTATCTATATGGGCTCCTCTCCCCAATCTCTTTTTATATTATCTCTCTAACAAGGGGAAACCTATACTATAGATATTGTAATGCCCAGTCCTCTTCAACACTATTTAAACCATGTGTTCAATTCCGAATTGATTATAATATTAAACCTTGCTATTCTATTCTAGTTAGCATACTAATAAAATGTGTGGAACATCATGAGTACTATTGTGTTTTGATTATTATTTTGACTGTATGGTTGTATTGTGGACCTTGATGGGAAATTTGAGGATATGATGATGATTTAGAATGGTTTCTTTGTTATAGACTGATTGTGATATCGTTACTATTTGTATATTGTTATGTCTCTTCTCACTATGTATTGGACCCCTAGACCTTGATACCGTATTAGACATTAGACATTGCTAGATGGGAATTGATACACTTGTCTTACATATTTGATAGACAATAAAAACATGTTAGAGTTGTGACATGATGTGACTATTGCGATGAATTTAATATGTCTGATTCATATATCATTATTCGATGCTCTAATTGGTACTACTGTAATGTCATATTGGACGTGATTTATGGATATTATGGATGATTGTTGATGTTATGATCTTATTAGAAACTGATGATTTTGTAAGATTGAAATGTTAGAAAATTGAAAAAATTGGTGAATTACTTGATTCTAACATTGGTTTCATTATGATATTCGATGATGTAAATTGTTATGTATACATGCATGTATTTTATTACTTCGACGTCATTAATATGGCCATGAGGCGAGAAAGGTATTATTGGATTTTGCAGAAAATTATAGCACAACAAACTACGGGGGATAGGAGACCAACAACGAAGGAATGTGGGGTGTTGCCAATAGGTAACCACAGCAACTTGTGTATTTGTATGTTGTATATTGTTGTTGATTCTTTGGAGGTCCCCATTGGTAAGTTTGTGATTTTGTCTTGTTATTTTCTAATTAATTGTGAGTATTGTATTTTATTAGTATGTGGAGTCACCTTATTATTATTGTTTAACAACACCCTCTAAAGTTAATTGAAATTGTTTAACTAGTGTTAATTAGGATGTGACAAAAGGGGGAAATAAATGTGAGTGTGTAGCTTTAATGTGTGTTGGATGAGAATTAATTTAATTTGTTTTGGAGTAGTTTGTACTCTATCTCTTAAGTGAAATTTAGATTTTGGCCTTCTAGGCCATTTTGGTGACTTATTTTGACTCACCCACCTAGCCTATGATGTGAGGGACTTATTTTAGGTCCTATTTTGTGTTTTAATTAAGGAAAAGGGAAATTCATTGCACTTTTCTTACATGGGTATTTAATTGATGTCCTTAGGGGCATGGATTGGGTTGAGTGTGTAAGAGGTTTGGTCTTTTCCCCAACCACCAATTTATTACACTTTGGGGTTAAGGTTTAACTTGTGATGTGGAGTTGAGGATGAGTGATGTGGCATCCTAAATGGAGCCACCTCACCCACCTCTTCCCTTTTCCTATTAATGCATGTTTAATTGTTGATTTAGGGATTACTTACTCTTTTTATTTTAGGGGGGATGCTTGGAATTTTTGAGATATGGCTTGAGAATGGTGTTTCAGATTGGAATGGATGGTGCTTGGTAAGGATTTTGGAATGCTTGGAACTTTTTTGCATTTGATCCTCTTCATTTGGAACGTAGATCTTCACTCATGTATTTACTTGCTATTTTGTTGTACACATATGTGTAGATAATGGTTGTTGTGTTGCCTATGATTGTGGGAATTAGATTTGATACTTAGGTTGTGAGAGAAACGGAAAAGGGGGTAAAACTTGAGGGAGGCATAAGAGAAATGTTATTGGGATTTTACGAGGGAGTTGGGTTGGGATGTCCACCTTGTTGATAAATATGTTTTGTATTTATCTTGTTATTATCTTTAGGGAGGCATAAGAATGAGGGAGGCATAAGAGTGGGTTGATTTTTTGAGGGAGGCATAAGAGTGGTGTATCTTCTTGGAGGGAGGCATAAGAGTGTTGTGTGTATTGTGGTGTAATTTTTAGAGTCTCATAGGCTGACACCCCAACCCTTAAGAGGCATAAGAAGAACCCTCATCTTTATATCTCCTCCATGGATTTAGTATGAAGCCTTTGTGTTTTGATATTTGTTTTTTTGTTGTGAAATTTTTATCGTGTTATCTCATTGTTTGTCTTTATTGGATGTGTATGTGGAAGCCGTTTTGTTTTGAGTTCCATGGTTGTCTAAATAGCCCTCATTGCTTCCTTGTTGGGGCTCAGGGGCCAATGAGGGAGAAGGATTCTATCCCTCATTGGATATTTTGGATGGGTGGAGAGTGTTGCATACTCCCCCCTCTTGTTGTGTGCTTGATTATGGTGAATATGGTGGAGTTAAAAGGAAGAATTTCTCTTTTGGGAACATACATGTGGAGTTGTAACTTGTGCTATTATGATTCTACATCTTGTAAATGGTACCAATAGTATATTGGATGCAATTTTATACATTGGATAGATTCTTGTAAGTGTCTTATTTTGATTTACATTAATTGATATGAAAGTGAAATTTGTAATGATCTTGTATGGAAACTAAGTCCTCACAAATTAAATTTTATTTAGGAGTTATTTGTTTTAGAAAATTGTGCTCTTGGATGGGAAATAAATGTAGATCTCTTTTATTATGTACAACCCTTGCTTACTTGAATATTGAAATAAATTTCCTTTAAGAATGGTTTATTTTCCTTCGCTCATCCAATTAAGTGTATAAGAAGGATTTGATAGATATCATTTTATAATAAAAATTTGTTTTTTTTTGCAATTGAAATCTTTGTAAGAAGATGAATAAATCTTAATTAATCATTCCCTTAAGGTTGCTATTTAAATAAAATTGAAGGTATTAATTTGGTTAAATTTGATAACCGCTCAAATTCCTACTATACTAAAGACACCTATGGTAAATGTACCTTTGTACACATTTGAGTGTTATAGTTGTAAAATATAATTGTCCTCACTATTTGGAAATTCATATTTTAATTGAAAACTTAGTTGATACGAAAATGTATATTTCTAAGATATATAATAAATGTATATTAATTATGTAGCTTGATTATTTTCAAAGTTTATCACACCATCATATATAGATATTATTAATAAATCATCTTACTTATCCCTAATAATTATATATATACATCCTTTTCTGTTAGAAAGTAATACAAATCATATTATTAATTATTGATAATTAAAATTGGTAATGAAAAAAAAAAACAAACCCATGTGAATCGGTTTAGTGTAAGTTCCATTAAATAAAGTTTTTTAAAAATATATTTATTGTTAATGTTGGGTTCTTCCCATTTTAATTTATTTTAATAAGTATAAGGTTGGGGGGAGGGGTGCCAACCCCAACCCCAACCCATATTAATATAGGCTGGGGTTGGGGTCGGTGCCCCTTTCCCCAAAAAGCTTTAAGCCCTAGACTAAAATGAAATCCCAATATTTTTGTCAAACCATTCTTTTGTAAAATGATATCTAGGGTTACTTTTGCCAAACCTAGATCTAAGGGATGAGAAAGATTAGATTAAGGGTGTAAGATGAACCCTACATCACTTAAGTGATGGAATATTTAGATGGGAATGTTTTTAAGTAAAATATACGTGTGTATTGTTAAATGGGGGCCTAAGGAGTTAGAATAAGTTGAGCACTTGCCCCATTAGAATAATGAACTCATTATAAATTACATGCATTTTACAAAGCAAGGTTATTATCCTAGTATGATTTATTATAAATTTGTTTGTACCTTAAATAACATTAATGGATTTACACTTTTAAAAGCTAATGAAGATTATTTAAATAACATTTTACAAAATTTGTAGGTGAAATAATTAAAACTTAATATTAAATTTGAAGGCAGTCTTAATTAATCAATAATTGTTTTCTACTGCCAATTGATAGTTTAAAATTTTTGGTAATCTACATCTTATTAAAAGATGCACTAAGGCCTTGGAACCTTTAAAAAAAAATTTATTCCATATTTTTTTACTTTCTCGCTATCGGGTTTCTCGTGAGGTCTTGTTGGGTAAAATATGGGCGTTACACTTAGTATCAGAGCTCTCGGTTCAATGCTTGGACCCTGGGCTGAATTTGAAACCTGCAAACTGGTCAGTAAAATTTGAACATCCATGTTTAAAATAATAACAAAATAATAAAGTTGTTTGAATTGTTGTACTCACCTAGTGGCATTTTGTCGAACCCGGGTAACTGAAAATGTTAAATTAAATTGGTATTCTTGCGAACTTCATGTGTATTAGGAAACTCGTTTTCCTTGCTAAGATGTGGTTTGATGATCCGTAGCTATTTTTTTTTAGTCATGTGATGTGACGACCAAGTTTAGACTCTTCCTTGTTGGAATGATAAATTGTATGGTGTAATTCTTGTGGTTTGGCATTAGTGGTTCTGTTCTAGTGGTCAGACAGAGTAAGTAAGAAGTTGTTTAGTTGCCTAAATCTACCAAATTTGTTTTAGTGGTTAGGCGAGTTAGTTTTGGTTGCCGCTTTGGCATCTTAATCCCCATAGGAGTGAGTGGATATTAGGTCTTGGTGTCACTTTTGATCCGACGCTGTGTATACGTTCTTAGAACTGAGGTCGAGGTATAGTACCCTATTGGTGGCCATGAAGGGATGCAAAGTGATTGTGATGTTGACTTTCTATATTTTATATTCATAAATTGTGTTATTTTATCAAGGACTGGAATCTTATTTTGTGATTTGATTGAGAAGCTTTGAGCCTCTTTTAATTATTTATTTATTTATTATATATTTTTTTTGTGATGATTTTCAGACATTGCAATGTGGCTACTTAGTCACTTTCCTTGATTGTCAATATTTCTTGTATTTTACTTTGATTAGTGACTTGGAGCTCATTTATCTTATTGGCTACTAAGCTAAATGTTATGTGATTCCTTCTTGCATGTTGTTGAGTTGGTTTTGCGTTGTTTCTATTGTAACATTTTTTTGTATCGGAATACACCCTAGGTGCGTTGAATATCTTCTTAGGTGCTTTAAGTTAGGCCATGGTTTTGGAAAGATGAAACCTTGAGTGTTTCTAGGATCTTGGAGTGACTCTTTCGTTACTCGGCCTTTCCAGAGAGAGATTTCATTGAGTAGTGCGGCCTGGTTGGAAATTGTTAGCGGTGGTGGTGATCCTCTTACAATCTGGTAAGAGCTTGTTCCTAGTAAGTGTAGAGGTGTTTGATTATGGGCCTATGGATTGTGTTATGATCGGTTTCACTCTTGGTTTACTATAGAGTTTAGTATATAAGTGATTTTTTGGTAGTGAGGATCCTTGATGGCAGGTTAAGTTTTACCATGTTTCCTTGTTCATTATAGGAAGTATTGATTGGTGGATTGTATATATCTTGGTAATTATGATTAGACGTAAGCCCATTTGGGAAATGTGTTTAATTAAGTGTGTTTGTTTTTCTCTCATTGACCTATAAACAAGTCTACCCTTGCCTTAACTTTTATATTGTTATGAATAACACTTTATGACCTACTAATCTTTGATTTACGTGGAGACACTTATAGATGATTTCCAGTCTTTTGGACCTCGCTCTTAGAGATGTTAGTTTGGTATATCTTCATATTTTAATCTCAATGGTACTTATATTGTGCTTATTCTTTTAGAACTACAACTCTTGGTCGTAAATTTCAGGTTTAAGTAGATTAGTTAATGGTCCTCTTACATTTGATGTCTTCTTGTGAGAGATATGTTTTCTTTGGAGTAAAATTTTTACTTTTCATCTTGTTGTTGGGTTGGTGGTAGCTTGTGGAAGTACGAATGTTGATTAGAAAATCCCCTTGTCTTATTATGTGAAAAAAAATTGAGACTAAATAAATAAAAATAAACATTGTTAAACCTCTTAAATTCGTAAAAGTAAATATGCCTCTTTAATTGGTCCTTTTCTTTGTAATTTCTTTTATGACTTGTGGACACTCACTTGGGGTGTTTAGTGATGCTTGAAATTATTTTGTAAACCCTTGAAATATTGGTGTGACTCATGTTGGTGGATTGATTCCTAGCTCTTACAAAATTAATGATGTGTTTGTTATGTTGAATATCTCTTGTTCCTTTAGAATTATAAATGCAATATGTTGATTTTTTTTCTCTTATTTCCATAAAGGTAATAATGTGACATGTTGACTCTTCCTTCTCATTATGATCTATTTGATAAAATAATTAAATTGAGAATAATAAAACACTAATTGAGGGGCTTGGATTTTAAGACTTAACAAATAAAATGGAATACTAGGAAAAAAATGGAAAATGGTTTCTTGATATAATCTTGGTAGGCTAATAGAGGATATGAAACTATGTAAGAAATAGAAAGAATATTTTTTCCATTTACCTTCCCTAGAGTAAAATAAATAATTCCCGCCGCCTATACAAAATGGCAAGATATCATGCCAACCCTAGTGGTGCTCCTTATAACACAACTTGTGATGTCATATACGAGGAAGTTTTAATTAATAAAAATTGTAAGGAATGTGGTTAGCAAGTGAAACTACAACTTTTTAATTAATAAGTTGATTTATAAAATGAGTAAGATTTATGTATTGAGTGCAATGTATAGTTTAACCTTTAGTTCTACCACCTACCTCGAATTGTGAAACACCTTGTTGATAGTGATGTGTTGTAATTGTGTAGTACTCCCTTGTTTATGTGATTTTACCTTGTGGTAGTTTGGGTCATCAAACGTCAGTTGCCTCGTAGCTCAATGAGTTTGAGTTGTGGACTTTAGGATTGGGTCTTACCTCTTATTTTAAGAAAAGCAACCTCTTTGTGTGCTGATTTAATCCTTGGCGACCTAGGTTATTGTAATTTTAAGAAAACATATGTTAAGGATATGAAATAACTTTGGGAAGTCAACTTTCCTTCTTATTTTCTTGAGACACCCTGTTTTTGTTTGTTCCCTCTCGTCATCAAGAAAAAGAAAGTGTAAGTTGTTTTCATAAGTTTTAACTCACACTTTGGTACGATGCACTTCTCGATTACAGTTGGACCTCCTCTTATTGCTTGTTCTTCTCTCTAGCTCCCTTTAGTGCTCTTTGGTATTACAATTTACTTTATGGTTATTTTGAGCTTGAGTAGGATTTAAGATAAATGAAGTTCATTGTGTTATAGTGAGTGGTGCTTCTTATATTGATATGTTGGTTTCTAGTGGAAATATTTTTTTAATATTTGATGTTTCGAAATTAGGTTAGTGTTGTGTGTTCATTTTTAAGTGTAAAATCAGAATATAGGAAACCATGTGGTCATGATTTTTCTTTGGATTACCATGAAAATTTAATTGTACCCTATCGGGTTATAGAAGTGCTTCACATGAATAGTTTTCTGTGAGACATTTGAGTAAACATGTTTCCTCATATAAATTGATGGTCGTGATTGGTATTTTCTAGACTTTTCTAAAGAAAGAACTTTGAAAGGGTAACGTAAGCTTAGTGAAATCCTTAACTGTTGTTATTGTTGTATGTTTTATCCATGGGAAACTATGTGGTCATATTGAGTTCAGAAAATTTTCCCTGTTAGTACTTTACTTGGTGGCTTTTCTTGAGACTCCTTTGACCATTTCATGTTTTGATGTTATGTGTTTTAGCTTGGTTGATCACGTAGAGTTACTCTATAGAATTAAATGCTTGCAACATTACTTGAAGATCATTTAGAAGTCATCCCTTACAATCACCCTTCTCCTTGTTGAATTGCATTGGGCCAAACTTGAGTTTTGTAGAATGAATCTTGTTTGAAGAAAATAAATTCCAAAAAAGGTGTGATCTTATTTCTTTTGCATTATTCCCTGTCTCTTTCTCCATGAATTCTGCGAGGAAGTCAAATCTAAGGGGAGGGGGATGTAATGCATAGTCCTCTTCAACACTGTTTAAACCATGTGTTCAATTCTGAATTGATTATAATCTTAAACCTTGCTATTGTATTCTAGTTAGCATACTAATAAGATGTGCAGGACATCATGAGTAGTATTGTGTTTTGATTTTTATTTTGACTGTATGGTTGTATTGTGGACGTTGATGGGACATTTAAGGATACGATGATGATTTAGAATGGTTTCCTTGTTCCAGACTGATTGTGATATCGTTACTATTTGTTTATTGTTATGTCTCTTCTCACTCTCTATTAGACTCCTAGACCTTGGTATCGTATTAGACATTAGACATTGCTACATGGGAATTGTTATACTTGTCTTACTTATTTGATAGATAGTACAAATGTGTTAGACTTGTGACATGATGTGACTATTACGATGAATTTAGTATGTCCAATTCATATATTAGTATTCGATGTTTTAATTGGTACTACTGTATAGTCATATTGGACGTGATTTATGGATATTCTGAATGATTTTTGATGTTATGATCTTAGAAGTAATTGATGATTTTGTAATATCGAAATGTTAGAAAATCGAACAAATTAGTGAATTACTTGTTTCTAACATTGGGTTAATTATGATATTCAATGATGTAAATTGTTATGTATACATGCATGTATTTTATTACTTCGATGTCACTAATATGGCCATGAGGCCAGAAAGGTATTGTTGGATTTTACAGGAAATTATAGCACAACAAAATACGGGGGATAGGAGACCAACAATGAAGGAATGTGGGGTATTGACAATAGGTCACCATGGCAACTTGTGTATTCGTAAGTTGTGTATTTTTGTTGATTGTTTGGACATCCCCATTAGGGGGTGACCTCAATAGTGACCTTGGGTAAGTTTGTGATTTTTTCTTCTTGTTCTTTTATTAATTGTGAGTATTGTACTTTTTTAGTATGTGGAGTCACCTTATTATTATTTTTTAACACCCCCCTCTTAAGTTAATTAAAATTGTTTAACTAGTGTTAATTAGGATGTGATAAAAGGTGGGTATAAATGTGAGTTGGTATATTTAATGTGTGTTGAATGAGAATGAATTTAAATTATTTTGGAGTAGTTTGTACTCTATCTCTTATATGAAATTCGGATGTTGAACTTCCAGGACATTTTGGTGACTTGTGGAACAAGTTAAGCTTGTCCCACACCTCTTATATTGACCCACCCACCTAGCCTATGATGTGAGGGAGTTGTTTTAGGTCCTATTTTTTGTTTTAATGAAGGAAAAGGGAAACTCATTGCAGTTTTCTTACATTCGTAATTAATTGATGTCCTTAGGGGTGTGGGTTGGGTTGAGTGTGTAAGAGGTTTGGTATTTTCCCCAACCACCAATTTATTATGCCTTGGGGTTGAGGTTTAACTTGTGATGTGGAGTTGAGGATGAGTGATGTGGCATCCTACATGGAGCCACCTCACCTGCCTCTTCCCTTTTCATTTATATGCATGTTTAATTGTCATTTTAGGGGTTACTTACTCCTTTTTTTTAGAGGGAATGCTTGGAATTTTTGAGACATTGCTTGAGAATGGTGTTTTAGCTTGGAATGGATGGTGCTAGGTAAGGATTTTGGAATTCTTGGAACTTTTTTGCGTTTGATCCTCTTCATTTGGAACGTAGATCTTCACTCATGTATTTCCTTGCTATTTTGTTGTACACATATGTGTAGATGATGGTTGTTGTTTTGTTGATGATTGTGGGAATTAGATTTGATCCTTAGGTTGTGCGAGAAATGAAGAAGGGGGTAAAACTTGAGGGAGGAATAAGAGAATATTTTTTGGGATTTTAGGAGGGAGTTGGGTTGGGATGTCCACCTTGTTGATAAATATGTTTTACATTTATCTTGTTATTATCTTTAGGGAGACATAAGAATGAGGGAAGCATAAGAGTGGGTTGATTTCTTGAGGGAGGCATAAGAGTGGTGTATCTTCTTGGAGGGAGGCATAAGAGTGTTGTGTGTATTGTGGTGGAATTTTTAGAGTCTCATAGGTCGACAGCCAATCCCTTAGGAGGCATAAGAAGAACCCTCATGTTTCTTTCTCCTCCATGGCTTTAGTATGAAGCCTTTTTGTTTTGATGTTTGTTTTTTTGTTGTGAAATTTGTATTGTGTTATCTCGTTGTTTGTTTTGATTGGATGTATATGTGGAATCCATTTTGTTTTGAGTTCCATGGTTGTCTAAATAGCCCTCATTTCTTCCTTTATGGGGTTCAAGGGCCAATGGGGGAGAAGAATTATCTCCCTCATTGGATATTTTTGTTGGGTGGAGAGTGTTTCCTACTCCCCCCTTTTGTTGTGTTCTTGATTCTAGTGAATATGGTAGAGTTAAAAGGAAGAAGTGCTCTGTTGGGAAAATATATGTGGAGTTGTAACTTGTGCTATTACGATTCTACATATGGTAAATAGTACAAATAGCATATTGGATGTAATTTTATACATCGGCTAAATCCTTGTAAGTGGTTTATTAAGATTTACATTACTTCATATGAAAGTGAACTTTGTAATGATCTTGTTATGGAAATTATGTTCTCACAAATTAAATTTTGTTTAGGAGTTATTTTTTTTGGTAAAATTGTGTTCTTTGATGGGAAATAAATGTAGATCTCTTGTATTATTGAAAACCCTTGTTTATTTGAATATTGAAATAAATTTCCTTTAATAATGGTTTATTTTCCTTCTCTCATTCAACTAGGTGTATAAGAATGAATAGATAGAAATCATTTTATAATAAAAATTTCCTCTTTGTTGCAATTGAAATCGTTGTAAAAAACTGAATAAATCTTAATTAATCATGCCGTTAAGGTTGCTATTTAAATAAAATTTAAGGTTTTAATTTGGTTAAATTTGATAAATGTTCAAATTCCTACTATACTTACTCTATTTATTTTGGGGGGAATGCTTAGAATTTTGGAGAGCTTGCTTGATAATGGTGTTTTAGCTTGGAATGGATTGTTCTTGGTTAGGATTTTGGAAGGCTTGGAACCTTTTTTTGTTTGATCCTCTTTATTTGGAAGGTATATCTTCACTCATGTATTTACTTGTTATTTTGTTGTACTCATATGTGTAGATGATGGTTGTTGTGTTGCTTATGATTGTGGGAATTAGAATTGATCCTTAGGTTGTGAGATAAATGGAAATGGGGGTAAAACTTGAGGGAGGCATAAGAGAAATTTTTTTGGGATTTTAGAAAGGAGTTGGGTTGGGATGTCCACCTTGTTGATAAATATGTTTTGTATTTATCTTGTTATTATCTTGAGGGAGGCATAAGAGTGGTGTATCTTCTTCGAGGGAGGCATAAGAGTGTTGTGTGTATTGTGATGGAATTTTTGGAGGCTCATAGTTGGACACCCAATCCCTTGGGAGGCTTAAGAAGAACCCCCATGTTCCTTTCTCCTCCAGGGCTTAAGTATGAATCCTTTGTGCTTTGATATTGGTTGTTCTGTTGTGAAATTGGTAATATGTTATCTCATTGTTTGTTTTGATTGGATGTATATGTGGAAGCCATTTTGTTTTGAGTTCCATGGTTGTCTAAATATCCCTCATTTCTTCCTTTATGGGGCTTGGGGGCCAATGAGGGAGAAGGATTTTCTCCCTCATTGGATATTTTGGTTGGGTGGAGAGTGTTTCCTACTTCCCCCTTTTGTTGTGTGCTTGATTCTAGTGAATATGGTAGAGTTAAAAGGAAGAAGTGCTCTTTTGGGAAAATACATGTGGAGTTGTAAATTGTGTTATTATCATTCTACATAGGGTAAATAGTACCAATAGTATATTGGATGTAATGTTATACGTTGGCTAAATCCTTGTAAGTGGTTTATTATGATTTACATTACTTCATATGAAAATGAACTTTGTAATGATATTGTTATGGAAACTAAGTCCTCACAAATTAAATTTTGTTTAGGAGTTTTTTTTTTTAGAAAATTTTGTTCTTTGATGGGAAATAAATGTAGATCTCTTGTATTATTGAAAACCCTAAAAGATAGATGTACACAAATATTTGTCTTGTGTATATCCATCCCTAATCTTGGAGCTCCGTTCCAAGCCCTGTCTTGTTAACTTGCAAATCCAAACAAGAGAAATGAGAGATTAAGTCTAAGAAAGGAATATATGAGAACCCATAAGGATATCTATGGTTACTTTTGCCAAACATAGATCTAAGGGCTGAGAAAGATCAAATCTAAGGGTGTAGGATGAACCCTACTTCACTTAAGTTATGGGGTATTTAGGTGGGAATGTTTTTAAATAAAAGATGGGTGTTTATTGTGAAATGGGGGCCTAAGAGGTTAGAATAAGTTGAGTACTTGCCCCATTAGAATAATGAACTCATTATAAATTACATTTATTTAAGAAAACAAGGTTATTATCCTAGTATGATTTAATATAAATTTGTTTGTACCTTAAAAAGGATTAATGGAGTTACGTTTTTAAAAGATAATGAAGATTATTTAAATAAAATTTTAGAAAACTTGTTGCTGAAAGAATTAAAATGTAATATTAAATTTGAAGGCAGTCTTAATTAATCGATAATGCCAATTAATAGTTTAAAATTTTTATTAATCTGCATCTTATTAAAAGACGAACTAAGGCCTTGGAACCTTTCAAAAAAAAATTATTCCATATTTTTTTTCCTATCTCGCTATTGGGTTTCTCATGAGTTCTTGTTGGGTAAAATGTGGGCGTTACAGATATCTAGAGGCTCCCACTCTTTATATAGATCTCCTGAGCATTTATAACTATAGATAGTCCCCCATTCTATCTATATGGCCAAGTCATATATAGATACAAATAAGACATCCAACGCGGCTATATGGAATTTGAAGTTTCTATATAAAGGGTAGGAGGGGGAGAGTGAGATCCATTATATATATGCAACCCTTGGCAGTGTAGTAAGGTGGCCCTATCTACATATTTGATCATCTATTATTTATCGATATCTATTATCTATGTGATACGATTGATACAAATTGTGGTGAGAGGAACCGTATTGGCCACAACCACTCAAAAAGGAAAAATTAATAGAAGTAAACATGGGTATAACCCCCTATAAGATAAAATAAGGAGCAAAAAAATAAAATTAGATATACACGGCACAAGAAGAGGAGGAAGAAATAAAGGTAGAATTTGCTCCCAGATTCCCAAGCTAGTTTGTTGCATTGGACTTCCAATAAATGTGATTCAATCACTCAAAATTGTGCACCATTTCTCTAGAAGATATGGGTCTTAAATTTTATCTCCGAGAGAAATGAGAATGGTATATGTGGAATGCCATATGAAGAGTGCAATCATTATCAAGAAATATAAAGGATGATGAGATGGTTTGAGTCCCAAATTTCCCACACTCCCTCACAGTTACACTGAATAAGGAGAATTTCACACATGACCAATTAATTCAGAATTTAGAGAAGGATTTAGAAGTAGTTAGCATGGATATACAAATGGAACCCATAAATATTAGTGAAATAAAAAAGAAGATGAGGACGCCAAGAAAGCCCATGTTTGAACATGGTCCATTTAGGATAGTGTGTACCTTAAAAGTCCAATATAAAATTAAAACTCTAATAGAGGAGATGTATATGAAGATGGATACCAGTAAAAGAAGAGCTAGTTAACAATGAGAAGGAGAAAACTCCACTCAGAAGGTTTGCAAACATGAAAAGAGATTGAAAAAAAAGTATAAAATGGAAAATAATGCAAGTAAAGCCACGAGTCAAATATTCTATTTCAAAAGAGAAATTTCAGAAAAATGTGAGTACCTCCTAAAAATCATTATCTAAAATGGAACTCGAACCTAGGAAAAACCTTCAATACGAGCTGCAAAAATAGGATGTTAAAGAGGATATATGTTTTGAAGAGAGAGTTACAGAGGAAACCGCTAAAAATGCTCAAGAATAAGAGTAAAAATAGTATCCAAAAGAATGCATAAAAATTAGAAAGAAGATAAAATATGGAAAGTAGAAGAGGATGCTAAGGTGAAAGAACAAGAACTGTGAATACTTAAATAAGAAGAAGATGTCATAGAAAAGAAGAAAGTAAACGAAGAAGAGGCTCAGAAGAATTTCGCACGGCAAGAGACTAAAATGAAAGTAGGGGAAGAGGAAAAATAAAATTAGAAGAGTGATGAAGAGGAGGAGAATACAAGGAGATAACATAAGGAGTAGGAAGCCAAAAACAGGAACAACGAAAAAATAAATTCTACGACGTCGAGCTTAAAGTAGAAAGAAAATTAAAGGACTAGTATCACATTACAAAAAATTATTCTAAATTTAAATAAGTCAAGGTAAAGAACAAGAGAATATCCTAATTACACAGGAGAAATAATGTGTAAAAGAACAAGGCAAAGTAAAGAGCAAAATAAAAGAGGAAACAAAATCATAGAGATAGACGTAGATTGTAAAGAGCAAAATAAAAGAGGAAACAAAATCATAGAGATAGACATAGATAGATATCATAGGGAAGGAATCCATAATGTAGGTGAGAATTTCCTGTATAGAAATAACCATGATATATGAAGGAACAAAAGAGGATGCCCAACCATTTTGGTGGGGATTGCAAAACACTATGGAAACAAAGAAGTGTAAATTAATACTCCCTTCTTCATATGTTCATATGTAGTCTGTCAAATCACTCCAAGAACTGTGCAACTATGTACTACACATTCCTTTTTATTATGGTGGAAGTATACTTGGAGAAACTACCACTTCAAATGCAGGTAGAAGATTTCGAAACCCTACAAGAAAACATAGAATCTTCTATACTAAAATTAGCAAAATGAAATTCGAATCTCAAGCATACTTTTCACAATCCTAAACAACAAATTCAAATTTTTTTCTAGAATTGGTCACTATAACCATTGGATACCAAGTTCTAATTGAGTAAGTTGAGTTAACTTCTTTTGTTAACAAATTGGAGGAAAACTATGAGGAATAGTAGATTGCATTGAGAGTCAAGGATCAGGTCATGGAAACAAAGGAAGAAGAAAATAGCATAGTAATGCTATTGTCCTAGTAAATTAAAGATCTTACATAGGTTGTGTAACAAGAAAAAAAAATCACACTAAATCTACCGGAAAGGCAGGGGCACTTTAACAAAAAACAGAATCAAACCATCACTGCAAGGGAAGAATTCAGATCTCTACATACCTAAGTTGGCAATGGAGACCAACAACCAAGAAATAAAAAAAGTGCTTCAAGATTCCATGTAAGATAGAGGTAACAGAAGTGACTGGATACTAGAGTAGGAAATAGAGACATTGTGCAATACATTTGTAGGAGCTCAATCGCACAAAATGAAGGACAAAAAGAAGGGGATTATCAACAAAATATGAAAATCAATTGAGCTACAAGATCAAGAGATAAACTTCATAAAATATGATGCTCTCTTAGAATTTGTGGGAAACGAAACATGTGCAGAAGAATTTTGGCAGAGTAAATGAGTTCCTCACATACTGAAACCTTTACAAGGCTGACATCGAAGTGTTTTTTTTCCCATAGCTAGTTCGATGAAAGAGAGCCCTGATTTCATCACTCCTTTCACCATTCTTAAATATATTAAATCCACACAAGCTAGTGTCCCACCCATCTCGAGTTCTATCGACAATTCTAACACATGAAGAGTTAAACAAATAAAAGGTAGCAACGTAATTTTTTTCAAAATTTTCAAGCCAATTGAAAATATTTTTCCTAGGATAACTATGAGTAGGCCTATTTAATATAAAAACCTATAAATTAGTGTGGATTATATAGGAGTTTCCACAAATTTAAAACGCACAAGGGTGGTTTATTCAAATTTCTAATTAATTGAAAAACTCAAAATGTCAGTTAAGCAGTGCACAAGGGATGAAAATGAATAAAAAATGTTCCCTATTTTGAATGAAAATAGTAAATATTATTGTGTAAACATGTTTCAACATCAAGAGGCAATAGAGTAAAGGTGCAATAGTTTTCCTCACTTCCATTGCGTCTTTTATCTTCAAACGCGACAACTATCTAAGTCCAACAGATTGTTGGGGATATAAATGTATACAAATCCAACCTTAAACATATTTTGTAATACCGCTATATAGCGCAATAGTATATGGTAAATATGGAACAAAGGAAAGAAAATGTAAATTCCTTTTGGGACATATGCAGAATGTGAAAATCCTCCTTCGAGAAAGGAAATATGGTGAAGGGACTAATAACATGACATTCACCTAATTTTGTATAAATATAGTCAACTGTATTACGCAAAAGGGGGTGGGTGTTTTTTGTTGGTTCTGTATCTGATTGATCGTAGTAATTCAAACATTGTTACCTATAAAGAATGATAATATATATAATTTTTGAGCCTAATGGCAATATGAGTCAAATATATTTATGTCTCTATCGTATTTTTTGATTCAATTTGTACCATTCTTCTGTCTTGGTTTTGTAATAATATGGGATGTTGTTTAAAGAATCTAGTATGAATTGAATTGTCCCTAGACTAAAACTTGTGGTATGCCCTTATGAGTGTTTCCAGGGACCTCTTCTAATAACTATTTAGACTAATCTTTCATCCTCACTCTTCACATTCTCAAATTAAGAAGGTGTAGAAACACATGGGTTCTTCATATTATAATCCTTCGTCCTCTCGACTAACTCATATGGAACAACACTGGGGAATGATCACCACAAATTCTTTAACACATCCAAAGAAATTTCGAAATCTCTAATTAATGGGAGCAATGGGATTTACTCTCTCTAAATAATTAACAAGTGTATTCCTTCAATGTTTTATATATTCTATAAATATTGTTTGTAATGTTCAAAGTTACAAGAATTATCTATATTTTGACTTAAAGTTGATTTTCTATAATATACATTGACTACAATTTATGTTTCTAGTTTTGACATGCATCATATCAACACCAACAAATATCGAAGTCCCTTCAAGTGAAGAAAAAATGTGTGTGTGCACACAAGTATATTTTCCCTTTATCCATGCAATTTTCAATTACACACTTAAAGGGGGAAATGTAAGTACTAAAATATGGTAAAATTTGTTTGTGCAATGATAATTTTGAGCTTGTATCATTGTTAATACAAATTATCACATTCGAAATCTAATCTTCTCGTCTCCGTAGCCATTCTATAACTTGTCTTTACACTATGCTCTGTCATTAATTCTATAAATATTATTCAATCAAAGTAGCATAAAACATCTAATATTCATGGCATACCTTTTAGTTTATATTTTTATCCCTCTTGTCTAAAACTATACAAAAGGTTCAGGATGTGGGGTCTAGTCTTGGCTAACTTGTACAGTTGTACTAATTCATGATCTTACTGACTCTTCTTCCAATTATAAATCATTCTTTGCATTATTTATCTTACGTGACTAAATCCCCATGAAAATATTTAAGTAAATAAAAAGGATTAAATCATTTAAAAGTTACTTAAGTGTGGGTGTGTGAAGAATAAAAAATAATGGATGTGAAACATAAAATATATTTCTGAGAACATAATTAAAATTGTGTTAAAATAATTATGCTTGAAATAATCACAATGTATGTTGTATCAAAATCAAAAGGTCTGAATGGAAAGATATGTCCATTTTGAAATACTACCTTCTCAACACTTAAAAAAGGGAGTAAATTGTTTTGAATAGATATATGTGTAAGTGTCCTGAAATCATACAAATGTAATATGATCAATATGATAAAAATATAAATTGTGTTTTTCATCCATTAGGTAAAGGGATGGAGATCTGTAACACTCTTAATAGCAATGAGATGGAATTCAACGTAGTAGGTCCAAGGGGTGGCATGAAGTGCGCATCAAAGTGTCCTAGTCAGGGATAAGTGAATTTTATTTTTTGCATTGTGATGTGAGACCATGTTTCGTTAGTTGTTGTTGAATGTGGTCTCATATTTGGATTAGTAGGAAACATTGTGCTATTGAAGGAGTTATCTTCGTATATGTAGTTTAAAACTTGAAACTATTAATGATAAGTTACATTATTGATCTATGATGTTTGGTCTGTAAATATTATCAAATTGAATGTCTATCTCAGTGTTTATTCTATGTATTTCAATGTAAATATATGTTTAATCTATTTATTTCTATATAAATATGAATATAAGATATGTAAAATAATCATATCACATTTGGTATCAGAACACAAGATATTAAACAATCTGTGTAAAAGTATACACACACACACACATAATTCTAGTTAGGTCTCATATTTCTATGAAAATTCTTATGAGATTCCTGTAAAGGATGATTGTTGTATGAAGATAAAAATTTTTCATATTTTTTCTTCGTATAACCTATGTAATTGAATCTACTCTATAAAATAATGGGATCACATAGTTAGAAGAAAATATCTAGCTAGGATTCGGTTTCTATCTTTGACATTCTAAGTTATTAGTTAATGGATATTCTTGATATGTAGAATATTATGTTGAACATAATTATAAGCTATTGTATCATTGTCACCAATATATAAAGTTTCACAATGGCAAAAATAGAAAATAACATTATATGATCTAGGTTGTGTATTTATTATAATCTGGTCTTTGTCAAATTGAGTGTTCACTAGAATTATTAAGTTTTTATTTTGAATTATTTACTATTATTATACTTTGTTCTCTTTATTTTATTAAAATATTTATCGTATAATTCATGTATCAATTTATTATAATCCACTACTTATTGTAGTTTTGATTGGTTTAAACATCACAAAAAATGGAAACACTTAGTCTTTGTTGTATATATATATATATATATAAGGCTCTATAAGTTAATTTATAATAACCGCCATCGTTATTGATTGAATGATCTCCTTCCTAATATTTTTATATGATTTTTTGTCCATTGATCCTTTGATTTTAATGATTACTTTTCCCTAGATATTTATGGAGTACTTATCTTTTTGATATTTAAACCTATATCTTGACTTTCACTGGCCGATTTAGAAAATGTCAGGTTTAATTGTCTTAGTGTTTTTCTCAATTTACAATTCTTCCAAATGGAATATTTTTCATACTAATAGGTACATGTCATTTTGCAAAAATTCCAAGTTTACATGCCTATTAAATGTCATAATTGGCTAGGAAAATGAGAACATCATTTGTCAAAGAATCCAAAACTATCATTGGAACATGTATGTTGGTTTTGTATCAAATTAGTCCATGTATCCACTATTTGGATAATGCATCCCACCATATTTATCACTTTTCTCATGTATTAAGTTACCTCATTATCAAACTCTAAAGGACCTCAAAAAATGGTTAAATCTCTGTGTATTTTTCTTATGAAAATATGCCACGTAACCCCCACTTTTAAATAAGTGGGTAAGTTCTCATATTGTCTTATTTTTAGAACTAGCAATCACACGTGCAATGTGTGATGGAAACGCCGAAGGGGATGCATTTAATGATACTACATGGAAGTTATTCGAAACTATCACAATAAAACATATTTGAACGAGTATAGGCTTGAAGGAAACTAATGGAATAAGGTAGCACCCTTAAAAGAAGAGAAATCTTCCAAGCCCAAATGCTTCAGTTTCAATAGGTTTCTAATGCAATCTGGTAATTTTTCTAACTTGTAACAATGTGCAAGCTCTATGTAGTTGAGTTGTACCTGAAACCCAAAAGAATATGGTAGCTCCTCAATCATGGAACACACTGTCAAGTCAAACTTTGGTGTGCTTGTCACACACCAATCTCAGATTTTTGGGCATCTATAAAAACATATATATTTACTGATTAACTATGCAAACAACTATCAAATGAAATCACTCAACCACATAGGTTTCTAAGAGGAATGCATATGACCAAAATTTTGACTTACCTTTTGATGTGATCATTCATTCCACGTCTCATTCAGAGAGTATTGTAGCTTGCTGCCATGAGAAATGATTCTGGAATTCAAATCAAGAAATAACTAGATAATTAATGTCCCATTGTGGCGACATGCTTTTGAATGAACACCGGTTTCACTTTAACCATTTTTGGGGTTAATTTTCTTATATAACCAATCATTAATGTATTGCTCAAACAAAGGTAGCGATGCTTGTTTATTGAAGCCGAAGACATGGTATTGAGTCTATCTCTGTTATCTTCTTGTGTATGTAACTAATACTTCATGGTCTCTCTTCCCTGCAAGTGAAACATGAAAACTCATCAAATACCATCAATACATTAAATCTATGCAATCAAAAGCATATCCTCCTATCTTTACCCCATTTCCATTAATTACTTTATGCACATTCTCCTGCATCAACAATCTACTTTGTGTGCCTGGATTATCATGAGATTTAGCTGCCATGATATGATTGGGGGTGAAAATTTAATAGGACTATGTGAAAATAATGATTATATTTAATTATAAAATTAGAAAATACAAATAATTAATAATTAAATAGACATTATAAAACCTTAAAAATGCTTTTATACAAAATAAACTGTTAATAAAATTATTAATTACGATAATTTTATTTAATTGATTTAATGATAACTAAACCTAATCATAATTAACCACATATAAATTTAACAACTTTTTTTAAATAAACCTAAACTACGTTAACACCTAGAACATATTACACATACTTTAAAATGACACGTATAACTTATAAACTACTTACACGAAAACAAAACACAAAATAATCATGACACTTCACAAATATATATTAAAAACTAACTAATCATGAAAAAGAACAAAAGTAATATATAGTTATGATTTCAACTCCCATGAACACTTGATTAGGGGGAAGGTTCAAAAACACATCATTGTTCTAAACATTTTGTGCGTGATTGGGTCACATATTGGTTATGATTTGAAATAAACATTATCACATGGTCCCATATAATAAATCTTCATGGAAATATAAATGTAACGTGACTTAATGCCCATGGAAATATTTAAGCAAATAAAAAGGATTAAATCATTTATTAGCTGCCCAAGTGTGGGTAAGTGAAAAATAAGATAGTTAAAGTGACACAAAAATAAATTCTGGATAAGATTGAAGGGCATAAAAGCATTATGCTGGAAATAGTAACATATGATGTTCTATTAACATCAAAATGTGTGAATAGAAAGATATTTCCATAATGTAAAGTCAATTTCTCAACCTTATGAAAAGGGAATATTTATTTTATTTTATTTTGTCCAAGTGTGTGGAATAACATGAATGTAATATGATCTATTTGATAAAAAAATAAAAGAAGAAGTGTTTTTAGTTATGTTAGGTAAAGGGTTAGAGACATGTAACACTTTTAAAAGAAACACGTTGGGGAATAATTGAGTGGGTACATTGGGTCGCACGATTTCACATCTCCATTTCATGGGTAGGGTTAATTGAATATTGTTTTTTTAATTGTGAGTGAGACCACATCTAGGTCCCCATTCTTGAGTGTGGTCTTATTTCTAGATTACCTAGAAAATTTGTGTTATTGAACCATTTATTTTTTTATATGTACTTTTTAACTTGAACTTTAATAATAAGTTACAATATTGATATATGTTATTTGCTTTATGAATGTTATCAATATCAATGTTTATCTTTGTTTTATGAATGTTTTCAATATATCAATGTAAATTTCTTATTTTAATATATTTATTGTTGTATAAATATGAATCAAATATCTGGAAAATAAGCACATCACAGTTTCACCAGGGTCAACCTGATTAGAATCTATCAACTATAAAAATTATATATGCAATTCATTATCAAATTTTAACTCACCTCACATTCATACAAGCTCGTATTGTAAACATCATTTTAAAAGCACTCAAATGATTCCTAAATCTACTCAAATTAGTTTCATATCATCTAGGGTAATCCCTAACAAAAGTAGGAAGAGCTCAACTAGGTCAAGGGGTCTAGTTGGAACCATCTATAAGCATGTAAAGATTAAATAATCCATATCTTAACAAGAGAAAATTAATCCCAAGAATTACACAAGGGTTCTAATTAACATGTAAGGTTATGTCACATATTTGAGGCACACTATATCTCACTACTAACACATTAGGTACATTTTATACTATGAATTTATCTCATTATCTTGATGTCTGGAGACAAAACAAAACCCCGAGGAATTTTCTTAGCTATTCACACTTACACAAGAACTAAGGAGAACTACATGAAGCTTGATCTCCACAATGAGGATATTTAGTGCAACATTGGGATTGGTTTAACACTTGGGATTTTAATCACCTAGCTAGGGTGGTCTAGATTAAAAGGCACACATATATTTTTCACCTTTGTTATTACTACTCTAATTTAGGGCTATTTAGGTTTCAAGGGTTTACATTTTGTTGCAGGTCATCATAGGTCATCCCAAAGTTATAGGATCCATAGAAACACATAGAAAGAACCATTTCGAAAAAAATAAAGTGAGAAAAAAATAGTGTAACTTGAATATATTATAGTTTGAAACCATAGATTCCTTTTATTGGATTATACAACTCCTACCTAGCCCATAAATTTTTGTAGGTCTTGCACTTGCCACTTCCCATTTTCTAGAATATTCTATGAAGAATCTACAACTCCAAATCATCCTATTTCATTTTTCTACACACCCAAATCACTCCATAATCATCCTAAATAGTTAATTATATATATTCTTTCATGTTATGGACTCGTTTCCAATTGTTTATCAATCATTTTCCTAAGTCCAAGTTTCAATTCGTGTTATTTTTGTCATGTATATTTAATGTTGGAAGTTAATTAGATTAGAATAGTATACTTGTTTCTAACCCTTATACAATTCTTAGGTTGTTATCCAATAACATTATAAAACATAAAATATAAATCAGATGTTTGTAAACATACATATAAACCGGTGCGTCCTCAATCAACTAAAATAAATTAGTTTTTAATGTTTATTTCTTAAAGAAGGTCATTGGATAGAAGGTGTCTTCCCATTCAGTGTTATTTGAGATTGATGAGGAGAGACACATTATTTTTATGCTATAGGAATATTAAAAACATGTGCTATGAAGTTGAGGAAAAGGATCATCACTATTTATATGATCAATTAGAAGATTTTGGACATTGAAGACACAACATGGGAAGATGATTTATTCCAACAATGGCATCCAAAGATTACCAACATTGGATACAATGTTGTTTTTAAGTGGATTGAGATGCTTTCCCTTAAGCATAGACATATATCATGATATATATGGCCAAATTGTGGCAAAAATAATGTTTTATCATGTCATATCACATTTTTTATGCTTTCATTTTGATCTAAATAAATATTAAATATTTATAAGAGTAATGAGATCAAATCAATACAATAGTAATAAGAATGATATATCATGCAAGAAGAAGAAAGTGTATACAATAGGGAATTAAGAGTGACTTAACTTGTATTAGCAGATTTGGACTAATTGTGGGTTGGGAAACAAGATGACAAGAATGGATCTAAAGTATGTATGATTTATCTCTGAAACTAGGATCTAGAAGCCTCTTCATACATGACTACATAGATGAGGATATGACTTCCCGAGTGTTGGTTTGGGACTTGGGTGTTAATTTCCTAATAGAAATTCTACTTATGATATTTTCAAGGTCTAAAATAATCTTCTTCCTTTCAATCTCTTTCACATCCACTTCATTTTCAGGTTCTTGTGTCTCACCTAAACCTATAAAGAAAACCCTATCTACTTAAAAAAGGCTCAGGAAAACATTAGATAGAATAAATAATATATATGCTTGATTCGAACTAACTTTGTGTCACTTTAATGTGATTGCCACCAAGTGTTGCACTACATTTTGGACTCTATGTAGTTCTAGTGTGTGCGTTAGTGTGTGTGTGTGATTGAATTTGTCCTTCTAGGCTAGGTTTCTTTTTCCTAGTTACAACAAGATAGTGGGATACAAACAGTATTCCCCCAAGTTGAATTTGTGATATGGAATTCAAAAATATCCCATCCTATGTAGTGAATAATGCAACCTAAATGCATTCCTTGAATGTTGTTCTTTTCCCAAGTAGTAGATAGTAAGTAATAGTCCCAAATTATCCAGTCCCTAATAATAGTGAGGAAATAACGTATATGAATGATTACCTTGTTTGAATTTTTTCATTAATATCAAAAAATCTAACATAAAGTGGTAAAAGAGACTTTAGAAAATACACGAAATGATGTGACAATTCCATTTTTTTAAAAAGAAGGAAAAGGACAGAAGCGCCCAACGGGGATAGTAGCACCTGAGCGCTCCTATCCCTAATGAGAGGTACTATCGGGGATGCTCAGTGTCTATAATACAAAATATAGAGCTGGGTCATGTGTTGTTAAATCTCCAAAATTAAAGTGGTAATTCAATAATAAAAAACTGTCAAGAGTATCAAGAGGGATAAATAAATGTGAAATCAAAATAAGTGTTGTTAATGTCTAGTTTTCTTTCTTAGGACTTATGCATATAATGACATATTTATTGGTGATGATGTAAGTAGTAACTAAATGATTTCATTAATAAATATTCCCCTAGTTAATGTTGATGAATGAATATTAATTTGCATAAAGTGGATGAGAAGAGTGTACCTTATGGAGATCTGAAGGGAGTTGTAACTGATAATGTGTCATATGAGGATTCTACTTGATTTGATATTGGATGAATATTTTAGACTGTGTATCTTGGAATATAAAAGAAGATAATGATCCTAGAGGTAACCTCATGTGTGTAGTAGAAATGATACATGTGTTTGTTCCTTGGATATTAAATTTTTTGGAGCATCTTATACTTGACATTGTTCCTTGTTCTATTTGTGTGTTACCTTTTGTTGGAGTAAGATTGGAACTTTCTTGCATGAGATAAGAAATATAATTGTTCATGTATTTTTTTTCCTTTTATGGTTGGAATGCTACATAGGATTTAGGATTCTTGTTTCCAAACTAAGTATTTTAGCATCTTCTTGAAAAACTGAGGATTTGAGCATCATAATGCTAAACTAAGGATTTAGGTTTCCTGTTGCCAAGGAAAAAGTATTCCAGAGAGTTTTACACATTTGCCTATAATTTTTAATTCTTCCCCATGGATAATTTCAAATGTGAATGGTCAAAAACCCAATATAAACTAGTAACATATGATAACGAGAAAATAGAGTAATTACTTCTCTTTCCCAAAGTATGTAACTAGCCATTGATTTTGTTCTTGTTGTTCCTAATAGTAGAGTAAAATTTATTATTTTGACTATAAATTGGAATATTTTATCACTAAAAACCTATTAATACAATTATTTTCATGTTTTTTTACTCCCAATATAGAATTGAAACACAGGTGGGACACTAGCACCCACTGCTCTTGTCTTTGTTGGGAACTTTTGTCCCTGCACTAATTTTTGGCCCAATTATGATTCAAAAATTATTTATTAGCTCTTTTTTTTTTGTAATTTTTTATATTACCTTGTTTTCTAGTCTCTAGATTACTGAGATGGTGAAATAATAACCTAATGATTTCCCTCACACATTTGGGGTATGTGAGATCAACCAAGGTGAGGATGGCCCAAGAAAGGAAACTTGAAATTGATTTGAAATATGAAATAAAAATCCTATAGCAGAATATAAAAGTCACATGATGATGATAATTATGAATGTAAAACAATGGAAAATTCTAGAAAAAAGTGTTATTCAAAAGTAAACATTTAAAATGTAATAAGAACTAGTTAAGAATGTAGTAATAACATGACAATAGACACAACGAGTAGCTGTTGAATAAACATGAAACCACTCAGGATGACACAAGACACTTGAAGACATCAAGCCTATAGAATTAAAGACACATAATCAGGCATAGGGATAGTTGGTAAAAAATGCAAATCAAGACACAAGCATTGACCAAATACATGAAAATATATAACCATGGTTGAAATTAGGTCTGCAAGTCAAATGCTACACATGAAGCACAAATTAGTATGTTTAAAAAATTGATAGTATGCCACAATGTATATATATGTAAGTAATAATGAAAGTAGCAGATGTTGGAATGATAAAACATGAATATAGAAAATAAGTAAAGGTATATGCCCATAGAAACTACAGTGGGGATAGTAAAGAAAAATACCAAGTATCATACATTATTTAGAATCATGTAAGTGATCTTAATTCACAACATAAACTACACGTAAACACACATTTGTGTGTATGGAAAATATAGATAATATTATGAATCAAACTAAACACTAAGCAATGTACAACATATAATAGTATAGTCAAGCAAGAGTACATATAATCAACATCTAAGCTAGTATTTTTACATTTTTTTTTTCAAATATGTGAGCATGAAATACACCTACTATGAGAGGGGGAAAAAGGTTTTCCATCATAGTGTATGTGTACAAAGGGAGGTTGATTTAGGTTAGTGTGTCCTCAATAGTCATGTTTGGTCCTAAAACAAGAGTTTGTTTGATTAGGTAATGAGGGGTGAGTAATATGACCCCAATGTATGAATGTTTCAATGATGTTTTAGTACTACAATTATCTATGTAATGAGGGTAATGGGAAAGGGAACACTATCTTCTAGTGTCTAGTGTATGGGAGGTATGCATGTGATAATGATCAAAGACTCTATGGTGACCGGGGTGTACATATGGTGAAAAAGACTTTGACATGGGCCAATTTGTGTTATGGGTAGTGTGTGTCCTTAATCGATACATATATCTATGAAGAGGGCTATGATACCAATACATCCATCATAACTAAGAAGAAGAAGCCACATGTGGAGAGAAGATATAAGTGTATGTGTAAAAGTAGCATAGGAGTAGTATGTGGAAGAGCCATGGGTCCATCGTGAGGATATGTAGGATTATGTGCACTAGTGATAGAAGTAACTAAAGCTGTAGTAGTGATATGATCCAATGATAAATGAGTATGTGGTGGGATTCCTCATATAGTGATAATGTGATGCTCATGTAAAACGTTAATGTTCATGTGAACTATGAATGGTATGGATTTTGTGTCCCTAATCCAAGGGAGTCTAAAGATAATGTCACAATGCACAACTATAGATCCAATAGAAAATGACATTAAGATAGTGATATACCCAATAGTGAGAGGAAGAGTGGCATGCCCGTGAGAAGTAGGATACCTATGAGTCATCTAAGATAATGGAAATCTGATAGCTTTCAAGAAAGATAGTGAACATGCATTACACTTGTAATATGATGTACCATAACATTTTAATAGCATGAGGACCATCATAAAGTATCAACGTGTAATCCATGTGATGAAAAATAGGTGTCACAATTAATATTATTAAAATTAATGATAGGTGAGGAATATCGGCAACATGAACAAGAAATCAAAGTGGATGATATTACGATGGAGGAAGAGGGAACAACATGATAAGAATGATTCAAATAGGATTAGGGAGACTATTTTTTGTCCTTAGATGTAAAGGATCATTGAATATTTAAATCTTACCATTATCATTAGTAGATTTTGGGATAGAAATAGTAGATTCATTCATGCAACTCAATGTCATGATTGCCAATCATATCTTGGATTAGATGTTAATCTTAAAACACATATTAGTAAAATGGCCATTGAATCACTAGTAATTACAATGTGCATTTTCATGCAATTTCTTATTAGGAGGTCAATTAGATCTAACTCAATTGGATCAGGAAGAAAAAAACAGATTGCTTTTAAGGATTTGAGGTTACAACATAGATGTTGTCGATCTGGAAATTTTGTAAAAATTTGTCATGTCAGGGTTACAATTAGATCTTCATAGGTTTAGATATAATATTGACAGTAGGATTAGGTTCACTAGGCTTACCATTGAAAATATATTTTCTTAGGATCTTGATAGTAGATAGATCGAAAATATTAGCACTATATTTATGTTTTCCCAAATAAATTAGCTTAAATTATTGATTTTAAGAGTATGAAATATATGATCAAAAGAGTGAAAAGATTCAAAGAAGAAACATTATTACAAAGGAATTAATATTTGGGTGAAAATGTCATAAAATTCATTCAAAAATGGTTTTGACATTTCAAAATACCTTTGACTAATTTCTATTTCGGGATGAGTCTCTTTAAACTTATTTAAAAAAAATTGTTTGTTTCATGTGCCAAAAAATGTTTACGATGTGATTCATGGTTTCTAGAACCAATTTTTATTTTTAAAACATCTTTTTCATTAGGTGAAATCCTTGAATAATTTTTCAAAATTTCTATAAAATTTTATTTTAACTCATCAACTATGTCCTTGTCTTTTTGTGGCAGTCTATAAAAGAATGCCCATAATTCATTTTTATTTGTATCTTCAATTCTTTCATGAAGATCGAGAGCTTTTAATAGTGTTTTTCCTATTTATTTTTAGTGCACTACTTTTTTTTCTAATTAAACAAGTTTTTGTTGCCATACTTATTAAGATGATGTAATAACAAATCAGTAGTATTAGTATCTTTGGTACGTGAGGTTGAACCTACTGATTGTATGCATTTATTAGATCTTGTACAATAGATTTTTCACTATTGGTCTTAGATTTTCATATACCAAGGGTCTTCATTGTAGATAGATCTATAATTAATATTTTTCATCATAAAAACAAATAATTGACATCTACCTGTTTCATTTAAGTCATTAAAATATGTTTTCCATGTCTGATTATCTTTTCTTCTACAAGTGCATTAACAAATCTTATTAGTCATTGGATTTAAAATATTTCCATCAATCTCAAGTAAAATTTTGGGTGTTTTCCGCAAAATTTTGATTAGTGATTTCAATGGAAATGATTTTTGAATATCATATAAACATTCTTCATTTTCTATTTTTTGTTCATCTTCATAATTTGGTAAAGAATGTGTGTTTTCAATAGGTTGGTCATTTGGTGTAACATCTATGTTTAAATGTGGCATTGCATCGTCCTTAATTGAATATTCATTATTTATTGATTCAATTGGTGTTTTAGGATATCTTGCACCATCAATTTAATTTCAAAGAGATTGTATATACGTTCATCTCCATATGTTGATTTCTTTATTTCACGAATTTTTTGTACTTTCTCCTTGTTTTTTATCTTCTTTTTGGATTTTTAGGGTGATATATTTCCTTTAGAATCATCTTTAATCTCTTGTAAAGACATGTTCAATTTCTTTTTTTTCATGCCCTTTTTTCATCCGTTCCCTTTTTTTTTCAAATGTCTCAAGTGTTTTCTTTCATGGTCTCCTCCCCGTAATTTCAAGTATCTTTATCACCACAAGACAATTGAAAAAAAAGTCTTATTAGGTTTTACGAATATAAAAAAATACAAACACACACTCATATCTCAAAAAATGCTTAAATAATTCATAAAAAAATCTCTATATAAAACAAGATAAATAAAATTTTCAATAAGAATAAAAAACTGTAGGAATATGTAGCAACTTTCAGACAACCCGTGACCTATGGGACCAAATTTGAAAATTCCTTTTTATTTTTACACATTTCAATTTTAGTTTAAGACATAATGCGCTTGCATTATAACACGAACATGTATATAATGTGCTCACGTTTCAAATTCTATGGGTTTTGGAATCCCAATCCATAGGTTTGGATTGTCTTGGATATCATACCCTAAGGCTTGGAATGTGTAATTTGTGAATAGATCCATATTTTACAAAAAAAAAACATCAAAATCTCATGTGTGCACCCCGATATTGCATGCGTTATAACAGAATATTCCAAAAATACTTATACTATGATGTCAAACTCAATTTTAATTTGGTGATGATATGCTTCTTTCTAAAATTCTATAATTTTAAGGCTTTCATCCTTATTTACCTACAAATTTTTTTTTAACATGTGAAGTGAGATGGGGTGCTAAAGGATTAATAGATAAGAAGATTCTTGTAGGAAGGGATTTAGAATTTATATACTTGAAGAATATGAGTACTAAGACATTGGAGGAAGTCAGGAACGCTCTAAATCAAGAGTTCAAAAGAAAGAAGTGTGGAGGGAAAACTATCCAAGATATAAAAGAAATAAAACAAAGGTCTAAATAATATATCATGAAATATGACATTCATTTTTTAACTAATGAATAAAACTAACATCAAATTTTATGAAGTCAGTAAATCTTCTTGGTTTTTGGAAGGACAACAAACTAAATTATGATTTTCTATTGTACAAACAAAATGTTCCAATAAAGAAGAAGTCGTAGAAGTTGTTATATGAGTAGATAAGATTGAGGATTATGGAGAGAGTGGAGGAATTAATCATAAATCTAAAGCTAAATTGGATTTTTTAATACTCATATTAGAATAATTACAAGAAGGAAAGAAATTCCAACTGAGCATCTAGTGTACAGACTACTGAAAATTAGCATTATAATAAGAATGATTGTACAAGAAACAAGCACAAAAATATTTATTCCCCTCTAATAGGAGAGTAGGATACTATGAAATATGTATAGTATGGGTACTTAGTCATTATTATTTGTGATAGCCCCATACCATTGTGTGTAAATTTTGTAGAGCCATGTCTCATGAGGTAAAATATTATAGGGTATTGATGGATACAAAGGATTAGTAATGAGAAATTTATTTAGAGTTTAATCTCAATTAGAAAAAAAAACACAACCAATAACAACATATACTGATATTACCTCTGTATGGGTGGTCTCCTGCATCCCCTTAGAATAACATTAAATGTACTTATTTGTCTCCATATCACACTATGCATTGGGTTCCTTCACCTCCATAGTAAATTCTGATCTAGGCTTCACCTTCTCTGTAAAACACGATGAACTGAGAACCCCCGTTTCTATAAAATTCCCCTTAATGGAATGCACCACAACCAGAAGAGCCATATGGAGGATACCAAACTCATAACATAATTTGGTGTACACCTCAAAGATGTTATGGATGATATCAGCAAGGAAGATAAGGACCTAACCTAGTAAGACATACTATAATTTGTTATCTTTGTGGAGAACCTAATCATGTTGTATGGAACTTCCTATCCAATCTAGAATGAGAAGTATGTTTTAAATATTATTAGATAACGAGATAACATCAAAATAAATATTTTTCCACACTATATAAATAGTTGAGGGAGAATCAATTGTGTAATGTAAATATGTTCATTAGTGTTCCCAAGGAAACTGTGAGTATACAAGTGATGACCCAGTTACAGAGAAAGGAATAAGCCTTAGGACCCTTGGAGAGACCTTCAGAACCCCAAATTAAGCATTTTTGGGAAGACAAGTATATAGATCCAAGGAGGGAAAAATATTTACTCAAGGAATCCAATGGACTATTGAATTCAATTCAAAATAAAAATAAAGGAAATTTGAATTCAAGGGAAGCAAAATCCCATGTTTATGAACATGAGGTGAGAATATTAAAGCAGAAGGGAGTAGTAGCCACAGTTATAGACTTATTAAGGATGGTTAATGTGCTACAAAATAATTATATATCTCTTAAAACATATCCAACTTATTAAGAACCCTGTTGGATAGTGTAACCAATGGAACAAGGCAATCCAACAAGGCGATGTGGTATGTTAAAACTAAGAGGGCATGAGAGGTATATACTATAATTAACATAATTTTGGGAGGATATAAAATTAATGATCATGTTGTATTTAAATTTGGGAGCATTGTAAACATAAGGCCGTGTTCCACGTAGGAAGCAATGGGTTCTCCACCCCTAGCATACATTCCAGTTACTTTGAGTTTAGTGGATTATTCAAAATAATAAACCCCATCGTGAGAGTGAAAGATATTGAAATATAAGTAGGATATTTGTCATTGAAAGGATATTTTGAAGTCATTGACATGAATAAAAATGAAACGCATTATCTAGTGCTAATTGGGAAAAAGTGGGAATATTAAAGGAATATGAACATTAACACTATTAATAACGAGTTGGTGGCTCATCTACATGATTCCATTGTAGTCATCGCATTGAATAAAATATAATAAAGCACATATACTATACTAAAGGATCCCATGTCTCCATATGTGCATGACAACAGTTTGTTTTGTTTAAGGTACAACATCATATAAGACAGAGGTTCCTAATAAGTAGAAAGTAATTATTGTAGAAGGGACTAAGAATTTCTGAAGGCATGTAATATACCTGAAGAACTTGCAGAATGGTATGATTAAATAATACTTTCCTTGATATTGATCTGTTATAAAACATAAGGTCTCCCATAGATTCTGAGATAAGTAAGCTATATGATTTTTTACACACCTACCTAGATTATATAGAACATAATGGGGAAAGCAAGATAGCATGGGAATCTACTTCATCAATTAGTGGGGACTCATACGTGTATTTTAACAATTGGATGTGTAGTGAACATTAAATTAGACCTATAAGTACGGATACACATAGAAGAAAGAAAAATTCCTCAATATTATGGAACTTCTAATTTTGATAGGTTTTTAATAAAATTATAGGAGCATGTACCACATGAATAAATGAGGATAAGTGCACGAGACTACGCAATGAAAGGGGTGGTATAAAATGTGTGTTTGATGCACATAAATAAGAAACTAGAATTGATAAAAGTAATACTGGATTATATCACAATATTTTGTCTATGGTCGAAGCTCACCCAAACTTGGTGTTGATTTGGCACAACTAGTCAATACCCAGAAATGCATACATAAGAATGTACATAATCTTGGATGTTGCAAGAAATTGAAACCAACATGATTTGTTCATGTATTTCCCGAAATGCTCACCTCATTACAAAAATTCAAGTACATGCACCAAGAATAAATAAGGGGAAATCACAATTGGAGATAGGTTTAGGAGGATTTTATATGAACATTTATTTTTGAAGATGCTAACCCATTAGTAGAAGTAACATTTTGACAAATCAAAACATTCTTGTGTTATGGAAATATGATACGAGAAGGATGAATTGAATTCAAATACATTGAGGAGACATAACATCGCAATTGTACAAACCTATAAGAAACTAGACCTACAATAAAAATGTGTGATAGAATCGAGTAAACCATAGAGTGAAGAATATATGGAATTACGAGGAATGTTTGAACTAGAAAATATTGTGCCAATCCCAAAAATCAAAAATCCACAACAGAGGGAAGATGAGTTATTCTGCAATCTTAATATAGAATAAAGTGAAGGATCGTGAAGGATAGAAGATACCTGGAAGAAAGGCAAGGAGTGTGTAAGAGAGTAGAAGACATTGGCCCCAATAAATAGAGAAATTAGCTACGATTGGTGATTATTGGAATCAAAAGGAGACCTCAAAGATTTTACAATTAGCTACGATTGGTGATAACTCTAAGGATTTGTTCCCAACGAAATTTAGTGAGATAAAAGGGGTAGACCCACGTTTGGGTGAGATGTACATTGAACTTAAAGAAGGATCAAATCCTACAAAAAAAAAAAAATGACCCTACGGATTAAATCCTAACATGAAAGTTAAGGTCAAGGAAGACTTGGACCATATGTTTGAAGCAGACCTTATAAAAAATATGATTAGATCAGTATCGCGGTATTACAGCCAACTAGGATAGGAGAAATAATAATTTTTTGCGATTTCAAATCTCTTAATGACTGCTTTTTTTAATGATCTTGTTACCACTTCATTCATGGATGATATATTAGAAGCAGTAATAGGGCATGAAGTATATTATTTCACCAATGGATTGAATAGATGCCAACAAATTACAATTGCGAAGGAAGACCAATCGAATAATTCTACCGTAGTATTTTCTGAGTAGTGGTAACTAAGTTCAGAGATTTAATTCATGATTTATTAGAAGTCTATTTGGACAGCTGGGAACTCTTATCTCTATTCAAAAAACATACCTCTAAGGTACGCTTAATGTTAGAAAGATGTAAGGCATTGAGTATTTCTTTGCATTTAAAAAAAGTTTTTGCTTCACCCCGTTTGGAGTATTGCTTAGCCATGTGGTGTGTAAAGATTGAATACTGTTAGACCAAGAAAAAAAATGTAGTAATCATGGGGTTTAAACCTCCTTCCACTCCTATAAAAATTTGATAATTCTTGGGGGCATACTGGCTACTATAGGAATTTTATATGAGGATATGCTAACATTGTGCAACTGATGGAAAATTTACTGATTAAAGGTACCAAGTTTTAATGAGATTTATAATATCAAGAAACTTTTAGTCAAATAAAAAAAACTTGGTTGCCGCGCTCTATTAGTATTTCTGTATTGGAGGAAAACCTTTTCATGTACATGTGGATTTCTCTGGCATCACAATTGGAGTTATAATGACAAAACCATGAGAAGGGAATTTGGATCATCCCATTCATTTTACTAGTAAGAAGCTATCTCCTCTAGAAAAGAATTATACTACTACAAAAATTGACTCTTTATAAATGGTCTTTGTACTATAGAAATTTAGATAGTACTTATTCGCAACACCATTGGTATTTTTTAAAGATCACTAGCCATTGCGATAACTTGTGAATAAACAACTATTATGAGGAAGAATATCTAATTGGTAGATGTTCAGTTCAGGAATATATATTAAAAAGTAACATTAAACCATGCAGAGAACACGTAGGGATAGATCATTTAAGTAGAATAGAGATAAGAGATGAGCCACAAGGCATGAATTATGAATCCCCATATGCACATTTATTCAAAGTTACTACAACTCCAAAACAACTAAATGAAATCATGTAATTATTACAGTATGGGGTCTTGTCATATCACTATATACAGAAGGAGAACCATCAATTAATTACAGGAACTTTACCATTAACCATTATAAAGGGTTTTTATATAAAATGGGGAAATATGAAGTATTGTGCAAAGTAGCCTTACAACATGAACGGAAATATATATTAAAAGAAGCACACCAAGGAGTTTATGGTGGCCACTTTGGGGGAGAATTAATTGCGAAGAATATTTTGTAGAGAAAATTTTTGTAGCCAACACTATTTCATGATGTACACCACATTGCAAAACATTGTGATATATCTCATAAGATAGGGAAAGTCAAATAACCATAGGAATTTCTAATCAATCCATTCCTCGCAACCTTTTGAACAACAGGTAATAGACTTGATAGGCTCAATTCATCTACCCTATAAGAGTTCAAAGGCTAGATATATCATAACAACAACCAATTATTTCATAAAATGGGTAAAAACATTTGTAACCACAAATTGTGCAACAAGAAATATTGTGAAAGAGATATAATGATATTTCTATATGAAAATATTATTACTAGATATGGATGCCCACAAAAATTAATCATCGAACACACTTTATTAACAATAAAACCATTTTTATGAGAGATGAATTTATGATCACACATAACCAAAGTACCCAATATTATCCCCAAGATAATGGATGGGAAAAACCTAAAAATAAAGTATTGGAATATGTACTCACAAAAATATGGAATGTGTAAAGATATGATACCCACTTAACTTTGGGAATACAAAACTAATTATAAAAATAGTACATGATTCACCCCATTTAACTAGTGTATAGAATATAAATAGTTATGCTGATAGAATATGTTTTTCCTATTTTCCACATTGCCATAATCACAAGATTAGGGGATAATGAACAAATAGAAAACATGTTATTTAATTAGACCTGGGATGGAAGAACATAGTGATATTGTGCAATGGAATTGGGAATCACATAAGAAAATAAAAATATGTGGCATAATAGGAAATTTATCACTAATAAAACTCATCTAGAATAAAGAAAAGTGTTGGTATATGAAATTAGATTTAGACAGCATACGAGGAAATTAAACATACATTGGAAAGAGCCATATGTGATTCTCGATATCACACCAAAAGAGAAAATTATATTACACTACTCGAATATTTTACCTAGAATAATTAATGGCAGTAGGATAATATCATATAATGCATAATTACACAAAATATGAAGAAATTTAATGAGTTCTCTTGGCACAAGCTTAGTGTAGGAGTTTAGCAATTTCATTTGAATTTTAGTTAGGAGGTTTTCTAAATTAAGGCATGCTTGGCTAAGTGTGTGTAGGGAGGAGATAATCATCTAAGGTATTGACCAGATAATAACAAATTGTAATTAATATACAAAGAAGAGAAGAAATAATATAAGTATGAGAGGAAAATATACAAACCAAAAAGTAACCAACTATATTCAAATGGATATATTTTCTAGGACCATGAGCTACAAGAAAAATATTTTGTGGAAAGTGAAATGAAATGAGTTGGCAACATAGGAAACAAATAACTCAATGGATTAACCTCATTCAAGGTAGGAGATAAACCATCACACACCTATCAAATGGCCATGTCAATGGCACAAAAATTTATATAAGGATATATTATAAATATAAATATCCATTAAAACATAATAATAATGAAAATATTGTACAGTAATAACCACTACATAAGAAAAACATATCTGGAGTTTCTAGATCATATTGGATATGACTTGAGTAAAAATGATGGACTCATTCACAAAACTAGTAGGGTCCATGGTGAAAGAAATGATGGAGGAAAAAGGAATTACTTTTGTTCAGGTTATTTAACAATGAAAAGGAAAATATTTTCATGATTTTAATTCTCATACAAACAAAATGGAGTGACCCGCCGCACCATGACATGCTAGCAAGAGATGAAAAAATATGGGGAGTAGAGAGGAAAAAAACAACATAAAAGAAGTAGTCAGTGCCATAGTCAAGCATAACCAATTGCAAGGATCCGACATGGGGAATCTTACAAAGTTTCCATACTTTAAATATCACTTGGAATTTATGCAAACCATTCTAAGAAGATATCACAATGAATATTTCTAGTTGAGTGATAGGGATGCAGTCCCCATGAACATTTCCACCATAGCCCATGTAATTATACTACATAATAAGGGTAAAATGATGATATCATATAACTCTACAAGGCCCCCAAAACAACAAGAAGCAATAACTACATATGGACCATTACATAAAGGGTGGGTTATTTTTCTAGGAGCCATTCCTAATCAGGCGGTCATAATCTTGTAGAAATCATATCAGAAAGATAAAGGAAAGGAACAATGGGTAGACAAAATTCATCCTTAGGAGTTGTATATATTGCTTAAAGAATGTGAGAGCCAAATAAAGACTTCATTTGGCCAGAATTTCTCACTCATGAGCTTAAAAAAAACATGGAATGGGTTGTGGAGTTTTTAGGTAAGACGTTTTTGTAATAGTGGATCATAATTATGTTATTTTTAACCCAATAGAGGGGATCATAAGGAATCACTAAAGTAGGTGATCAATATTACTCATTAAATAGATTTTTTGTAATTTGCACCTGCCAAGCCTTATACTATATGTGAGGATGTTCAAAATATGGGGACATGGCTGCTTAAAATCTAGGAGACACTAAGTGCTAACCCAATAATATGAAAGGAAGTGTGCACATACACAATGTAATGAGAAAATATGATACTTTTACAAGATGGGATAATATTGTGCTCCAAGGGCTATAGCACAAAGTACCCTCATAAACTATCATTTTTCATAAACATGTATATTTCCAAAGAAAGATAAGTAGACAACACAAAATGATAACAACACATGTCCAATCTTTGCAGACACAAGAAAATGAAAATAAAAAGATATTATCTCTAGGTTATGTTTGGATTTGGATAGTTGGGTTTTCTTTAGGTGATCTTCCCCCTATAAGTCAATGACTAGATATAGAAGATAAGATAGTTCGATGTGGTGGTAATTTCCCCTATATATATATGGTATCTATATGGGCTTCTCTCCCCATCTCTTTTTATATTATCTCTCTAACAAGGGGAAACCTATACTATAGATATTGTAATGCCCAGTCCTCTTCAACACTATTTAAACCATGTGTTCAATTCCGAAATTGATTATAATATTAAACCTTGTTATTCTATTCTAGTTAGCATACTAATAAAATGTGTGGAACATCATGAGTACTATTGTGTTTTGATTATTATTTTGATTGTATGGTTATATCGTGGACCTTGATGGGAAATTTAAGGATATGATGATGATTTAGAATGGTTTCTTTGTTATAGACTAATTGTGATATCGTTACTATTTGTATAGTATTATGTCTCTTCTCACTATGTATTGGAACCCTAGACCTTGATACCAGTATTAGACATTAGACATTGCTAGATGGGAATCGATACCCTTGTCTTACATATTTGATATGACAATAAAAACATGTTAGAGTTGTGACATGATGTGACTATTGCGATGAATTTAATATGTCTGATTCATATATCATTATTCGATGCTCTAATTGGTACTACTAGTAATGTCATATTGGACAGTGATTTATGGATATTATGGATGATTGTTGATGTTATGATCTTAGTAGAAATTGATGATTTTGTAAGATCCAAATGTTAGAAAATTGAAAAAAATTGGTGAATTACTTGATTCTAACATTGGTTTCATTATGATATTCGATGGATATAAATTGTTATGTATACATGCATGTATTTTATTACTTCGACGTCATTCAATATGGCCATGAGGCAAGAAAGGTATTATTAGATTTTGCAGAAAATTATAGCACAACAAACTACAGGGGGATAGGAGACCAACAACGAAGGAATGTGGGGTATTGCCAATAGGTCACCATGGCAACTTGTGTATTTGTATGTTGTATATTGTTGTTGATTCTTTGGAGGTCCCCATTGGGGGATGACCTAAATAGTGACCTTAGGTAAGTTTGTGATTTTATCTTGTTATTTTCTAATTAATTGTGAGTATTGTATTTTATTAGTATGTGGAGTCACCTTATTATTATTGTTTAACAACACCCTCTAAAGTTAATTAAAATTGTTTAACTAGTGTTAATTAGGATGTGACAAAACGGGGGAATAAACGTGAGTGTGTAGCTTTAATGTGTGTTGGATGAGAATTAATTTAATTTGTTTTGGAGTAGTTTGTACTCTCTCTTAAGTGAAATTTAGATTTTGACCTTCTAGGCCATTTTGGTGACTTATTTTGACTCACCCATCTAGCCTATGATGTGAGGGACTTATTTTAGGTCCTATTTTGTGTTTTAATTAAGGAAAAGGGAAATTCATTACACTTTTCTTACATGGCTAATTAATTGATGTCCTTAGGGGCATGGGATTGGGTTGAGTGTGTAAGAGGTTTGGTCTTTTCCCCAACCACCAATTTATTACATCTTGGGGTTGAGGTTTAACTTGTGATGTGGAGTTAAGGATGAGTGATGTGGCATCCTACATGGAGCCACATCACCCACCTCTTCCCTTTTCCTTTATATGCATGTTTAATTGTTGATTTAGGGATTACTTACTCTTTATCTTTTAGGGGGAATGCTTGGAATTTTTGAGATATTGCTTGAGAATGGTGTTTCAGATTGAAATGGATGGTGCTTGGTAAGGATTTTGGAATGCTTGGAACTTTTTTGCATTTGATCCTCTTCATTTGGAACGTAGATCTTCACTCATGTATTTACTTGCTATTTTGTTGTACACATATGTGTAGATGATGGTTGTTGTGTTGCCTATGATTGTGGGAATTAGATTTAATACTTAGGTTGTGGGAGAAATGGAAAAGGGGGTAAAACTTGAGGGAGGCATAAGAGAAATGTTATTGGGATTCTAGAAGGGAGTTGGGTTGGGATGTCCACCTTGTTGATAAATATGTTTTGTATTTATCTTGTTATTATCTTTAGGGAGGCATAAGAATGAGGGAGGCATAAGAGTGGGTTGATTTTTTGAGGGAGGCATAAGAGTGGTGTATCTTCTTGGAGGGAGGCATAAGAGTGTTGTGTGTATTGTGGTGTAATTTTTAGAGTCTCATAGGCTGACACCCAAGCCCTTAGGAGGCATAGTAAGAACCCTCATCTTTATTTCTCCTCCATGGATTTAGTATGAAGCCTTTATGTTTTGATATTTGTTTTTTTGTTGTGAAATTTGTATTGTGTTATCTCATTGTTTGTCTTTATTGGATGTGTATGTGGAAGCCATTTTGTTTTGAGTTCCATGGTTTTCTAAATAGCCCTCATTGCTTCCTTGTTGGGGCTCAGGGGCCAATGAGGGAGAAGGATTCTATCCCTCATTGGATATTTTGGATGGGTGGAGAGTGTTGCATACTCCCCCCTCTTGTTGTGTGCTTGATTATGGTGAAGATGGTGGAGTTAAAAGGAAGAATTTCTCTTTTGGGAACATACATGTGGAGTTGTAACTTGTGCTATTATGATTCTACATCTTGTAAATGGTACCAATAGTATATTGGATGCAATTTTACACATTGGATAGATTCTTGTAAGTGTCTTATTTTGATTTACATTAATTGATATGAAAGTGAAATTTGTAATGATCTTGTATGGAAACTAAGTCCTCACAAATTAAATTTTATTTAGGAGTTATTTGTTTTAGAAAATTGTGCTCTTGGATGGGAAATAAATGTAGATCTCTTTGATTATGTACAACCCTTGCTTACTTGAATATTGAAATAAATTTCCTTTAAGAATGGTTTATTTTCCTTCTCTCATCCAATTAAGTGTATAAGAAGGATTTGATAGATATCATTTTATAATACAAATTTGTTGTTTTTTGCAGTTGAAATCTTTGTAAGAAGATGAATAAATCTTAATTAATCATGCCCTTAAGGTTGCTATTTAAATAAAATTGAAGGTATTAATTTGGTTAAATTTGATAACCGCTCAAATTCCTACTATACTAAAGACACCTATGGTAAATGTACGTTTGTACACATTTGAGTGTTATAGTTGTAAAATATAATTGTCCTCACTATTTGGAAATTCCTATTTTAATTGAAAACTTAGTTGATACGAAAATGTATATTTCTAAGATATATAATAAATGTATATTAATTATGTAGCTTGATTATTTTCAAAGTTTATCACACCATCATATATAGATATTATTAATAAATCATCTTACTTATCCCTAATAATTATATATATACATCCTTTTCTATTGGAAAGTAATACAAATCATATTAGTAATTATTGATAATTAAAATTGGTAATGCAAAAAAAAACAAACCCATGTGAATCGGTTTAGTGTAAGTTCCATTAAATAAAGTTTTTTAAAAATATATTTATTGTTAATGTTGGGTTCGTCCCATTTTAATATATTTTAATAAGTATAAGGTTGGGGGGAGGGGCGCCAACCCCACCCCCAACCCATATTAATATGGGCTGGGGTTGGGGTCGGTGCCCCTTGCCCCAAAAAGCTTTAAGCCCTAGACTAAAATGAAATCCCAATATTTTTTTCAAACCATTATTTTGTAAAATGATATCTAGGGTTACTTTTGCCAAACCTAGATCTAAGGGATGAGAAAGATTATATCTAAGGGTGTAAGATGAACCCTACATCACTTAAGTGATGGAGTATTTAGATGGGAATGTTTTTAAGTAAAATATACGTGTGTATTGTTAAATGGGGGCCTAAGGGGTTAGAATAAGTTGAGCACTTGCCCCATTAGAATAATGAACTCATTATAAATTACATGCATTTTACAAAGCAAGGTTATTATCCTAGTATGATTTATTATAAATTTGTTTGTACCTTAAATAACATTAATGGATTTACGCTTTTAAAAGCTAATGAAGATTATTTAAATAACATTTTACAAAATTTGTAGGTGAAATAATTAAAACTTAATATTAAATTTGAAGGCAGTCTTAATTAATCAATAATTGTTTTCTACTGCCAATTGATAGTTTAAATTTTTTGGTAATCTACATCTTATTAAAAGATGCACTAAGGCGTTGGAACCTTTAAAAAAAATTATTCCATATTTTTTTACTTTCTCGCTATCAGGTTTCTTGTGAGGTCTTGTTGGGTAAAATATGGGCGTTACACTTAGTATCAGAGCTCTCGGTTCAATTCTTGGACCCTGGGCCGAATTTGAAACCTGTAAACTGGTCAGTAAAATTTAAACATCCATGTTTAAAATAATAACAAAATAATAAAGTTATTTGAATTGTTGTACTGACCTAGTGGCATTTTGTCGAACCCGGGTAACTGAAAATGTTAAATTAAATTGGTATTCTTGCAAACTTCATGTGTATTAGGAAACTCGTTTTCCTTGCTAAGATGTGGTTTGATGATCCGTAGCTTTTTTTTTTAGTCATGTGATGTGACGACCAAGTTTAGACTCTTCCTTGTTGGAATGATAAATTGTATAGTGTAATTCTTGTGGTTTGGCATTAGTGGTTCTGTTCTAGTGGTCAGACAGAGTAAGTAAGAAGTTGTTTAGTCACCTAAATCTACCAAATTTCTTTTAGTGCTTAGGCGAGTTAGTTTTGGTTGCCGCTTTGGACAACTTAATCCCCATAGGAGTGAGTGGATATTAGGTCTTGGTGTCACTTTTGATCCGACGTTGTGTATACGTTCTTAGAACTGAGCTCGAGGTATAGTACCCTATTGGTGGCCATGAAGGGATGCAAAGTGATTGTGATGTTGACTTTCTATATTTTATATTCATAGATTGTGTTATTTTATCAAGGACTAGAATCTTATTTTGTGATTTGATTGAGAAGCTCTGAGCCTCTTTTATTATTTATTTATTTATTATATTTTTTTTTGTGATGATTTTCAGACATTGCAATGTGGCTACTTAGTCACTTTCCTTTATTGTCAATATTTCTTGTATTTTACTTTGATTAGTGACTTGGAGCTCATTTATCTTATTGGCTGCTTAGCTAAATGTTATGTGATTCCTTCTTGCATGTTATTGAGTTGGTTTTGCGTTGTTTCTATTGTAACATTTTTTGTATCGGAATACACCCTAGGTGCGTTCAATATCTTCTTAGGTGCTTTAAGTTAGGCCATGGTCTTGGAACCTTGAGTGTGTCTAGGATCTTGGAGTGATTCTTTCATTACACGGCCTTTCCAGAGAGAGATTTCATTGAGTAGTGTGGCCTGGTTGGCAATTGTTAGCAGTGGTGGTGATCCTCTTACAATCTAGTAAGAGCTTGTTCCTCATCAGTGTAGAGGTGTTTGATTATGGGCCTATGGATTGTGTTATGATCGGTTTCACTCTTGGTTGACTATAGATTTTAGTATATAAGTGATTTTTTGGTAGTGAGGATCCTTGATGGCAAGCTAAGTTTTACCATGTTTCCTTGTTCATTATAGGAAGTATTGATTGGTGGATTGTATATATCTTGGTAATTATGATTAGACATAAGCCCATTTGGGAAATGTGTTTAATTAAGTGTGTTTTTTTTTCTCTCGTTGACCTATAAACAAGTCTACCATTGCCTTAAATTTTATATTGTTATGAATAACACTTTATGACCTACTAATCTTTGATTTACGTGGAGACACTTATGGATGATTTCGGGTCTTTTGGACCTCGCTCTTAGAGATGTTAGTTTGGTATATCTTCATATTTTAATCTCAATGGTACTTATATTGTGCTTATTCTTTTAGAACTACAACTCTTGGTCGTAAAGTTCAGGTTTAAGTAGATTAGTTAATGGTCCTCTTACATTTGATGTCTTCTTGTGAGACATATGTTTTCTTTGGAGTAAAATTTTTACTTTTCATCTTGTTGTTGGGTTGGTGGTAGCTTATGGAAGTACGAATGTTGATTAGCAACTCCCCTTGTCTTATTATGTGAAAAAAATTTGAGACTAAATAAATAAAAATAAACATTGTTAAACCTCTTAAATTCTTAAAAGTAAATATGCCTCTTTAATTGGTCCTTTTCTTTGTAATTTCTTTTGTGACTTGTGGACACTCACTTGGGGTGTTTATTGATGCTTGAAATTATTTTGTAAACCCTTGAAATGTTGGTGTGACTCATGTTGGTGGATTGATTCCTAGCTCTTACAAAATTAATGATGTGTTTGTTATGTTGAATATCTCTTGTTCCTTTAGAATTATAAATGCAATATGTTGATTTTTTTTCTCTTATTTCCATAAAGGTAATAATGTGACATGTTGACTCCTCCTTCTCATTATGATCTATTTGATAAAATAATTAAATTGAGCATAATAAAACACTAATTGAGGGGCTTGGATTTTAAGACTTAACAAATAAAATGGAATACTGGGAAAAAAATGGAAAATGGTTTCTTGATATAATCTTGGTAGGCTAATAGAGGATATGAAACTATGTAAGAAATAGAAAGAATATTTTTTCCATTTACCTTCCCTAGAGTAAAATAAATAATTCCCGCCGCCTATACAGAATGGCAAGATATCATGCCAACCCTAGTGGTGATCCTTATAACACAACTTGTGATGTCATATACGAGGAAGTTTTAATTAATAAAAATTGTAACGAATGTGGTTAGCAAGTGAAACTACAACTTTTTAATTAATAAGTTGATTTATAAAATGAGTAAGATTTATGTATTGAGTGCAATGTATAGTTTAACCTTTAGTTCTACCACCTACCTCGAATTGTGAAACACCTTGTTGATAGTGATGTGTTCTAATTATGTAGTACTCCGTTGTTTATAGTTGTATGTGATTTTACCTTGTGGTAGTTTGGGTCATCAAACGTCAGTTGCCTCGTAGCTCTATGAGTTTGAGTTGTGGACTTTAGGATTGGGTCTTATCTCTTATTTTAAGAAAAGCAACCTCTTTGTGTGCTAATTTAATCCTTGGCGACCTAGGTTATTGTAATTTTAAGAAAACATATGTTAAGGATATGAAATAACTTTGGGAAGTCAACTTTCCTTCTTATTTTCTTGAGACACCCTGTTTTTGTTTGTTCCCTTTTGTCATCAAGAAAAAGAAAGTGTAAGTTGTTTTCATAAGTTTTAACTCACATTTTGGTACAATGCACTTCTCGATTACAGTTGGACCTCCTCTTGTTGCTTGTTCTTCTCTCTAGCTCCCTTTAGTGCTCTTTGGTATTACAATTTACTTTATGGTTATTTTGAGCTTGAGTAGGATTTAAGATAAACGAAGTTCATTGTGTTATAGTCAGTGGTGCTTCTTATATTGATATGGTGGTTTCTAGTGGAAATATTTTTTTAATGTTTGATGTTTCGAAATTAGGTTAGTGTTATGTGTTCATTTTTAAGTGTAAAATCAGAATATAGGAAACCATGTGGTCATGATTTTTCTTTGGATTACCATGAAAATTTAATTGTACCCTATCGGGTTATAGAAGTGCTTCACATGAATAGTTTTCTGTGAGACATTTGAGTAAACATGTTTCCTCATATAAATTGATGGTCGTGATTGATATTTTCTAGACTTGTCTAAAGAAAGAACTTTGAAAGGGTAACTTAACCTTAGTGAAAGCCTTAACTGATGTTATTGTTGTATGTTTTATCCATGGGAAACTATGTGGTCATATTGAGTTCACAAAATTTTCCCTGTTAGTACTTTACTTGGTGGCTTTTCTTGAGACTCCTTTGACCATTTCATGTTTTGATGTTATGTGTTTTAGCTTGGTTGATCACGTAGAGTTACTCTATAGAATTAAATGCTTACAAGATTACTTGAAGAACATTTAGAAGTCATCCCTTACAATCACCCTTCTCCTTGTTGAATTGCATTGGGCCAAACTTGAGTTTTGTAGAATGAATCTTGTTTGAAGAAAATAAATTCCAAAAAAGGTGTGATCTTATTTCTTTTGCATTATTCCCTGTCTCTTTCTCCATGAATTCTGCGAGGAAGTCAAATCTAAGGGGAGGGGGATGTAATGCATAGTCCTCTTCAACACTGTTTAAACCATGTGTTCAATTCTGAATTGATTATAATCTTAAACCTTGCTATTGTATTCTAGTTAGCATACTAATAAGATGTGCAGGACATCATGAGTAGTATTGTGTTTTGATTTTTATTTTGACTGTATGGTTGTATTGTGGACGTTGATGGGACATTTAAGGATACGATGATGATTTAGAATGGTTTCCTTGTTCCAGACTGATTGTGATATAGTTACTATTTGTTGTATTGTTATGTCTCTACTCACTTTGTATTGGATTTCTAGACCTTGATATCGTACTAGATATTATATATTTCTACATAGGCATTGATAAACTTGGTCTTACTTATTTTATAGACAAGAACGAATGTGTTAGACTTGTGATATGACGTGACTATTTTGATGAATGTTAGTATGCTCCAATTCATATATCAGTATTCAATGTTCTAATTATTACTACTGTAATAGACATATTGGACGTTATTTATGGATATTTCTGAATAATTGTTGATGTTATGATCTTAGTAGTAGATTGATGGTTTGGTAGATATTGAAATGTTAGAAAATCGAACAAATTAGTAGAATTACTTGATTCTATCATTGGGTATAATTATGATATTCGATGATGTAAATTGTTATTTATACATTCATGTGTGTTATCATTTCAACGCCATTAATATGGCCATGAGGCCAGAAAGGTATTGTTTGATTTTACAGGAAATTATAGCACGACAACCTACGGGGGATAGGAGACCAACAACGAAGGAATGTGGGGTATTGACAACAGGTCATCATGGACACTCATGTATTCGTAGATGTTGTGTATTGTTGTTGATTGTTTGGACAGTCCCCATTGGGGGGGGGTGACCTCAATAGTGACCCTGGGTAAGTTTGTGATTTTTTCTTCTTGATCTTTAATTTAGTTGTGAGTATTGCATTTTTATTAGTATATGGACTCACTTTATTATTATTTTTTAACACCCCCCTCTTAAGTTAATTAAAATTGTTTAACTAGTGTTGATTAGGATGTGACAAAAGGTGGGTTGTAAATGTGAGTTGATATATTTAATGTGTGTTGAATGAGAATCAATTTAATTTGTTTTGGAGTAGTGTTGTACTCTATCTCTCATATGACATTAGGACTGTAGACCTCTCCAGGACATTTTGGTGACTTGTGGAACAAGTTAAGCTTGTCCCACACCTCTTAAATTTACCCACCCACCTAGCATATGATGTGAGGGAGTTGTTTTAGGTCCTATTTTGTGTTTTGATGAAGAAAAAGGGAAATTCATTTCAGTTTTATTTCATGGGTAATTAAATTGATGCTCATAGGTGGACACCTAATCCCTTGGGTTGAGTGTGTAAGAGGTTTGGTATTTTCCCCATGTTCCAATTTCTCCTGCCTTGGCTTTAGAGGTTGAAGCCTTTGTGATTTGGAGTATGAGGTTGAGTGATGTGGCATTTTAAAATTGAGCCACCTCACCTGCCTGTTCCCTTTGCATTTATATGCATGTCTTGATTGTCATGTGTAGGGGTTACTTAGCCATCCTTTTGATTTTCCATGGTTGTGCTTGGAATTTTTGAGACATTGCATTGACGTATGGTGTTGGGGCTTGGAATGGATGGTGCAATGAGGTAAGGATTTTGGACATCTCTTCGAACTTTTTTGCGTTGGATCCTCTTGGTTGGGTGGAGACGTAGATCTTCACTCATGTATTTCCTTGCTATTTTGTTGTGTACATGACGTGATGGATGATGGTGGACTCAATGGTTGAAATGCTCTTGTTGGGAATTATGCATGTGGAGTCCTGTAGGTTGTGCGAGAAATGAAGAAGGATTCTACAACTTGTAGGGATGGAACCAATAGTATATTGGATGTAATTTTATTCATTGGTCAGTTGGGTTGTAAATTGTTTACCTTGTTGATATATATGTACTTCATATGAATGTGAACTTGTAATTATATTGTAATGGAGACATTAAGCTCTCAGGGAAGCATCAGAGTGGGTTGATGTGTGGAACAATTGCATTACAGAGTGGTGTATCTTATTGGAGGGAAGTATAGAGAGTGTTGTGTGTATTGTGGAAATGGAATATTGATTAGAGTTTGCATTAGGTTGACAGCCAATTGCTTACTTGAGGCATATTGAAGAACCCTCAAATTTCTTTCTCCTCCATGGCTTTAGTATGAAGCCTTTATTGTTTCCCTCATCCAACTAGTTTTTTTGTTGTGATAATTTGAATTGTGTTAGATAGTTGTTCATTTTGATTGGATGCATATGTGGAATCCATTTATGTACAATTTGAATAATCCATAAGTAAATGATCTAAATAGCCTTAATTAATCATTCCCTTAAAGTAGTTCAAGGATAAATGGGGGATTGAAGAATGATGATCTCGGTTAAATTGGATAAATGGTCAAAATTTTGTTCACTCTCGTAAATGTGACATTTCCTACCCATACGAATTATATAGTTGTGTTCATTTATTCTAGTGACACTATTGGCAGAGTTAAAAGGAAGAACTTATCTATTGGGAAAACTATATGTTGAGTAAGTAAAATATACTATTATTAATCTACATATGGTAAATAGTATAAATATTCATATTGGATGTAATTTTCATAAATTTACAAAATCCATTATATAGTGGTTTATTAAGATAAACATAAATACTTCATCCTGAAAGTGAACTTTGTAATGATATATATATATGGATATTATATATATCATATATTATATTATATATAGGAGTTATATATTTGGTAACAATTGTGTTCTTTGATGGGAATATAAATGCTAGATCACTAGTATTATTGAAAACCCTTGTTTATTTGAACATGAAAAAAAAGTGCTTTAGCTAATGGTTTATTTTGGTTATGTCATTTAACTAGGTGTAAAAGGTTGGGGGGAGGGGTGGCAACCCCATTTTATAATAAATATTAAATATGGGGTGGGGGTTGAGGTCGTGGTAAAAAACTCCCCCCAATCTTAATTAATCCCTGCCCATTAAGGTTGCTATTTAAATAACCTTCGAGGTTTTAATTTGCATGCAGCCAATTTGATAAATGTTCAAATTCCTACTATACTTCACTCTATTTATCCATGGGGGGAATGCTTAGAATTATGGACAGCTGGCCTCATTAATGCTCCACTCAGCCTGAAATGCCTAATGTTGTGGGTTGGGTATCATGTGCAGGCTATGTACACAAAAAAAAAAAAAAAAACACGCATGCAGTTTGGACAGGTATATCTTCACATGACACTGTATTTACATTTAAAATAAAATTTCAAGTTTGTTTCTAAAATGAAATGTAAATAATGGTTTTTATGTATTATTATTAATATATTTGTATACAAAATAAATCCTATGGGGTTGTCTAGATATCACCCAAATGGGGGTAATACTGTTAGGGAGGCATAAGAGATAATTTATGTGGAATAATCCCTAGACAGGAGTTGGGTTGGGATCGTCCAACTTGTAGAAACTAATATGCAAAAAATATTATCTTGATCTCATTATCTTGAGTGCAGGAATAAGAGTGGTGTATCAACATCGAGAGAGGCACAAGAGTGTTAACGTGTGTATTGTCACCCAATTTTTGGAGGCTCATAGTTGGACACCCAAGAATCACTTGCTCAGGATTTTGTTACAAGCCTCCATGTTCCTTTCTCCTCCAGGGCTTAAGTACCCAAATCCGTTTGGAGCTATCCTCATACAAACTCTACAGAATTCACACCCGAATTCAAAACACATTATCTCATTGCATTTGTCTTGATTCCATCTATCATATGCATAAGACCATTATGTTTTGAGTTCCATGGCTGTCTAAATATCCCTCAGTTTGATACAAAACTGTGGGCTATCAAAACCAATGAGGCAGAAGGATTTTCGTGGGTCAATCAAAATAATGGTTGCGAAAGACCGAAAAAAACCATGGGCCCAAAAACAGCCCTTTTGTAACGTGCTTGATTCCAGTGAATACCCGTAGGGTTAATAGGAACCAGTGCTCTTTTGGGAAAATTTGCTTCGTGGGGCTTCGCCCCTGAACCCCCTTATCATCGGGGGGACATAGGCCGTAAATAATACCCGAATAGTATATTGGATAGTAAGGTGTACCACACTGGCTAAATCCATGAAAATAGGCTCCATTATGATTTACATTACTTCATATGACACACATGAACTTTGTATATGACATTGTTACTTGAAACTAAGTCCTCACAAATTAATATTTTGTAATAGGACAAATAAAAAAGAGCAAAATTTTACCCACAAAGGGGAAATGAATGTAAATCTCATGTATTCTTGAAAGCGCTAAAATTTTCATGTACAGAAGATACTTGTCATGTCTCTATCCATCACTAATCATGGAGCTTCATCTTCCCAAGCCCTGTCTTCCTTAACCTGCAAGTGAAAACAAAGAGGAATGAGAAATTAGGTTTAGAGAAAGGAATATATGAGAACCCATAAGGATATGTAGGGTTTCTTTTGCCAAACATAAATTTAAGGACTGAGAAGGATTAGATCTAAGGGTGTAGGATAAATCCTACTATCACTTAAGTGATGGAGTATTTAGGTGGGAATGTTTTTAAATAAAAGATGTGTGTGTGTAATTGTGAAATGGGGGCCTAATGAGTTTAGGCCATAAGTTGTGTACCTTAACACATTTGAGTATTGAACTCATGTATAATATTACATTTATTTTAAGACTAGAAGATTATCAATCTTACATAATAAATTTAATTTAAATTTAGTTTGGGGCCATTCAATAAATAGATTTAATGGAGTTACCTTTAGGGCTAAAAGATAATGAAGAGTATTTAAATGGATTAATTTTTGAATTAACAGTGTTGCTTAATAGGGGAATTTAAATGAAAATATTTAAATTAGAAGGCAGGTCAATAGTAATTAATCGATTATTTTAGTCCTGAATGTCATATTAATAGTCTAAAATTTTATTAAAATGGATCTTAATTAAAATCCTAGCTAAGGCCTTATAACCTTTCAAAAAAAAATTGTTCCATATTTTTTTCACTATCTTGCTATTGGGTTTCTCATGAGTTCTTGTTGGGTAAAATGTGGGCGTTACAGATATCTAGAGGCTCCCACTCTTTATATAGATCTCCTGAGCATTTATAACTATAGATAGTCCCCCATTCTATCTATATGGCCAAGTCATATATAGATACAAATAAGACATCCAACGCGGCTATATGGAATTTGAAGTTTCTATATAAAGGGTAGGAGGGGGAGAGTGAGATCCATTATATATATGCAACCCTTGGCAGTGTAGTAAGGTGGCCCTATCTACATATTTGATCATCTATTATTTATTGATATCTATTATCTATGTGATACGATTGATACAAATTGTGGTGAGAGGAACCGTATTGGCCCCAACCACTCAAAAAGGAAAAATTAATAGAAGTAAACATGGCTATAACCCCCTATAAGATAAAATAAGGAGCAAAAAAATAAAATTAGATATACACGGCACAAGACGAGGATGAAGAAATAAAGGTAGAAATTTGCTCCGAGATTCCCAAGCTAGTTTGTTGCATTGGACTTCCAATAAATGTGATTCAATCACTCAAATTGTGCACCATTTCTCTAGAAGATATGGGTCTTAAATTTTATCTCTGAGAGAAATGAGAATGGTATACGTGGAATGCCATATGAAGAGTGCAATCATTATCAAGAAATATGAAGGATGATGAGATGGTTTAAGTCCCAAATTTCCCACACTCCCTCACAGTTACACTGAATAAGGAGAATGTCACACATGACCAATTAATCCAGAATTTAGAGAAGGATTTAGAAGTAGTTAGCATGGATATACAAATGGAATCCATAAATATTAGTGAAATAAAAAAGAAGATGAGAACGCCAAGAAAGCCCATGTTTGACTACGGTCCATTTAGGATAGTGTGTACCTTAAAAGTCCAATATAAAATTAAAACTCTAATAGAGGAGATGTATATGAAGATGGATACCAGTAAAAGAAGAGCTAGTTAACAATGAGAAGGAGAAAAATCCACTCAGAAGGTTGCAAACATGAAAAGAGATTAAAAAAAAAGTATAAAATGGAAAATAATGCAAGTAAAGCCACGAGTCAAATATTCTATTTCAAAAGAGAAATTTCAGAAAAATGTGAGTACCTCCTAAAAATCATTATCTAAAATGGAACTCGAACCTAGGAAAAACCTTCAATACGAGCTGCAAAAATAGGATGTTAAAGAGGATATATGTTTTGAAGAGAGAGTTACAGAGGAAACCGCTAAAAATGCTCAAGAATAAGAGTAAAAATAGTATCCAAAAGACTGCATAAAATTAGAAAGAAGATAAAATATGGAAGTAGAAGAGGATGCTAAGGTGAAAGAACTAAGAACTGTGAAGACTTAAATAAGAAGAATATGTCATAGAAAAGAAGAAAGTAAACTGAAGAAGAGGCTCAGAAGAATTTCGCACGGCAAGAGACTAAAATGAAAGTAGAGGAAGAGGAAAAATAAAATTAGAAGAGTGATGAAGAGGAGGAGAATACAAGGAGATAACACAAGGAGTAGGAAGCCAAAAACAGGAACAGCGAAAAAAGAAATTCTACGATGTCGAGCTTACAGTAGAAAGAAATTTAAGGGAGTAGAATCACATTACAAAAAATTATTCTAAATTTAAATAAGTCAAGGTAAAGAACAAGAGAATATCCTAATTACACAGGAGAAATAATGTGTAAAAGAACAAGGCAAAGTAAAGAGCAAAATAAAAGAGGAAACAAAATCATAGAGATAGACGTAGATTGTAAAGAGAAAAATAAAAGAGGAAACAAAATCATAGAGATAGACGTAGATAGATATCATAGGGAAGGAATCCATAATGTAGGTGAGAATTTCCTGTATAGAAATAACCATGATATTTGAAGGAACAAAAGAGGATGCCCAACCATTTTGGTGGGGATTGCAAACCACTATGGAAACAAAGAAGTGTAAATTAATACTCCCTTCTTCATATGTTCATATGTAGCCTATCAAATCACTCCAAGAACTGTGCAACTATGTACTACATATTCCTTTTTATTATGGTGGAAGTATACTCGGAGAAACTACCACTTCAAATGCAGGTAGAAGATTTCGAAACCCTACAAGAAAACATAGAATCTTCTATACTAAAATTAGCAAAATGAAATTCGAATCTCAAGCATACTTTTCACAATCCTAAACAACAAATTCGATTTTTTTTCTAGACTTGGTCACTATAACCATTGGATACCAAGTTCTAATTGAGTAAGTTGAGTTAACTTCTTTAGTTAACAAATTGGAGGAAAACTATGAGGAATAGTAGATTGCATTGAGAGTCAAGAATCAGGTCATGGAAACAAAGGAAGAAGAAAATAGCATAGTAATGCTATTGTCCTAGTAAATTAAAGATCTTACATAGGTTGTGTAATAAGAAAAAAATCACACTAAATCTACTGGAAAGGCAGGGTCACTTTAACAAAAAACAGAATCAAACCATCACTACAAGGGAAGAATTCAGATCTCTACATACCTAAGTTGGCAATGGAGAAATAAAAAAAGTGCTTCAACATTCCATGTAAGATAGAGATAACAGATATAGATAGGGGCCCCTCTATATATATGGGATAGATAGGGCCTTTCAATTTCTAAGATAGAGATAACAGAAGTGACCGGATACTAGAGTAGGAAATAGAGACATTGTGCAATACATTTGTAGGAGCTCAATCACACAAAATGAAGGACACAAAGAAGGGGATTATCAACAAAATATGAAAATCAATTGAGCTACAAGATCAAGAGATAAACTTTATAAAATATGATGCTCTCTTAGAATTTGTGGGAAATGAAACATGTGCAGAAGAATTTTGGCAGAGTAAATGAGTTCCTCACATACTGAAACCTTTACAAGACTGACATCAAAGTGTTTTTTCCCATAGCTAGTTCCATGAAAGAGATCCCTGATTTCATCACTCCTTTCACCATTCTTAAATATATTAAATCCACACAAGCTACATCAACACAAGCTAGTGTGCCACCCATCTCGAGTTCTATCGACAATTCTACCACATGAAGAGTTAAACAAATAAAAGGTAGCAACGTAATTTTTTTCAAAATTTTGAAGCCAATTGAAAATATTTTTCCTAGGATAACTATGAGTAGGCCTATATAATATAAAAACCTATAAATTAGTGTGGATTATATAGGAGTTTCCACAAATTTAAAATGCACAAGGGTGGTTTATTCAAATTTCTAGTTAATTGAAAAACTCAAAATGTCAGTTAAGTAGTGCACAAGGGATGAAAATGAATAAAAAATGTTCCCTATTTTGAATGAAAATAGTATATATTATTGTGTAAACATGTTTCAACATCAAGAGGCAATAGAGTAAAGGTGTAATAGTTTTCCTCACTTCCATTGTGTCTTTTATCTTCAGACGCGACAACTATCTAAGTCCAACAGATTGTTGGGGGTATAAATGTATACAAATCCAACCTTAAACATATTTTGTAATACCGCTATATAGAACAATAGTATATGGTAAATATGGAACAAAGGAAATAAAATGTAAATTCCTTTTGGGACATATGCAGAATGTGAAAATCCTCCTTCGAGAAAGGAAATATGGTGAAGGGACTAATATCATGACATTCACCTAATTTTGTATAAATATAGTCAACTGTATTACGCAAAAGGGGGTGGGTGTTTTTTGTTGGTTCTGTATCTGATTGATTAGTAGTAATTCAAATGTTGTTACCTATAAAGAATGATAATATATATAATTTTTGAGCCTAATGGCAATATGAGTCAAATATATTTATGTCTCTATGGTATTTTTTGATTCACTTTGTACCATTCTTCTGTCTTGGTTCTGTAATAATATGGGATGTTGTTTAAAGAATCTAGTATGAATTGAATTGTCCCTAGACTAAAACTTATGGTATGCCCTTATAAGTGTTTCTAGGGACCTCTCCTAACAACTATTTAGACTAATCTTTCATCCTCACTCTTCACATTCTCAAATGAAGAAGGTGTAGAAACACATGGGTTCTTCATATTATAATCCTTCGTCCTCTTCGACTAACTCATATGGAACAACACTGGGGACTGATCACCACAACTTCTTTAACACATCCAAAGAAATTTTGAAAATCTCTAATTAATGGGAGCAATGGGATTTGCTCTCTCTAAATAATTAACAAGTGTATTCCTTCAATGTTTTATATATTCTATAAATATTGTTTGTAATGTTCAAAGTTACAAGAATTATCTATATTTTGACTAAAGTTGATTTTCTATAATATACATTGACTACAATTTATGTTTCTAGGTTTTGACATGCATCATATCAACACCAACAAATATCGAAGTCCCTTCAAGTGAAGAAAAAGTGTGTGTGTGCACATAGGTATATTTTCCCTTTATCCATGCAATTTTCAATTACACACTTAAAGGGGGATAATGTAAGTACTAAAATATGGTAAAATTTGTTTGTGCAATGATAATTTTGACCTTGTATCATTGTTAATACAAATTATCACATTCGAAATCTAATCTTCTTCGTCTTCGTAGCCATTCTATAACTTGTCTTTACACTATGCTCTGTCATTAATTATATAAATATTATTCAATCAAAGTAGCATAAACATCTAATATTCATGCCATACCTTTTAGTTTATATTTTTATCCCTCTTGTCTAAAACTATACAAAAGGTTCAGGATGTGGGGTCTAGTCTTGGCTAACTTGTATAGTTGTACTAATTCATGATCCTTACTGACTCTTCTTCCAATTATAAATCATTCTTTGCGTTATTTATCTTACGTGACTAAATCCCCATGAAAATATTTAAGTAAATAAAAAGGATTAAATCATTTAAAAGTTACTTAAGTGTGGGTGTGTGAAGAATTAAAAATAATGGATGTGAAACATAAAATATATTTCTGAGAACATAATTAAAATTGTGTTAAAATAATTATGCTTGAAATAATCACAATGTATGTTGTATCAAAATCAAAAGGTGTGAATGGAAAGATATGTCCATTTTGAAATACTACCTTCTCAAAACTTAAAAAAGGGAGTAAATTTTTTTGAATAGATATATGTGTAAGTGTCCTGAAATCATACAAATGTAATATGATCAATATGATAAAAATATAAATTGTGTTTTTCATCCATTAGGTAAAGGGATGGAGATCTGTAACACTCTTAACAGCAATGAGATGGAATTCAACTTAGTAGGTCCAAGGGGTGGCATGAAGTGCGCATCAAAGTGTCCTAGTCAGGGATAAGTGAATTTTATTTTTTGCATTGTGATGTGAGACCATGTTTGGTTAGTTGTTGTTGAATGTGGTCTCATATTTGGCTTAGTAGGAAACATTGTGCTATTGAAGGAGTTATCTTCGTATATGTAGTTTAAAACTTGAAACTATTAATGATAAGTTACATTATTGATCTATGATGTTTGGTCTGTAAATATTATCAAATTGAATGTCTATCTCAGTGTTTATTCTATGTATTTCAATGTAAATATATGTTTAATCTATTTATTTCTATATAAATATGAATATAAGATATGTAAAATAATCATATCACATTTGGTATCAGAACGCAAGATCTTAAACAATCTGTGTAAAAGTATACACACAGACACACATAATTCTAGTTAGGTCTCATATTTCTATGAAAACTCTTATGAGATTCCTGTAAAGGATGATTGTTGTATGAAGATAAAATTTTTTCATATTTTTTCTTCGTATAACCTATGTAATTGAATCTACTATATAAAATAATGGGATCACATAGTTAGAAGAAAATATCTAGCTAGGATTCGGTTTCTATCTTTGACATTCTAAGTTATTAGTTAATTGATATTCTTGATATGTAGAATATTATGTTGAACATAATTATAAGCTATTGTATCATTGTCACCAATATATAAAGTTTCACAATGGCAAAAATAGAAAATAACATTATATGATCTAGGTTGTGTATTTATTATAATCTGGTCTTTGTCAAATTGAGTGTTCACTAGAATTATTAGGTTTTTATTTTGAATTATTTACTATTATTATACTTTGTTCTCTTTATTTTATTAAAATATTTATCATATAATTCATGTATCAATTTATTATAATCCACTACTTATTGTAGGTTTTGATTGGTTTAAACATCACAAAAAATGGAAACACTTAGTCTTTGTTGTATATATCTATATAAGGCTCTATAAGTTAATTTATAATAACCACCGATCGTTATTGATTGAATGATCTCCTTCCTAATATTTCTATATGATTTTTTGTCCATTGATCCTTTGATTTAATGATTACTTTTCCCTAGATATTTATGGAGTACTTACCTTTTTGATATTTAAAGCCTATATCTTGACTTTCACTGGCCGACTTAGAAAATGTCAAGTTTAATTGTCTTAGTGTTTTTCTCAATTTACAATTCTTCCAAATGGAATATTTTTCATACTAATAGGTACATGTCATTTTGCAAAAATTCCAAGTTTACATGCCTATTAAATGTCATAATTGGCTAGGAAAATGAGAACATCATTTGTCAAAGAATCCAAAACTATCATTGGATGTATCCACTATTTGGATAATGCATCCCACCATATTTATCACTTTTCTCATATATTAAGTTACCTCATTATCAAACTCTAAAGGACCTCAAAAAATGGTTAAATCTCTGTGTATTTTTCTTATGAAAATATGCCACGTAACCCCCACTTTTAAATAAGTGGGTAAGTTCTCATATTGTCTTATTTTTAAAACTAGCAATCGCACGTGCAATGTTTGATGGAAACGCCAAAGGGGATGCATTTAATGATACTACGTGGAAGTTATTCGAAACTATCACAATAAAACATATTTGAACGAGTATAGGCTTGAAGGGAACTAATGGAATAAGGTAGCACCCTTAAAAGAAGAGAAATCTTCCAAGCCCAAATGCTTCAGTTTCAATAGGTTTCTAATGACAATCTGGTAATTTTTCTAACTCGTAACAATGTGCAAGCTCTAACTAGTTGAGTTGTACCTGAAACCCAAAAGAATATGGTAGCTCCTCAATCATGGAACACACTGTCAAGTCAAACTTTGGTGTGCTTGTCACACACCAATTCATCCAAAGAAATCTCAGATTTTTGGGCATCCTATAAAAACATATATATTTACTGATTAACTATGCAAACAACTATCAAATGAAATCACTCAACCACATAGGTTTCTAAGAGGAATGCATATGACCAAAATTTTGACTTACCTTTTGATGTGATCATTCATTCCACGTCTCATTGAGAGAGTATTGTAGCTTGCTGCCATGAGAGATGATTCTGGAATTCAAATCAAGAAATAGCTAGATAATTAATGTCCCATTGTGGCGACATGCTTTCGAATGAACACCGGTTTCACTTTAACCATTTTTGGGGTTAATTTTCTTATATAACCAATCATTAATGTATTGCTCAAACAAAGGTAGCGATGCTTGTTTATTGAAGCCAAAGACATGGTATTGAGTCTATCTCTGTTATCTTCTTGTGTATGTAACTAATACTTCACGCTCTCTCTTCCCTGCAAGTGAAACATGAAAACTCATCAAATACCATCAATACATTAAATCTATGCAATCAAAAGCATATCCTCCTATCTTTACCCCATTTCCATTAATTACTTTATGCACATTCTCCTGCATCAACAATCTACTTTGTGTGCCTGGATTATCATGAGATTTAGCTGCCATGATATGATTGGGGGTGAAAATTTAATAGGACTATGTGAAAATAATGATTATATTTAATTATAAAATTAGAAAATACAAATAATTAATAATTAAATAGACATTATAAAACCTTAAAAATGCTTTTATACAAAATAAACTGTTAATAAAATTATTAATTACGATCATTTTATTTAATTGATTTAATGATAACTAAACCTAATCATAATTAACCACATATAAATTTAACAACTTTTTAAATAAACCTAAACTACGTTAACACCTAGAACATATTACACATACTTTAAAATGACACGTATAGCTTATAAACTACTTACACGAAAACAAAACACAAAATAATCATGACACTTCACAAATATATATTAAAAACTAACTAATCATGACAAAGAACAAAAGTAATATATAGTTATGATTTCAACTCCCATGAACACTTGATTAGGGGGAAGGTTCAAAACACATCATTGTTCTAAACATTTTGTGTGTGATTGGGTCACATATTGGTTATGATTTGAAATAAACATTATCACATGGTCCCATATAATAAATCTTCATGGAAATATAAATGTAACGTGACTTAATGCCCATGGAAATATTTAAGCAAATAAAAAGGATTAAATCATTTATTAGCTGCCCAAGTGTGGGTAAGTGAAAAATAAGATAGTTAAAGTGAGACATAAAATAAATTCTGGATAAGATTGAAGGGCAGTAAAAACATTATGCTGGAAATAGTAACATATTATGTTGTATTAACATCAAAATGTGTGAATAGAAAGATATTTCCATAATGTAAAGTCAATTTCTCAACCTTATGAAAAGGGAATATATTTATTTTTCCTGAATGTAATATGATCTATTTGATAAAAAATAAAAGAAGAAGTGTTTTTAGTTATGTTAGGTAAAGGGTTAGAGACATGTAACACTTTTAAAAGAAACACGCTGGGGAATAATTGAGTGGGTACATTGGGTCGCACGGATTGCACATCTCCATTTCATGGCTAGGGCTAATTGAATATTGTTTTTTAATTGTGAGATGAGACCACATCTAGGTCCCCATTCTTGAGTGTGGTCTTATTTCTAGATTACCTAGAAAATTTGTGTTATTGAACCATTTATTTTTTTATATGTACTTTTTAACTTGAACTTATTAATAATAAGTTACAATATTGATATATGTTATTTGCTTTATGAATGTTATCAAATATCAATGTTTATCTTTGTGTTTATTGATGTGTTTATAATATATATTTTAATGTAAATTTCTTATTTTTAATATATTTATTGTTGTATAAATATGAATCAAATATCTGGAAAATAAGCACATCACAGTTTCACCAGGGTCAACCTGATTAGAATCTATCAACTATAGAAAATTATATATGCAATTCATTATCAAATTTTAACTCACCTCACATTCTTACAAGCTCGTATTGTAAACATCATTTTAAAAGCACTCAAATGATTCCTAAATCTACTCAAATTAGTTTCATATCATCTAGGGTAATCCCTAACAAAAGTAGGAAGAGCTCAACTAGGTCAAGGGGTATAGTTGGAACCATCTACAAGCATGTAAAGATTAAATAATCCATATCTTAACAAGAGAAAATTAATCCCAAGAATTACACAAGGGTTCTAATTAACATAAAGGTTATGTCACATATTTGAGGCACACTATATCTCACTACTAACACATTAGGTACATTTTATACTATGAATTTATCTCATTATCTTGATGTCAAAAGACAAAACGAAAACCCCGAAGAATTTCTTAGCTATTCACACTGACACAAGAACTAAGGAGAACTACATGAGGCTTGATATCCACAATGAGGATATTTAGTGCAACATTGGGATTGGTTTAACACTTGGGATTTAATCACCTAGCTAGGGTGGTCTAGATTAAAAGGCACACATATATTTTTCACCTTTGTTATTACTACTCTAATTTAGGGCTATTTAGGTTTCAAGGGTTTACATTTTGTTGCAAGTCATCATAGGTCATCCCAAAGTTATAGGATCCATAGAAACACATAGAAAGAACCATTTCCAAAAAATAAAGTGAGAAAAAAATGGTGTAACTTGAATATATTATAGTTTGAAACCATAGATTCCTTTTATTGGATTATACAACTCCTACCTAGCCCATAAATTTTTGTAGGTCTTGCACTTGCACATTCCCATTTTCTAGAATATTCTATGAAGAATCTACAACTCCAAATCATCCTGTTTCATTTTTCTACACACCCAAATCACTCCATAATCATCCTAAATAGTTAATTATATATATTCTTTCATGTTATGGACTCGTTTCCAATTGTTTATCAATCATTTTCCTAAGTCCAAGTTTCAATGTGTTATTTTTGTCATGTATATTTAATGTTGGAAGTTAATTAGATTAGAATAGTATACTTGTTTCTAACCCTTATACAATTCTTAGGTTGTTATCCAATAACATTATAAAACATAAAATATAAATCAGATGTTGTAAACATACATATAAACCGGTGCGTCCTCAATCAACTAAAATAAATATAGTTTTTAATGTTTATTTCTTAAAGAAGGTCATTGGATAGAAGGTGTCTTCCCATTCAGTGTTACTTCGAGATTGATGAGGAGAGACACATTATTTTTTATGCTATAGGAATATTAAAAACATGTGCTATGAAGTTGAGGAAAAGGATCATCACTATTTATATGATCAATTAGAAGATTTTGGACATTGAAGACGCAACATGGGAAGATGATTTATTCCAACAGTGGCATCCAAAGATTACCAACATTGGATACAATGTTGTTTTTAAGTGGATTGAGATGCTTTCCCTTAATCATAGGACATATATCATGATATATATGGCCAAATTGTGGCAAAAATAATGTTTTATCATGTCATATCACATTTTTTATGCTTTCATTTTGATCTAAATAAATATTAAATATTTATAAGAGTAATGAGATCAAATCAATACAATAGTAATAAGAATGATATATCATGCAAGAAGAAAGAAAGTGTATACAATAGGGAATTAAGAGTGACTTAACTTGTATTAGCAGATTTGGACTAATTGTGGGTTGGGAAACAAGATGACAAGAATGGATCTAAAGTATGTATGATTTATCTCAGAAACTAGGATCTAGAAGCTCTTCATACATGACTACATAGATGAGGATAGGACTTCCCGAGTGTTGGTTTGGGACTTGGGTGTTAATTTCCTAATAGAAATTCTACTTATGATAATTTCAAGGTCTAAAATAATCTTCTTTCCTTTCAATCTTTGTCACATCCACTTCATTTTCAGGTTCTTGTGTCTCACCTAAACCTATAAAGAAAACCCTATCTACTTACAGAAGGCTCAGGAAAACATTAGATAGAATAAATAATATATATGCTTGATTCGAACTAACTTTGTGTCACTTTAATGTGATTGCCACCAAGTGTTGCACTACATTTTGGACTCTATGTAGTTCTAGTGTGTGCGTTAGTGTGTGTGTGTGATTGAATTTGTCCTTCTAGGCTAGGTTTCTCTTTTCCTAGTTACAACAAGATAGTGGGATACAAACAGTATTCCCCCAAGTTGAATTTGTGATATGGAATTCAAAAATATCCCATCCTATGTAGTGAATAATGCAGCCTAAATGCATTCGTTGAATGTTGTCCTTTTCCCAAGTAGTAGATAGTAAGTAATAGTCCCAAAGTTATCTAGTCCCTAATAATAGTGAGGAAAGTCACGTATATGTATGATTACCTTGTTTGAATTTTGTCATTAATATGCAAAAAATCTAACATAAAGTGGTAAAAGAGACATTAGAAAATACACGAAATGATGTGACAATTCCATTTTTTTAAAAGAAGGAAAAGGACAGAAGCGCCCAACGGGGATAGTAGCACCTTGAGTGCTCCTATCCCTAATGAGAGGTACTATCGAGGATTCTCAGTGTCTATAATACAAAATATAGAGTTGGGTCATGTGTTGTTAAATCTCCAAAATTAAAGTGGTAATTCAATAATAATAACTGTCAAGAGTATCAAGAGGGATAAATAAATGTGAAATCAAAATAAGTGTTGTTAATGTCTAGTTTATCTTTCTTAGGACTTATGCATATAATGACATATTTATTGGCGTGATGTAAGTAGTAACTAAATGATTTCATGAATAAATATTCCCCTAGTTAATGTTGATGAATGAATATTAATTTGCATAAAGTGGATGAGAAGAGTGTACCTTATGGAGATCTGAAGGGAGTTGTAACTGATAATGTGTCATATGAGGATTCTACTTGATTTGATATTGGATGAATATTTTAGACTGTGTATCTTGGAATATAAAAGAAGATAATGATCCTAGAGGTAACCTCATGTGTGTAGTAGAAATGATACATGTGTTTGTTCCTTGGATATTAAATTTTCTGGAGCATCTTATACTTGACATTGTTCCTTGTTCTATTTGTGTGTTACCTTTTGTTGGAGTAAGATTGGAACTTTCTTGCATGAGATAAGAAATATAATTGTTCATGTATATATTTTTCCTTTTATATGGTTGGAATGCTACATAGGATTTAGGATTCTTGTTTCCAAACTAAGTATTTTAGCATCTTCTTGATAAACTGAGGATTTGAGCATCATAACTGCTAAACTAAGGATTTAGGTTTCCTGTTGCCAAGGAAAAAGTATTGCAGAGAGATTTACACATTTGCCTATAATTTTTAATTCTTCCCCATGGATAATTTCAACTGTGAATGGTCAAAAACCCAATATAAACTAGTAACATATGATAACGAGAAAATAGAGTAATTACTTCTCTTTCCCAAAGTATGTAACTAGCCATTGATTTTGTTCTTGTTGTTCCTAATAGTAGAGTAAAATTGATTATTTTGTACTATAAATTGGAATATTTTATCACTAAAAACCTACTAATACAATTATTTTCATGTTTTTACTCCCAATATAGAATTGCCAGGTGGGACACTAGCACCCACTGCTCTTGTCTTTGTTCGGAACTTTTGTCCCTGCACTAATTTTTGGCCCAATTATGATTCAAAAATTATTTATTAGCTCTTGTTTGTTGTAATTTTTTTATATTACCTTGTTTTCCTAGTCTCTAGATTACTGAGATGGTGAAATAATAACCTAATGATTTCCCTCACACATTTGGGGTATGTGAGATCAACCAAGGTGAGGATGGCCCAAGAAAGGAAACTTGAAATTGATTTGAAATATGAAATAAAAATCCTATAGCAGAATATAAAATTCACATGATGATGATAATTATGAATGTAAAACAATGGAAAATTCTAGAAAAAAGTGTTATTCAAAAGTAAACATGTTAAAATGTAATAAGAACTAGTTAAGAATGTAGTAACATGACAATAGACACAACGAGTAGCTGGTTGAATAAACATGAAACCACTCAGGATGACACAAGACACTTGAAGACATCAAGCCTATAGAATTAAAGACACATAATCAGGCATAGGGAATAGTTGGTAAAAAATGCAAATCAAGACACAAGCATTGACCAAATACATGAAAATAATATAACCATGGTTGAAATTAGGCCTGCAAGTCAAATGCTACACATGAAGCACAAATTAGTATGTTTAAAAAATTGATAGTATGCCACAATGTATATATATGTAAGTAATAATGAAAGTAGCAGATGTTGGAATGATAAAACATGAATATAGAAAATAAGTAAAGGTATATGCCCATAGAAACTACAGTGGGGCTAGTAAAGAAAAATACCAAGTAGCATACATCATTTAGAATCATGTAAGTGATCTTATTTCACCACATAAACTACCACGTGAACACATATTGTGTATGGAAAATATAGATCATATTATGAATCAAACTAACACACTAAGCAATGTACATCATATAATAGTATAATCAAGCAAGAGTACATATAATCAACATCTAAGCTAGTATTTTTACTTTTTTTTTTCAAATATGCGAGCATGAAATACACCTACTATGAGAGGGGAAAAAGGTTTTCCACAGTTTATGTGTGCAAAGTGAGGTCCATTTAGGTTAGTGTCTCCTCAATAGTCGTGTTTGGGCCTAAAACAAGAGTGTTTCATTAGGTAACGAGGGGTGAGTAATATAACCTGAATGTATGAATGTTTCAATGATGTGTTAATGCTACAATTATCTATGTAATGAGGGTAATGGGAAAGGGAACACTATCTTCTAGTGTGTGGGAGGTATGCATGTGATAATGATCAAAGACTCTATGGTGACCAAGGTGTACATATGGTGAAAAAGACTTTGACATGGGCCAATTTGTGTTATGGGTAGTGTGTGTCCTTAATAGATACATATATCTATGAAGAGGGCTATGATACCAATACATCCATCATAACTAAGAAGAAGAAGCCACATGTGGAGAAGATATAAGTGTATGTGTAAAAGTAGCACTAGGAGTAGTATGTGGAAGAGCCATGGGTCCATCGTGAGGATATGTAGGATTATGTGCACTAGTGATAGAAGTAACTAAAGCTGTAGTAGTGATATGATCCAATGATAAATGAGTATGTGGTGGGATTCCTCATATAGTGATAATGTGATGCTCATGTAAAACGTTAATGTTCATATGAACTATGAATGGTATGGATTTTGTATCCCTAATCCAAGGGAGTCTAAAGATAATGTCACAATGCACAACTATAGATCCAATAGAAAATGACATAGAGATAGTGATATGCCCAATAGTGAGAGGAAGAGTGGCATGCCCGTGAGAAGTAGGATACCTACGAGTCATCTAAGATAATGGAAATCTGATAGCTTTCAAGAAAGATAGTGAACATACATTACACTTGTAATATGATGTACCATAACATTTTAATAGCATGAGGACCAACATATAAGTATCAACGTGTAATCCATGTGATGAAAAATAGGTGTCACAATTAATATTATTAAAATTAATGATAGGTGAAGGAATATCGACAACATGAACAAGAAATCAAAGTGGATGATATTACGATGGAGGAAGAGGAGCAACATGATAAGAATGATTCAAATAGGATTAGGGAGACTATTTTCTGTCCTGATGTAAAGGATCATTGAATATTTAAATCTTACCATTATCATTAGTAGATTTTGGGATAGAAATAGTATATTCATGCAACTCAATGTCATGATTGCCAATCATATCTTGGATTAGATGTTAATCTTAAAACACATATTAGTAAAATGGCCATTGAATCACTAGTAATTACAATGTGCATTTTCATGCAATTTCTTATTAGGAGGTCAATTAAGATCTAACTCAATTGGATCAGGAACAAAAAACAGATTGCTTTTAAGGATTTGAGGTTACAACATAGATGTTGTCGATCTGGAAATTTTGTAAAAATTTGTCATGTGGGTTGCAATTAGATATTCATAGGTTTAGATATAATATTGACAGTAGGATTAGGTTCACTAGGCTTACCATTGAAAATATATTTTCTTAGGATCTTGATAGTAGATAGATCGAAAATATTAGCACTATATTTATGTTTTCCCAAATAAATTAGCTTAAATTATTGATTTTAAGAGTATGAAATATATGATCAAAAGAGTGAAAAGAGTCAAAGAAGAAACATTATTACAAAGGAATTCATATTCATAAAATGGTTTTGACATTTCAAAATACCTTTGACTAATTTCTATTTCGGGATGAGTCTCTTTAAACTTATTAAAAAAAATTGTTTGTTTCATGTGCAAAAAATGTTTATGATGTGATTCATGGTTTCTAGAACCAATTTTTATTTTAAAACATCTTTTTCATTAGGTGAAATCCTTGAATAATTTTTCAAAATTTCTATAAAATTTTATTTTAACTCATCAACTATGTATTTGTCTTTTCGTGGCAGTCTATAAAAGAATGCCCATAATTCATTTTTATTTGTATCTTCAATTCCTTCATGAAGATCGAGAGCTTTTAATAGTGTTTTCCTATTTATTTTTAGTGCACTACTTTTTTTTCTAATTAAACAATGTATTTTGCTGCCTTATTATAAATGATGTAATAACAAATCAGGTAGTATTAGTATCTTTGGTACATGAGGTTGAACCTACTGATTGGTATGCATTTATTAGATCTTGTACAATAGATTTTTCACTATTGGTCTTAGATGTTCATAGACCAAGGGTCTTCATTGTAGATCTATAATTAATATTTTTCATCATAAAAACAAATAATTGACATCAACCTGTTTCATTTAAGTCATTAAAATATGTTTTCCATGTCTGATTATCTTTTCTTCTACAAGTGCATTAACAAATCTTATTAGTCATTGGATTTAAAATATTTCCATCAATCTCAAGTAAAATTTTGGGTGTTTTCCACAAAATTTTGATTAGCGATTTCAATGGAAATGATTTTTGAATATCATATAAACATTCTTCATTTTCTATTTTTTGTTCATCTTCATAATTTGGTAAAGAGTGTGTGTTTTCAATAGGTTGGTCATTTGGTGTAACATCTATGTTTAAATGTGGCATTGCATCGTCATTAATTGAATATTCATTATTTATTGATTCAATTGGTGTTTCAGGATATCTTGCACCATCAATTTCATTTCAAAGAGATTGTATACCTTCATCTCCATATGTTGATTTCTTTATTTCACGGATTTTTTGTACTCGCTCCCTTATTTTTTATCTTCTTTCTTGGATTTGTAGGGTGATATATTTCCTTTAGAATCATCTTTAATCTCTTGTAAAGACATGTTCAATTTATTTTTATTCATGCCATTTTTTCATCTGTTCCCTTTGTTTTTCAAATGTCTCAAGCATGTTTCTTTCATGGTCTCCTCCCCATAATTCTCAAGTATCTTTATCACCACAAGACAATTTAAAAAAAATCGTTATTAGGTTTTATGAATATAAAAAAATACAAACACACTCATATCTCAAAAAATGCTTAAATAATTCATAAAAAATCTCTATATAAAACAAGATAAATAAAATTTTCAATAAGAATAAAAAACTGTAGGAATATGTAGTAACTTTCAGACAACCCTGTGACCTATGGGACCAAATTTGTAAAGTTCCTTTTTATTTTTACACATTTCAATTTTAGTTTAAGACATAACTGCGCTTGCATTATAACATGAACGTATTATAATGTGCTCACGTTTCAAATTCTATGGGTTTTGGAATCCCAATCCATAGGTTTGGATTGTCTTGGATATCTTACCCTAAGGATTGGAATGTGTAATTTGTGAATAGATCCATATTTTACAAAAAATTACATCAAAATCTCATGTGTGCACCCCGATATTGCATGCGTTATAACATAATATTCCAAAAATACTTATACTATGATTTCAAGCTCAATTTTAATTTGGTGATGATATGCTTCTTTCTAAAATTCTATAATTTTAAGGCTTTCATCCTTAATTTATCTTACTAGTAACTTATTTTCTTGTCAAAATGCATGCATATGTTTTTTTTACACAATTTAATTTTTTTCATCCATTTAAAAAAAAATACTCTTGTAAACTCCATTCTACACGCATTAAAAAAAACCGACCATTTTTTTCAACGTTACGGGGGTGTACACACAAATAATTCATTTTTGGGATGTGTGCACTTTGAAATTAAAAATATATATATATGTTCATCCAAAAATCATGAAAAATTAATGGGACCTTGTACATAGAATTACCTAAATTTCTACTTAAGGGATTTGAAAATTAATTTATAAAACTCAAACAAATAGGGGGGCGGGGGGTGGGGCGGCGCACACACAATAGGTTCTTATATTTTTGACACAAAATAGACTTACTTTTTGTGCACACGACATTTGACCCTCTTAGCCTCTACATTTTTCCAAAAACAAAAATACATATTTTAGAAACTAGATTCCAAGCTCTATGGTATTTATTCTTATCACTTTGTCAAATGTTGAGCATATGCATACCGAATTATTAGATGAAGTTTAGGATTTGTTGATTTCAGGAAAAATGTGTCCACTTTTGACCCCCTTTTGGCGCCCCATTTCCATGCACTTACCCATGCGTTCAATTTTCATATGTAGGTACCATTACATATAGCATCAAAAGCAACCAATTGTCTCCATCTCTTCTAGTGAGGAAAATAATAGTTGTGTGATGGAAGTAGTGAAGGAATCCATTTCCCTAAAGCGGTTGTTGGAAGAGATTTACATGGAAGTTAAAGGAATTAATCATATTTTATGTGATAGTTAGAGGTGTATTGATCTTTCTAATAATTAATTTCAACATCAAATAAAAAAGCATATAGAGATACATATGCATTTCATTTAGAGAAGGTGCTCTATAGTGATAAAAATCTCCAATACTTCCCAACTGAAGATCAAGTTGTAGATATGTTTATGAAGGAATTGTGTGCTATAAATTTATGCAAGTTTTTTGCAATGCTTTTCCTTTCAGATTTTCAATTGAAAGTGTGTTCATGATAATGCCACCTCCTAACGTTCAGCTATGTGTTTTCTCCTTCACCTCTATAATTCAGCTCTAAATTTAAAGCATTTTAATATATGTTTGTATATGATCTTAGTAAATGTATAACTCTAAGTTTAACGTTTAGTCCAGTAATGTTGCATCATGTTATATAGGAGGTCTTTAATTTATAAAAATATCCTAAAAATGCTGGTATATATTTTCCATAAGAAATTGTGTTATATAGCTTGAAAAATTATGCTTAGCCTAAATCATAACTTTTGTTTTATTTATTCTAAATCCTTTTGTACCAAAACGAAAGTATAACATGATGAAGGTGTATAAATCTATCAAATTTGATATGCTATCCTCAACTCTAACTATGGTTTAAGGATTGTAAATCTTAATTTATAAACATGTAACATTGTCATATGATCCCCACTTAATATTATGGGCAGTTGTTCTGATGTTTGGTTGTTGTTTATTAGCTGTTTTTCAGCTGTTGGTTTGTTGTTCGCAAGCTCTTCTCTTAGTAGACTGTTTTCTGTCATTTGGATTATTATTCACATATGGATTCTGATCTCTTTTGGTTATGTTACTTTGCTTATATATGGGTTTTGAGTCATATTGTACAAGGGTATAGTCCCTTTCAAAAAACTATTTACCAATAATTAAAAAAAACATTAATATTAAGTGTTCTCGATATATATACACTATAGTTTATAATTAAATAAATTAGAACATTATATATTTTAATTTATTTAATATAAATTTAAGAATTACAGTTAAATTAGTTTTTATAAATTAATTAATTAATAGTTGGGGTGCTTCAAAAGCATTCACATCTTCTTAAACTATTTAAATTGACCCACGGGATAACATGAAACCTTACCAATTTTACATGGGTGAATACGTAGACAGGAGCGAGATCAATGGAGGGATTATTATTGGACTATAAATATTTTTTTAAATGGAATCTTACCTTTTTCACTATGGTTGTTTACCCTTTGGGTTTTACACATTAAATACATATATCCTATGTTATTTACTTTTCTTGCATTATAATTTAAATCTCTTTATTTAATTAATACTTACAATATTTGTTAAATTATTAAATAAGTGCTCATAATTGTATAACTACCAAATCACCATAATTATCTTCATCCTCAGTGTAATAGGTCTTTTCGTACAAATTAACTCTCAAAATTTTGTACTTCCCACTAAACATGGATCCAATTCCATACAAAAGGTGAGAGGAGCTTGGTATTTAGATTATTCTTGATTTCATATGCTTCTGAAGAAGAAAAAACGAAAACATTTTCTTTGGATTTCTTTTGTTCTCAAACTCTACTCAAATTTCCTACTAAATATTTCATATAATAATTCATCTTTTGTAGATGATATGTCTATACCAAACACACTTTTGATTAATAAATATTTCAAATTCAGATGTGACTTAACTATAGTTGTCTCATGTCTTTTCCAGTTACAACCTGATTCATCCTCCATAAATACTATTAATGGAGAACCTAGACTTATGTCCTTTGAATTGAATGCCTTAGATTTTCTGATTTGAAATTTTATTCCAAGGTTTCCATTTCACATGGTCCTTAGTTTCTACTGATGTGCAACACTTTTTTGCAAGCAAGTACTAACATCCTTTATGATTTTCTTAGTCTTATTCCTTCGTTTTAAATGACATTGATGCATGACTCGTTGAGACCATTAGTGTTTTCTTGTATGTCGAATCCTGGTAAGTTATCCTTCACCGATGAATGACACTTGTCCTACATTTTCTTAACCACTCTACAAAGTTTGATTTAAAATTGGTGTCTATGTTATCCTCACAAAAAATGCGTAGAATCGATATGTGACACTTGGTGACCATCACTGTGTTCTTCTAAAGGGAAACATATATCATCGAAATTAGAGGCATAGTGTAGTCTTTTCTTAGACTAATGAAGGAAAATTGGTGAGCATTAGTGTAATTTCTTTACATGAAACATAGAACCTCGAACACATTTCATAAATTTTCCATAGATATTTTTTTCAAACTTGTAATGAATCGGTGTGTTGGTGCTCAAAATAGTCTCACCCTGGTTTTCCTTTGAAAATCTATCGATTTTTGGCCTCTGTTACTTTCTTTTTCCTTGTGTTGTGCTTGGTTAATCTTTGTTGCCATTTTTAATCTGTTCTTGGGTCGTAGATCACTTATGGGTCCATGGTTTTCTCCTTGTTCCTTTGTTCCTCTGGAAAAGGTCTGTAGTTTGGGTCTCCTATTATCTATTGTCTAAAAACTTGGGTTCTCCCATATCTTCTATTCTCCATGGTTGGGATTTGTCTTCCTTGTCATTTATGCCCTAAATACATGAAGAAAATGGATGGATGTATCTTTGAGAAACTTGTTTGAGCCTTGTAACATTTCTTAATTCTTTGTCCTTGGAGAATTTTTTATTTTCGGGCTCAAATGATCATTTTTCTATACTTTATGGTTTGACGGGTGTTTCTCCTGGTCAAATTTACAGCCTTGCATCGACAGGAGACGTGGTACCTTTTGGTTGGATGCGGCTTAGTTGGGTACTTCAAAATTTTTGTAAATCACCTCAACTTAAAAATGTGTCCACATGGAGGAACGACGCTCGTTTGAATATCCACTTTTAGGTTTGGCCTTGGAGTAGCACCGAGAGGGCATGTGGAGGTTTCTGCTAATTTGTCTGGACTTAGAAATTTTTTATTCAGCTACAACAATGTGGCAAAAAATGGGGACACGTGGTGAGCTCACGCTCATTCAAGGTCTTCGCTTTAGGCACCATCTTGAAATTACACCATGGAGACACAGGGAGGAACTGCGCATGTTTGAGGGCTAGCTCTTGAGTTTCATTTTAAAGAAGTGCCAGGATGAAACATGGAGGCCTCCACTTACTTTTCTTTTTTCTTAGAAATTTCAATGGCCAAAGGGGATTTTCTCAGAGCATGACACATGGCGCCTTCCACTAAGCTTTAAGCATTCAGACAAACTTTACCGGGCCAAGACATGTGGCGAGCCCGTGCTCATTCAAGATATAAATTTTTTGGGACCATCTCAAGGTGTGCCATGGTGACATGTGGTGGTTTGAAAAGTCAAAGGGGCAGGGAGGTGGATCATTGTGGGTAATTTGGATTTTTTTCCCCTTGACATGCAAATGACTAAAAACATCAAAATGGCCCATAGTCCCGATAAAGGAAAGGCCAAATATTCCTCCGGTCAACGGCAGAGGTGTGGACTCTCAGGGGAAATTTGGAGAAAAATTCTTTTGGGATAAAAGAGTTAACAGTAAAAGGGGAAGTTCGGTTCCGCTAGAACCTCATTGGGATATGTGTCAGGCCTATTTTTCAAGGGCAAAGCTGTGGGGAAACTCTGGAAACTTTTCCCTTTTCCAAAAAGAAGGTGAAATGGAAGAATTTGGCCATGGTTATGCTATGTCCCACATTAGGACACATGTTAGACTCATTTCCTGAGGTGGAGGTGTGGAGAAAAATGGAATTTTTTTCCATTTTTTCAAAAGTTGTAAAAAGTCTGAGGAAGCCCCTAGGTCTGTTTTCAAGTTTGAATCTTCGACGTGGATGGTCGAAATTCAAAGTAAAGATCAACGACAGCTGAGAGTCTGAATATGGTTTTCCCCCCATTTTATTGAAACACACCTAGAAGTGTGAGTCTTCATGATTTCTTGGTATTTCCTACATGCAATGTAGAGAGGGGAGTTAATGTTGATATCTGAGTTTGGTGGGAAGATCTGCAAGACATATTTTGGCATTAAAATGGTCTGACTATTGTGCTCGATCATATTTTCTGTTTTTCTTCTCCCGAGCATGCAAAGAGCCAGATTTGATAGATAAATGGCAGAAGTGGTTGGAAAATTGAAGAAAGAGTGATCTACCAGAGGAAGGAGTTGAATGTAGGAGATGTTCGATGAGATCTGCCCCCTCGAGCACCTGGTGACTTTTTGAAGATCTGATTCTGAGAATCGAGATCAAAATCATGGTGAGCACTAGTGCATTAAATGTTTCTGTCTTTTGTGGAAGAAGGGGCTCTGTGTAGATGTTTTAACTGGCACAAATTTATTGTGCAAATGGTTGGACATTAGAGTGTTAGGGGTTGGGACTGAATTTTCTAATAGAAAAATCTTGACAGAGCTCATCATTTTGAGAATCTGTTTCACAAACTTGTGTATCTCTTTTTGTATCAAATCTGATCATGTCCAGGTGCTTGTAAGTGTATAGCCATTGAAAATCTCTAAGATTTTTCTAGAAACTTTCCCCTGCCGATAAATTTGATCAAATATGAGCTATTCCATGTTGTCTTGAGAAAAATGTCTTTGTTTATTTTTGAATGTATGTGAGTAGTTTTTATTGTTTCTGTTGCAATCTTGTATCAAAATCTGATTCAATCACACAGGTCTCAATCCTTGTGACAGTTAAGTGGCATCTACAATTTCATTTCCCGGAACATCCTTCATCTTGGAGTGAAATAAATGATTTAAAATCACTTCTCTTTCATTTGTTTGAGAGATATTTTCCTTAAGCCTTTGGGTGTACCTTAGGCATGATTTGTCTTAGATCTTGATACTTTTTTGGGTTTCCTAACTCAAGCCTTCCTATTAGATTCTCATAGATTGTATGAAAAAGTTCTAATTTGGGCCTCCTTTGAAGCACATATTCTAGTTAAAGAAACATTTTATCTATTCTATGGTATTCTAATGGTTTAACCTTCCATTTTTTAAGGTTCCTTAAGGATCTGGTGAATCAAGTTCACCCTACCCCACCTCCCAAAAAAAATCAATAAAAAACAACCAATCCTACTAGTACTACCCATGTCTGTCATGTGTGCATACAAATGCATAATCTCTGTTACCAAAACATGCAAAAGCAATCAGGTTCTCATATGTCTTTAGTAACCTTTGCCTTGTTATCAAAATATCTCCATGATCTTAAATTGAAAACTCGTGAGAGTCAGATATGACGTGTTGATGATATTTTACCAAGGTCTTCTCTATAAAATTTATGCAAAAGAAGGACTTATCATTTTTCTTCAATAAAAAAAGGTTACACATTAGGTTCTCCTAGCTTGGTTGAAAGTAAAAAATTAAAATAGTGAGGATAGATCAAATCCTCTTGAGGGTGCTATCCATTTCTCCACATTTGAGTGACAAAGGGTGAGTTAGATCTCATCCCCGGCTACAAAATGAATCACCATGATCTAATTTGTCTCTAAGTTTCCTGTCAAAGTAGGGATGCTTCTCAGACTTTTGAGGGAGAATGAACTTGGATACCAACACCTGAGTGGCACCATTTCTAGGGATTTTAGTTCAAATTCAAGACCCTGGTAAAACACTTCTGGTATGCTCCAAGTGCTGTGTGTAGTTCTTTCAATTTTCACACCTAGTGCACTAGCTTTCATTTGATAAATTTGGGTAAAGAAGGTTTAGAATCTTTCCATTTCCAGTTTCTAGCATTGATAGACATTTGACAGATCATACTTAGTGCGTTTGCACAACTTAGGTGGAAATCCTTAGTGGTGACTCCCTGTTGATTTGATTTTTAATAAGTACCAGTGTCTTAAAAGTCTATTAAAGTCAGATTTGTTACTAATATTGGACAAGCCGGAAGGAAGAAGATATTTCTTTGCTAGGGATCCTATTAGGACATTGTTTCCAGAGCTAGGAAAATAAAAATCAGAAGGAAGAAAATCCTGGAGAGTTGTGGGAGAACAACGGATAAGAAGAGGGATCTGCATTGATGAAAGTGATTAGCCTATTATTGAAGACTGCAATTCAAGTGACTCTGAATCAGGTAGCCTCTTTATGGAATTTAATTTTCTAGCTAGAGAAGGGCATTCATTTGATTTTGAAATATTTTCTTCACATTCTGCACCTGTCTTTTCTCACGTTGATAGGGCTTTCTAAGAGACAAGGCGTTTAAGGGGTATCCATTTTAAAAATTATACTCCTGTGTTCCAAGGACCCTCTACCCCTTATCAATTTGTTACCCCTCTAGGGTGACCTCCTTAAAATAGTATGGCCCAGCCCCCACCTAGACCCCCTTTTTTTGTAAACACCTTTGGACTTATAAATTTTGTAGGAATGGTTGGGTATCTAAATAAAGTGCCTTAAGATGTAAGGAATAGAATGCCAATGTTCCAAGGAAACAATGTTATTACTGGTGATCAACATCTAAAGCTTTTTATCAATATGATGGAAGATTTTGAGATTGAACATGAAGATGTATGTATCAAGCTATTTATCCATACATTGGAAGAAGATGCCAGGGACTGGTATAAAGCATTTCCAGATAACTCTATTAATTCTTGGACTGAGATGAGTAATGCATTTAGATTGCAGTATGGTGAAAGAACTGACCCTAGGTTTCTTTTTCAGAATTTGAAAACATAAAAAAAAATCCTAATGAGTCAGTACATGATTTGAACACAAGTTTTAATAAGACCTTGAGGAGATTTCCTATTAGGATAAGACCTTGTGATGAGTCATGTTTGATCAAATATTTTGATGCATTTGATAAAAAGGTTACATATTACTTAAGAGACAATAACCCCACAAATTTTAGGAAAGCCTTCACCATGGCTTTGCAAATAGAGAACAACATCAAGGCAATTGGAAAGCTTCCAAGAAGGGATGGTGTAAAGTTGGTTAACCCAAAAAATCCTCAAACAAGCAAGGTTGTTGATTTGGAAGAAGTTTTGAAAACTTTGGCAAGGGCTATCAAGGAAATTTCCTACAAACTAGCCTAGGTTGAGAAGGTAATTAGGTAGAACTCACAAGTTCAACACAAGAAACAAGGGCAAGAAAGGTTCACAAATCACCAAAGATCTGATGACAGACACAAAGGACCGGTTGGATTTTAAAACAGTCATCCCCAAGGTAGGGAAAAAAACATTGTGCCTGATCCTTTGGCTACCAGAGTTGTTGTTGTGGAGGAGTCATATGTCATTGATTGGTGTGACAAATTTTTCATGCCTCATGTTCCTTGTGAACAAGATCAGCAAGAAGAAGAAGAGGCAGATGATGACAATGATGATGATGTCTGCATGATGGGTTTCTTAATAAGCTCACAGAAAGGGGCAACTTAACTGAGGTGATAAGTGCCTAGACCACTGCCACTTTTTGGGACTGGATTCATAGGATACCTATTCTTCCTCCCTCTCATATTTTATAAGTAGATATTGTATAGGCTTTTGAATTTCCCAATAATGACTTTGAATATTTAAGGGCTTTAATGATAAAGAAGTATGATGGAGGAATTCCATCTGAGGAGGATAGAAAGTTACTTATGAATGTTGTTGTTGCTCAAGAGAAGGAATATAACACAATAAGTAAGGTTGTCAAAGGGACAGGGCCTCAACCCAAGCCAAAAGGTCCCTTGATTTCAAACATTCCTAAAGAGGCTCCTAAGAAGGATGCATCTCTAAAAATCCTTGTAGTTATAAACAAAAATCATATCCCTCCTCATGCCTAAGTTATCAAGAATTCTGTACCACCTAATGAGTGTGTTTGCTTTCCTTTCAATAATACCTTGCCAAGGAATGTCCCATATTATATTTCCCAAGTTTTAAGTCAAATCAAAGTCTCTTTTCTAATTGTTGAGTTTCTTAGGATTCTTGAGCACAAAAAGAGAGCATTTGAATACTTGGGATTGAAAGAAGGGAAGACTGCCTTAGGTAGAAATTTAAATAGTGTGGAGACTCCTCCAATCATTCAAGAATTAGAAACACCACCAGCATTGGAGGAGCTAGGTGAACCACCTGAGGTATATTTGGAGACATCCTTGGTGGACTCTCAGATGAATGTGGATCCATTCTTCACCACTTTGATCATTAAGGACAGACTATTGCAGAACTGCATGTTTGACTCAAGGGCATCATGTAATGTCATGCCTTTGGAAGTCATGAATGAGCTGAATATCAAAGTGACAAAAACATATGGGAAGTGCACTGGCATGGAATCCAGAGAAAGGGCAATATTGGGATGTGTGAAGGGTTTGGTGGCGCAGCTTGTAACTTACCCAGGTAAAAAATTCAAACTTGATGTTGTCATTGTTCACTACCCAACCAAGTGGGGCATGCTACGGTCAAGAAAATGGGCTACAAGTGTTGGTGGGAGTGTTCAAATGGACATTTCCTATGCCACCATTCCAATTTAAGGTAGCCTTGTCAGGTTGTATGGATAAAATAAAATGTTGCATCTTATTGAGGATCCGAACAATGCATCCTATGAACTATTGTACACAAATGTTGATGATGATAACTTTGTAGGATTTGCTGATGGAAAGGAGCAGAAGATTGAGGAATGCAGGTGTCTTGACAATTGGGATCTTCTTGGACTTCATTGTTTGATGGAGCTTGCTCCAAGTTTGGGAATGGTGTTGGTGTTGTTCTACTTTCTCTTGGTTGAGAGAAAATTGTTTTCTCCTTCAAACTCATCTTTGAGTGCACCAACAACATTGTTGAATGTGAGGCACTTTTGTTGGGTTTAAGAATTGCTTGGAAAATATGGTATCAAGGACATCATTGTCAAAGGAGACTCAGAATTAATTGTAAAACAAGTCAGAATATTATATGCCACAAAGATTTAGTGATTGAAATAGTATAAACATGTAGTTTAGGATCTTATTAAGATGTTTGATTCATTCAACATAGTGCATCATGATAGGAAGTTCAATGACTTGGCAGAAAAGATTGCAGTGTTGGGGTCTCATTTTGACAATTATATAATGTCCCCATATTGTGAATATGAGGTTGAGGTATTGACAAGACCTTCTGTCCTTAACAATATTAAACATTGGAAGGTTTTTGATGATGATTCTCAGATCAGAAGATTTTTGCAGAACAAGGGAGAGTTTGCTGATCAATGCATTGATTTGGAGCCAATGGTATGTACAACAAAAGGAAAGGAACCCTTGTTTGGCAAGGGCATAATCTAGCTAAAAACCAATACCATTGCTAGAGGACTGATTGCTCTTGAGTCAAATTTTGATAATGTTTATCGCATTATTAACATATGCATGGAATCCTCGAGGGATATTGAAGAGCATGACCTTGGCACAGAGGAGAAGCCAAGGAAAATTTGGTTAGGTAGCAATCTCAGCAAGGAGGAGAAGAAATCATACATCCAATTGTTCAAAAAGTATCAGGATTACATAGCTTGGACCTATTCTGAACTGAAAACATACAAAGAGGACCTGTTTTAGAATGAGATTCCCTTGGAGTCTAATGCAAAGCCATTTAGACATAAGTAGAGGCCCATCAACCCACTCTTATCTCTCAAGATGGAAGAACAACGGAATAAGCCGAGAGATAGAGGAATTATTCATCCCACTAGGTATTCTTATTGGGTTGCAGACCTAGTACCAGTAAGAAAGAAGAATGGTGAAACCACTTAGTTATGTGTGGACTTTAAGAATCTGAATAGAGCATTAATCAAGGATAATTATCCTTTACCAAATATGGAGAACATGCTGCAGTTAGTGACTGGTTTTGAGTTGCTTTCCACCTCGGAAGGATTTTTTGGTTATAACCAAGTTATGGTGAAGGAATCAGAAAGGATCAAGACATCCTTTACTACTCCTTGGGGGACCTATGTTTATGTCAGGATTCCCTTTGGTCTGATGAATGCTGGAGCCACCTTTCAAAGATCAATGGATGATATTTTGGTTGGTTACACGAATGAGTTTATTTCTAAATACTAGAATGATGTGACTGTGTTTTCTAGGAAGAGAGGTGATCACTTGCTGCATTTGGAGAAGATGCTAATAAGATGTAGAGAATATGGCATCTCACTCAATCCAAAGAAATGTCATTTTGCAGTGCAGAAGGAAAAGTTGCTTGGTCAGATTGTGTCACAAGAAGGAGTGATGATTGATTTTGAAAGAGTAGAGGCCATCAGTAAGGTCCAAATCCCAAGGATCAAGAAAGAAATTCACTCCTTCTTTGGGAAAATAAACCTCATTAGAAGATTCATATCAAACTTTTCTAAGTTGACCATTCCAATCACTTCCATGCTAAAGAAATACTAGGTCATCAAATGGGACGAGGCTTCCATCCAAGCTTTTGATGGGATTAAGGAGGCATTAAAACATGCCCCTGTTTTGGAAGCTCTAAATTATAAGAAGCCCTTTCAACTGTTCTCTTTTTCTTCAGAGAATACCATTTCTTTTGTGCTACTGCAGAAGGATGATGAAGGGGCTGAGAGGACCATTAATTTTTTCAGTAAGGCCTTGTAGGGGGATGAGATAAAGCACACTATCATGTAAAAGTAGGAATTTTCCTTGGTAAAAGCAATAAAGGTTTTTAGACCTTACATTATAAGTTCTAAAGTGGTTTCTTATGTTCCCCACACCATGGTGAAAGACATCTTGTCAGAGATGGAAGTCTCAAGCAAAAGATGCAGGTGGGTGAACAAATTGCAAGAATATGATATGGATATACAAACCATGAATTTAGTGAGAGGTTTGGGCTTGGCTAAGCTTATGGCTGAGAGCAACTTGCAAACTATTGAGGTAAATTAGGTAGAAGAAGAAAGGGCAGGTGTATTTGAAAGGTTGATAAATTCTGGATGGTATAAAGATGTAGTTTCTATCTCATCACTAATTATTGGTTAGCCTCAAAGAACCTAAAGGGAGTGGTTTTAAGGTGCATTATTGAAGAAGATGCCCCCAAGATAATCATTTATCTCCATGGAGGAGTTTGTGGGGGGCATTTTGCTGTAAGAGTCACAACACACAAGATCATGAGGGATAGTTATTGGTGGCCAGCTCTCTTCAAGGATACAACTCTTTTGGTTAGAACATGTGAGATTTGCTAGCACTTCTCTAGAAGATTGAAAGCTTCAAGATCCCTTCCTTTGTAGTCTGTATCAATTGAATCTCCATTCAAGCAATAGGGAATAGATTTCATTGGTGAGATTTCAATCCCTTCAAGTGCTGGCCAGAAATGGATTCTTGTAGCAACTGATTATTTTACTAAATGGGTGGAAGTAATCCCCACCAAGAAGGAAACACACCAAGTTGTCATGGATTTTTTGCTAAAAAATAACATCTACAGGTTTGGGGTACCAGTCAAGATTATTGCTGACAATGTCATGAGATTTAGAGATAAACCTTTGGTGGAAATGTGCAATAAGTATGGAATCAACTTGATATATGCCTCCAATTACAATCCCTAAGGAAATGGACAAGCTGAGTCTAGTAATAAAAATTTTCTAATGATCATGAGAAGAACACTGGAGTAGAACAAGAGAAAGTGGGGTGAACAATTGAAGTTTGTTGTTTGGGCAGATAGGATCACTGTCAAGAGGGTCACTAGAAATATTCCATTTGAGTTGGTATATGGGACTCAGGACCTGCTACCACTTCAAATGCAACATCTGGAAGATCAAGAGGTAGGTCCTTATGATGCTCGCATTAACCAGATTGTTGAACTTGATGAAGAGAGGAGGGAATCCCACCAGAGGCATGTAAAGTTCAGAGAGAAACTGAAGAATTTATTTGACAAGAAGGTCAGTCCCATAGATTTCAATGTTGGGGATCTTGTGCCGCTATGGGTTAGCACACATGAGGATAAGGGAAAACAAGACAACTTTGACTCATTATGGATGGGCCCTTACTCCATTAATATCAGGATTGGTGAGCATACCTTCTTCCTTAAGGACTTAGACAGTGAGTTGCTTGAGTTTCATGTTAATGGAAGGCATTTGAATCATTACTTGGATTGATTCTCCTAAATCAAGGAAAAATCTTGTATACAGTGTATAGTTTGTTGTTTGTTTCTTGTCTTTTGTGTTTTTGCTTGTTATGGTCCTCGGTGACTTGTTTTTGTTGGTTTCTCTATTTCATTTTTAGGAGGTGGCTCTGTTTCTTCACTTTGTAAGATGACTCCAGCACCTAATGGCTATTCTTAGCACCTGGTCTACCTTTTTTCTTGTGGCACTCGTAGGGAGTGCCAATCCCTAAGTTGGAGCCGGTGTTGGTGCTCAAAATAGTTTTGGCCCGGTTTTTGTTTCAAAATCTATCGATTTGTGGCTTCTGTTACTTTCTTTCTCCCCGTGTTGTGCTTAATTAATAATTTTTCCATTTTTAACCTATTCTTGGGTTGTAGATCACTTATGGGTCCATGGTTTGCTCCTTGTTTCTTTGTTCCCCTGGAAAAGGTCTGCAATTTGGGTTTCCTATTCTCTGTTTTTCTAAAAACTTGGGTTCTCCCATATTTTCTATTCTCCATGGTCGTGATTTGTCTTCCTTTTCATTTTTTCCCTAAATACTTGAAGAAAAATGAATGGATGTATCTTTGAGAAACATGTTTGAGCCTTGTAACCTTTCAAAATTATCTGTCCTTGGAGAAATTTTCATTTTCGGGCTCAAATGATCATTTTTCTATATTTTACGGTTTGATGTGTGTTTCTCTTGGTCAAATTTACATCCTTTCATCGACAGGGGGTGTGGCACCATTTGGTTGGATGTGGCTCATCTGGTACTTCAAAAAATTTGTGAATCACCTCAACTTAAAAATGTCACCATGTGGAGGCACGGCGCTCGTTTGAGGATCTACTTTTTGGTTTGGCCTTGGAGTAGCGCTGAGTAGACATGTGGACGCTTCTGCTGCTTTTCCTGGACTTAGAAAATTTTTATACAGTTGGTACAGTTTGGTGGAGCAGGACACGTGGCGAGCTCGCGCTCATTTAGGGTCTCTACTTTGGGTACCATCTTGAAGTTCTGCCATGGAGACACATGGAGGAACTGCACATGTTCGAGGATTGTCCCGTGAGTTTCATTTCAAAGAAGTGCCAGAATGACACGTGGAGGCCTCCGCTCACTTTACATTTTTCATAGACTTTTAAATGGCCAAAGGATACTGCCTTAGAGCATGACACGTGTTACCTTTCACTAGCTTCAAGCATTTAGGCAAACCCTTGCTGCAACAGGACACGTGGCGAGCCCGCGCTCGTTCAAGGTATTAGATTTTTGGAACCATCTCAAGGTGCACCATGGTGAAATGTGTGCAGTTTGAAAATTGAAAGGGGCATGGGGAGGCAGACCATCAGAGTGCAACATGGATTTTCTGGCCCTTGACATGTAAATGACTAAAATCATCAACATGGCCCGCATAGACTTGATGAGGGAAAAAGTCAATGTTTTACTCCAGATCAATGACGTAGGTGCGGGACTCTCGAGGGAAATTTAGAAAAAGTTTCCTTTTGGGAGAAAAGGAGTCAAAAGTAAAAAAGGGGAAGCATAGTTCCACTCCAATCCACATTTGGACACGTGTCAGGATCATTTCTCAGAGGGTGAAGCTGCGAGTGAAAACTTTGGAAAATTTTCCCTTTTCGAAAAAAAGAGGTAAAATGGTAGAATTTGGCCGTGGTTCCGCTGGGAATCAAATTAGGACTCGTTTCAAGGATCGTTTCCCAAGGGCAGAGGTAACGGAGCAAAATGGAATTTTTTTTGCATTTTTACAAAAATTTTTAAAAAGTCCAGAGGAAGCCCTCCAGGTCTATGTTGTAAAGTTTGAATCTACCACGTGGACGACTCCAAATTCAAGGAAAAGATCAACGACGGTTGAGAATTTAGAATCTAATTTCTCACCCCATTTTACTAAAACACATCTCGAAGTGTGAGTCTCCATGATTTCTTGGTCTTTTCTACACACCAAGTAGAGAAGGGAGTTAATGTCGATATCTGAGTTTGGTGGGAAGATCTAGAGGACATCTTTCGCCATTAAAATGGACTGACTATCATGCGTCGATCGGATTTTCCATTTTTCTTCTCCCAAACACGCATGGAGCCAGATTTAATAGATTAGGGGTAAGAAGCGGTTGGAAAATTAAAGAATGAGTGATCTACTAGAGGAAAGTATTTGAATGCAGGAGATATTCGATGAGATCTGCCCCCTCGAGCACCTGGTGAATTTTTACAGATCTGATTCTGAGAATCGTGATCAAGAATTATGGCAAGCACTGGTGCATTAAACATTTTTTTCTTTTGGGGAGGAAGGGCCTCTTTTGTAAATGATTATAAATGGAACAAATTTTTCACGCAAAAGGGTTGGGAGGTTGGAGTGTTAGGAGGTCAGGGTGTTAAAGGTTTAAGAAAATTCCCAAGAGGAAAAGCTTGACTAGAGCCTATCATTTTGAGAATCCATCTGATGAAACCTAGGTTATCTCTTTTTGTATTAAGTATCTATTGTGTCAAGGTGGTTGCAAGTGAACAGCCATTGAAAATCTCTGAGACTGTTCTAGAAACTTGAGCCTTCATGTTATATTCTAATAGAGTTGTATCAAATTCGAGTGCTTTTTATGTGCCTATCATTGAAGCACATAATGTAGTTAAAGAAACATTTTAGCTATTTTCTGGAATGTATGCAAGTTTAACCTTTCATCTTGTAAGGTTCCTCATTGCAATCTGGTGAATCAAGTTCACCCTACCCCAACTCTGACCAAAAATTCATTCACAAGCTTCAAATCCTACATGTGACTACCCATGTTTGTCCTGTATGCATACAAATGTATAATTTCTGTTACCAAAACATGCAGAAGTAGTCACGGGCTCAAATTTCTTTAGTAACCTTGGGATTGTGGTGAATAATATCTCAATGATTAGGAAGTGACAACTCGTGAGAGTCAGATCTAATCTGTTGATCAGATATTGTCTGTAAGGTCCTCTGGGTGTAACCTTTATGCAAAAGAAGTATTTATCATTAGATCTTCTATAACCATTTGTTGGATTTTAGGTAACTCTTAGCCTTTGTTGATAGGCACATTTCTAAAGATGGTGAGGAAAGAGTCAAATCGTCTTGAGGGTGCTATCCACTTAAGCACATATTCTAGTGATAAAGGGCCAGTTACATCTCATACCCAGCTACAAAATGACTGACCATGATCTAATATCGGTCTCAAAGTTTCCTGTCAAACCAGTGATGTTGCTAAGAATTCCTTAAGGGAGAATCAATTTTGATGACCATCATGGTTCACCATAAGCCCCATCAATGTAGATCTTTCTTTTTATTAAATTTTCCATTCTCGTTACAACATACCATTCAATACATATGCCTTTACTACCCTGTTTCTTCAAATGTGGTGGCAGTAAACAAATTGCATAATTTGCACATTTAATTACAAAACATGCAGAAGCAATCAGGGGTCACTCAACATGTACCCATAAAAGTACACCTTTTCCTTGATGTGACAAGATAGGATGCCAAAAATGAACAAATCATGGTGTTACATACTTCCTGAGCATATTCAGATCTATGAATAATGCTCATTGATCATATTTTACCAAGGTCTTCTCCATAAATTCTATGCAATATAAGGATTCATAAATTGTCCATCTTAAATAAACATGAGGTTATAAGATAGGTTATTACTTACCTAAGAGTTTGAAAGGTACAACCTAAAAACTCCCACTTGAGACCCATGAACAACCTAGGTTTAGTTAGAAAATTATGGAATAATTTTTTTTAAGTGTTAACAACCAAAGTCTCAAGGACAATTAAATTCAACTGATAACTTTTCCCATTATAACAATTACTAATTCCACATTATAAAGTAGCAAGTGTAATAAGTCCACACCTAGCTCAAATCTCCTTAGGGATTAATTTAATCACTGATTTACATTGACATTTTAGCTAAATATTCCCTGATTAAAATTTTAGGGTTAAGGACCAAAACAATTAAATACCAAGGTATTTAATTCCACAAGATCTAAGACAAGAGCAAGGTTTAATTATAGGGGGGAAAGAATACATGTTTTAAAATTTTTCAGAGTAAATTCTTATTTACCCACTCCCATAACTCTCTCAAAATATTCAACCTGATTTTTCTCATGATTAACACAATTAAAACTTTCCTGAAAACATTCCCATTAGATAGGAAATTTCCTCACCTTTCTGGGTGATATAAAGAAGTCCTCCTAACTCCTCATATTTCTCAAGTTATGGGCCAGCAGGCCTTGGGGGAAAATTTTCCCAAGAGCTTGGCCTGCGGGCCTGGGGAGGAAAATTTTCCCCAACTCGAAGCCTGTGGGAATTCGGAGAGAAAATTCACCTAGAGGAGAAAATTGGACCAGCAGAGTGGGGAAGAAAATTTTCCCAAACGCGGGCCAGCGGAGCAGGGAAGGACATTTAGCGCTTTTGACTTTTGGGATAAATGTGCAAACTACCTCTGCACGTAAGCCTGCAAGCCTGCACTAAGGGGACACATGTCCATAAGACATTACCAAGCTTACCAAAGGGAAGGTCGGGTCAAGGAACGTAAAAGCGTTAAGGGAACAAAATGATCTGTGCCTCTACTGACGCCAAGCGTGCCACGTGTCATGCCATTGATTTGCGGGGGAAAATGGACCGGCAAAAACTTAGAAAATTTTAACTTTAAAAAGAAAGATTTAAAGGTTTAAAAATCTCTGCGCTTCCACCTACCCTTGTATGCCATGTGTCAGACAACCATTGGTTGCGGGTTAGTGGGCCAGTGGGAATAAATTAAGAAATTTTTCCCAAAAAAATTCTTTTGAAAGAGTTAAGGTTTTAAAAGATCCGCGCCTCTATGTAACGCCTAAGAAGCCACGTGGCAGCACCTGATTGGCTGCGGGCAGTGGGGCCATGGAAAAAATTGGATTTTTTTTCCAAATTTATTTTTTTAAAGTACTTAAGGTTAAAATTGATCGAGCCTCCATTGACACCCAACGAAGCCACATGTCGATCAATGATTGGCTGCGGGGTGGCAGGGCCACGGAGGAAAAATTGCCAAATCAAAAACTCTTTGGACTTAGATCATCTTTAGATGAAATGAAGGCTTGCGGATTAGTAGGAGTGGAGGGAAACTTCATGAATTTGCTGCCTTTTGGAAAAAAAAAAAAAGAAAAAAAAATTTTAGCCACAGGTCCGCCCAAGAATATTTTAATAATTAAATTTGACAGTTATAATATTTTTGAAGCCAAATGAAGTAAAAACTTCAGAAGGCCATAATTTTGATTGGGAACTCATTTTTTAGAAAAACGAGGACTTTCTGGAAAGCTCTCGATGTCCTCTTTGCACAGGAAGCTTAATATTTTAATTTTGATAAATTTTGAGGGGTCAATTTTATGAAAACGGTCTACTAGGATTTTAAAATGCAACAGGTATATTTGAACTTATAAAATTTTTGTTCAATTCGACCTTGTTCCTTTCTCAACATGCCAAACAGACATGGAGGAGTGCTCTTGGAATTTTTTGGAATAAATTTTCAAGGATACAATGTTTGATTTAAATGCAATTCGATTTTACCCATTTTATACTGCAAAATGTCTGCAATTTTCCCTTGCCTGATTTTGCAAAGGTTTTGAAAGATTTTCTTAAGTGTTATTGTCTAATTGAATTTGTTTAGATCATATTATGTTCAATTTGTTGTTTCATTGGTTATTTCTTTGTTGCAATGTTGTTCTATTCATTTCTGATGAAAATTACAGATTTAATGGGAAACCAAACATGGAAAGGAAACAAAATTAACTCAATGGATCTTATTTCACTTGCCTTGCTGTAAAACATACAAGTTCATTCCATGCTAGATTCAACTAGATTTCTTTCCTTCAACTAAGTGATAGAGACAAGAATGCAATTTCCATTCCATTCAAATTATTCATTTCAACAAAACAGAGTAATACATCTTCTTCACATGTGTTTCCTCTTTTCATTTACCCTTCTATACAACATTTGAATTCATTCCCTACTAATTTAAAGTATTTATCTTCCTTAAATCAAAGGTAGAACAAGAATGCAGTTTAAATTTCTTTTCAAACACGTACTCTTCAAAAGAAACACAGAGGATGAAATAATTCTGAATACATTTTCCACATTCAATCAGAGAGTTGCACAACATTTTCAAGGCATATTTCAAACAATAATAACTTCATTTTGTAGAGGTAAAACAACATATATTCAAATTGGAATGATTTATTTTACAACTTCTCTTTTACAATGATCATATACAACTTACAAAGATACAAATCTTTCTCTTTACATTCCTTTTTACAATACAGAATACAGAGTATATCTCTTTCGAGTTCAAAAGGGATTTCATTTCCAAAATAGGATAACTCTTCACCACAAAATATATTACAAGGTCATCCACTTCGAAGTGGGAAAAGGTTACAATAAGAAGTAATCTCAACAAGGACTGTCAACTTGTCTTTTTCCTCTACTCCAGTAACAACAACATGAAGATCCTCCATTTTCCAGTTTTTTCACAACAAAGGCAAGGGAAAGGCAATGCTCTCCACCCAACTAAGACATCCAATGAAAAGGAGAATCCATCCTTCTTCATTGGCCCCCGAGCCCCAACCACAATGCAATAAGAAATGTGTTTCAACTCATGGCAACAATAGGCTTCCACAACACACATGACAATTTCACATTTAAAACACAGTCCAAAACAAATACTACGGTTTGCAACCACAAAATACAAACAACAAACAATACTCAGGCTTCATCATGCAAGCCAAAGGAGCAAAAAACTATGGGGGATGCTTCTTATGCCTCCCAAAGGGGAAATGGGTATCACCACCTGAGAACAAACCACCAAAATATATATCATTTCAAATCCCTGACATGCCCTTATGCCTCCCCCAAGTACCCCTTATTCCTCACATTTCCTTATGCCTCCCCAACCTCTTATGGCACCCCATAACGAGTAAAGAAATGCAAGCTATTTCTTTGTAAGGTGGAACCCAAATCCCAACTCACCTCCACACTTATACCTCCCCAAAACACTTATGCCTCCCACAAATATGCCCCATAGTCTTCTCCTACACCATCCCTAGGCCATCTACCCAACCAACCAACAAATAAAATGGCACATTCAAGCATTCAACCATTCACATATGCATATAAATAAAAGGAGAGAATTTCCAAGAGCTAAGCTCTTACCTCTCCATGATGGAGTTTGTTCCAAGTTCCAAAACAACAAGCTATTCCAATGTAAAAACAATCCAAGCTCATCAATCCACAAGCATTTAACAAAAATCTCCAATTTTCTCCAAAATTTGCAAGAGTTCTCCAAACCAAAATAATTCTCCCAAGATGAAGCAATGCAAGGTGAAGTAACCAAAAGAGTGTCACCCAAAACAAGCAAATGAATTCAAATATATAGAAGAGGAAAGAGAAGAGGATGAGGTGGATCCATGTGGGATGCCACATCACACATCCTCAACTCCAACTCATAAGTCAACTTCAATCTCCAAGGCACATTAATTGGGGTAGGTGAATAAATGACAGTTTTACTTACACACTCAAATCAAACCCATAACCTCAAAGGACTGAAATTAAAAACATGTAAGAAAGTGCAATTAAAACATACAACTTGACTTACAAAAATGCATAAGGAAGGTCTAAATTTAGACTCTCCAACCATAGGTAAGGTTGGTATGCAAATTTAAGAGGTATGGGACAAGTTTAACTTGTCCCACAAGCCTCCAAAATTAGCCTCCAAGGACAAATTCGAATTTCAAAGAAGGTGCAGTGTTTCATACTCCAAAACTTCAATCTCTTACACATCACTTACACATTTCTTACAACACTTTAATTTTAGGTCAAAAACTCTAATAATTACTTTCTTATGTCTCAATTTGATTAATTAATTTTAACAACATGATTATTCACATTAATTTACCACAATTAATAAATAATGAAAGGGTAAACACATCACTTAATAAACACATACAAACATCAATAAAAAGGAACCAAATAAATAAATACACATAACCCTTGGTCACATTTAAAGGTGATCCCCCCCATGGGAATCCCTAACAATCAAACAAACACACATGAACAATAAAATACAAGTTGTCATGGTGACCTTGTTGAATTCATCTAGAATTCCAATGTGGTTGGTCTCCAATCCCCCGATGTTTGTTGTGATATTTTTAACCTGCATAATACAAATACCTCCTTCAGCCTCGTGGCCATATCAGAACATCCAAATGGATATAATATAATTTCAAAATCATCAGTATATATATATGAATCACAACAACATCCAGACAATCAACAATATCACTTACAATTTCATCAACAACTATATGATCATCAATTTTAATTCAATTTTCTCGGTCTACTCAATATATCCAAATATCACATTTCCTAACAACATCCATAAATATACCCATGTCAACATTATATCATCCTCAATATATAAAATGTCTCTATAATCATCATGCATCATATATGAATCAGAGTCAACAATAATCCATGCTCTAACATCTAATCATCATACTAAATCAAAAGCTCACAATAATGTCCATAATATAGTCAACAGTTTCATAATCAATATCAAATGTGTCAAAGGGAAGTGGGCACTACATCCCCCTCCCCTTAGACTCGACTTCCTCCTGGAAGTCACTGGAAAGAGAGATAGGAACAAATGCAATAGAAAAAGGATCACACCCATTATGGGATTGTTTTGCTTCAAACAAGTGTGGGTCTACATAACCTAAGTTTGGTCCAATGCAATTCAGCAAGAAGAAGGGAGATTATAAGGGATGAGTTCTAAAATTTTTGCATGCAAGGCTATGAACATTTAAATCTAGAGTGTAAATTTACGCTATCAACCAAGATACAACACATAACAATATAACATGAAGAGTTCAAAAGAGTCTTAAGAGTAACCACCAAGTAGAGAAATAACAGGGAGAATTCCGTGAGTTTGAGAATGACCACATAGTTTCCATGGAATAAAACATACTACATTAACAAAAGTTAAGGTTTCCACTAAGGTTAAGTTATGCTTTCAAATTTCATTGTTTATACGAGGCTAGCAGAATTAACCATGACCAGAAATTTTGTACGAAAAACATGTCTACTCAAAGGTCTCACAATTTGAGGTTACACAAGATGAGGTTAATCAACAAGGAAGGGCACCTAACTCAGCAAAACATTTACAATTGAGGGAACTATTTATGGGAAGTACTTAAATAACTCGAGAGGGTAAAATCATATTTTCATGGTGATACTAAGCAAATTCAAGACCACAAGGTTTCCTATAGAATTGAACACACCAGCCAAATAAAGAGATGACAACCATTTAGCAAAACTACCTCCACCAACAACTAACATAACAATGTAAGAAGCACCATACACTATAACACAATGGGATTTATTTATCTTATTTCCTTCTCAAGCTCAGAATAACCATAAGAGAGCACAAGAAACACTAGGGAGCACTCAAGATAGCTATGGAGAAAACAAGTAACAAGGGGGGTCCAACTATAATCCAAGGTGCATCGTAACATAAATGGATAACATCATCTTGCACTTTCCATCCTAATGACAAAGGGGAAACAATAACAAGGTGACAAAAGAAAATATGAAGAAAAAAAGACTTTCCCATTTGTTATTTTATATCCTTAACATATGTTGCCTTAAAATTACAATAACTTAGGTCTCCAAGGGCAAGACAACACGCAAGGAGGTTGCTTCTTAAACAAGAGGTAAGTCTCAATCCAAAAGGGCCACAACTCACACTCGTCGAGCCTATGGGATGATAAGGGTATGATGACCTAAAATTTCCCATAAGAAAGGCACATACATCTATGAATAAGAAGGTACTAAGCAACTAGAACACATTACTATCCACCAGGTGTTTCACAATTTCAGGTAGGTGAAAGAACTACAAGTTCAACTATACATTGCATTCAATACACATAAATCTTACTTATTTTATAACTCATCTAATTAAGCTAAAAATTGTAGTTTTGCTTGCCTAAGCACATTCCTTTACGAGTTTTCTTTAATTAAAATATTCCTTTTTATTATGATATCACATGTTTGTGTTATAAGGACCACTAAGGGAGTATGATATCTCACCATTCTGTAAAGGTGGAAAAGAGAAAAAGTATTTATTTTACCCCTAGGGAAGGTAGATGGACAACATTTCCTTTCTATTCCTCTACATGGTTTTTTTTCTTCCATTAATTTACCAAGTTATAGCAAGGACCATTACCCTTTTTCTATGTTCTAGTTTATTTGTTAAGTTTCAAGGCCAAATCTCCTCAATTATAGTTTTATGATGTTTGGGTGACTCAACTTGTCAATTAAAAGTTTAATGAGAAGGGAGGGTAAACATATCACACTATTACTTTTATGGGAGAGAGAGGTAAATCAACACATCACATTTTTTTAATTCCAAGAAAACAAGGGACATTCAACATAGAAAACACATCATTAATTTTGTAAGAACTAGGAATCTATCAACCAATCATGGATCATAACAAAATGTAGATATTTTTTTTTGACTAATTACAAGTATCATAAAACCCTTCCCAGTGGGTTCTAAAAGTTCTCAAAATAATTTACAAGGAAGGTCCATTAAAGAAACATAATTACTTTTACTAATCTACTAGGGTTTAACAATGTTTGTTATTTTGACGAAAACATTTTGCTCACATGATAAGACAAGCAAAGTTTTCAAACCTACACCCATATTACCACAGGATACCACTAACCAAGAAATCAAAATGAGAAGAATAAATTTTAACTATAATAACACCACATACTCACTAAAAGGCATCAAATGTAAGCAGAAAATCAACTATTTATTCAACATGCACTTTATGACCAAGAGTTACAGTTTCACAAGAAGAATCACATTATAAAATACCACCGATATTACATCATCAAGGTCTAATTACACTAACATCACCAATGACATGGTCCAAAAGACTCAAAGCATTCATAAGTAAGGTAATATTTCTTCATATGCATTTCTTTTTCAATTTTCAAACAAGTTTTTTTTCTAGATTTAAAAGTGTGCTAGGTTTACAGTTCATGTCTCAAGTTTTCTAGTGTTCCCAAGGGTCCAAGATTTTTAACCCACACTCTAATACCAAGTGTAACGCCCTCTGAAAACTCCCACTTGAAAACCATGAACAACCTAGGTTTAGTTAGAAAATTATGGAATAATTTTTTTTAAAGTGTTAACAACCAAAGTCTTAAGGACAATTAAATTCAACTAATAACTTTTCCCATTATAACAATGACTAATTCCACATTATAAAGTAGAAAGTGTAATAAGTCCACACCTAGCTCAAATCTCCTTAGGGATTAATTTAATCACTAATTACATTGACATTTTAGTTAAATATTTCCTGATTAAAATTTTAGGGTTAAGGGACCAAAAAAATTTAATACCCAAGGTATTTAATTCCACAAGATCTAAGACAAAAACAAGATTTAATTACAGTGGGGGGAAAATACATCTTTTTAAAATTTTCAGAGAAAATTCTTATTTACCCGCTTCTAGAACTCTCTTAAAATATTAAACCTAGTTTTTCTCATGATTCATGGAATAAAAAATTACTAAAAACATTCCCATTAGATAGGGAATTTCCTCACCTTTCCAGTGATGTAAAGAAGTCCTCATAACTCCTCATATTTCTCAAGTTATGGGCCGGTGGACCTTGGGAGGAAAATTTTCCCAAGAGCGGGTCTGCGGGCCTGGGGAGAAAATTTTTCCCCAACTCGGGCCTGCAGAATTTGGAGAGAAAATTCGACCGGAGGAGAAGAGTGAACCGGAAGAGCATGAAATAAAAATTTTCCCTGACGTGGGTTGACGGAATGAGGATGGCATTTAGCACTTTTGAATTTTGGGATAAATGTGCAAACTACCTCCGCACACCCATGGGCCCGTAAGGGGAAACATGTCAGCATTACCAAGCTCTAGAAGGAATTCGGGTCACTGGTGGAATTCAAAAAAATAAGGGATAAGTGACCAAAATGATCTGTGCCTCTATTGACGCCAAGGGTGCCACATGTCATGCCCTGATTCATGCGGGGAAAATAGACTAGTGGGGAAACTTAGGAAATTTTATCTTGAAGAAGAAATATTTAAAGGTTTAAAAATCTCTACGCTTCCACTTGTTGGTGGTCAAAATAGTCTCACCCCATTTTGCCTTTGAAAATCCATTGATTTACGACCTCTGTCAATTTTTGTCCCTCCATGTTTTTCCTAGAAAGTCTTTAATTTCCTTGGTATATGCCATAATTAATCTTTCCTTGGACTGAAGATCACATATGGATCTATATTTGTCATCCTTGTTTCTTTGTTTCTCCAAAGAGGTCTGAGATTTGGGTCTCCTATCCTTTATTCATTCAAAAACTCAGGACTTTCCCGTTCTTTCCATTTTTTACAGTCAGGATTATGCTACCCTTGCCGTTTTTCCCGAAATACTTGATGAAAAATGAATGGATGTAGCTATGAAGAGTGTATTTGAGCATTACAGCATTTCTAAATCCTCTGTCCTTGGAAAAAACTTCATCCCCAAGCTCAAATGGTAAATTTTTTTAGCATTTTATGGTTTAACGGGAATTTCCCCTGAGTCAAATTTTCATCCTTGCGTTCGGCACTCACGTGGCTTCTTTTGGTTGGTCAGGGGACAACGGGAAAATGCTTTAACTTATCGCTTTTTGATTTTTTGGCAAAATGTCGAATTTGGTCATGTGGCTCCGCTCATTTTTGATTGGTTCTTTTGGTGCTTATATGGCTTCTTCTAATTGGATGGGGTGCGGCGGGTTTGGTTTTTGAACTTGTTCCTTTTTGATACTTTGGAAAAAAGGTTTGAACACACCCTGTGGGCCCACTAGGCTCTGATTAAAGAAAATTTTAAGTGGCAAGGGAAAAAGTCTTACTTTAACCCTGCAGGAGGACATGTGGCAAATATAATGGCGAAGATGCGGACCTTTGAGAGGAAAGTTGAATGTTTTTCCCTTTTGGAAAAATGGAATAAAATTCTAAAATGGAAGTGCACCCCCGCCAAATAATTTTGAAACCTTAAAGTTTTTGAAGTTGTGCCATAATGACACGTGGCGAGCCCACACTCATTCAAGGTCTCAACCTTTGGGGATCATCTCAAGATGCTGCCATTGTGACACGTGGTAGTTTGAAAATGTCAAAGGGGCGGGGAAGCAGACCATCGGGGGAAAATTGGATTTTTTGGCTCTTGTCATCAAAAGGATTAAAATCTCAAAATGGCCCGCAAGCCCGACAAGAAGGAGGGCAAGGTTGGTTTTGAAAATGTTAAGAGGCGGGAGGTGGGCCATCAGGGGCAAGCTTGGTTTTTTTCCCCTTGATGTTTAAATGACTAAAATCATCACAATGACCCACGGGCCCGATACAGGAAAGTCAAAACTTGCTCCTGGTCAATGATGAAGGTGCGGACCCTTGGAGGAAATTTGGAAAATTTTCCTTTTAGGAGAAAAGAGTTAAAAGTAAAAAAGGAAGCGTGGTTCCACTAGGACCCACATTGGGACATGTGTCAGGCCCATTTTTCAAGCGGAGTTACGGGGAAAACTTGGAAAATTTTTTCCAAAAAAGGGAAATAGCAGAAATTGGCGACCTACCTTGGGACAGAAAAATGAGGTGAGAAAAAAATTTTACATATTTCCAAAAGTTGTAAAAAGTCAATAAATAACCCCGAGCCTATCTTAAAATGAATCTTCCACGTGGATAGACCAAATTCAAAGTAAAGATCAACGGAAACTATGAGTCTGAATCTAATTTCCCCCCATTTTTATTAAAATTCTCCTGGATGTGCGAGTCTTCAAGATTTCTTGGTATTTCCTACACGCCAGACAAAGAGGAGAGTTAATTTTGATATCTAAGTTTGGTGGAGGAGATCTGGGGATGTCTTTCGCCATTAAAATGGTCTAACTCTTGGGCTTGATATAATTTTCCATTTTTCTTCTCTCGAGCATGCAAGGAAGCAGATTTGACAGATTAGGGGCGGAAGTGGTTGGTGAATTGAAGAAAGAGTGTTCTACTAGATGAAGGAGTTAAATGCGCTGAGATTTTTGAAGAGATTTTGCCCCCATGAGCACTTGACAACTTTTTACAGATCTGATTCTGGGAATCGTGATCATGATCATGGTGAGCACTGGTAGCACTCAATGTCGTGAATTTTGGGGGGAAAAGGGGCTCTGTTGTAAATGTTATAAATGGTATTTTTTTTTTTCATGCAAATGGTTGGAGGTTGGAGTGTTAGAGGTCAAAGAAAATTCCCAAGAGGAAAATTTGACAAAGCCTGTCTTTTGAGAAGCCGTCTGAGAAAGTTGGTTATCTCTTTTATATTAAGTTTGATCATGTCAAGGTGGTTGCAAAGTTTACAACCATTGACAAGATTTGAGATTGTTCTAGAAACTTTCCCTTGTTGCTAAATTTAATCAAACTCGAGTTATTTTGTGTTGATCTTAAGCCAAGTATGTTTGTTTTATTTCTGAATGTATGTAGATAGTTTTTTATCCTGTTCCTGTTGCAATCTTGTATCAAAATCAGTCTTAATCACATGGGTCTCAATCCTTGTGATAGTTTAGTGAGCATCTACAATCTCATTTCTTGGAAGAGATTTCATCTGGGAATGAAATAAACGATTTAAAATCACTTTTCTTTCATTTGTTTGACAGAGATTTTTGTAAGCCTCTAGGTGTACCTCAAGCGTGACTGAGTTTGGATATCAATAATTTGTTGGGTTTTCTAACTCGAGCCTTCGTGTTAAAATCCTCATAGATTGTGTGAACAAGTGCTAATCTGGGCCTCCATTGAAGCACATATTCTGGTTAAAGGAAAATTTTAGCTATTCTGAAGCATCTTGTTGTCTAGACTTTCCATTTTGTAAGAGTTCTTAGAGATCTGGAAAATCAAGTTCATTTTACCTCACCTCCCACCAAAAATTCATTTAGAACAACTAATCCTACCCATACTACCCATGTTTTTCCTATGTGTGCACAAAAGAATAATTTCCATTACCAAAGCATGCAGAAACAATCAGGATTTCAAATGTCTTTAGTAGCCTGAACCTTGCCCAGAAAATATCTCCACTATCTAGAGTGACAACTCGCGAGAGTTAGATTTTTTTGCATTGACCATATTTTCTCCAAGGTCTCCTTAAAAACTTCATTAGGAAGGATATCCCCATCTCCTCCATAAACAACAAGTTACAAAAGGGTCCTCTTACCTTGGTTGAAAGGCACAACCTAAAATAGTGAGGATAGATCAAATCCTCTTAAGGTGCTATCCACTCCTTTTAAAAGCTGAGTGCTAAAAAATTAGATAGATTACTTCCCTGGCTGGAAAATGACATACATAATCATCTATCTTCCTCTGACTGTCCTATTAAATCCATGATGTTGCTTGACATTTGAAGGAGATTAAATTTGTGTACCAACACGCTTTTGGTTCCATTTCCAGGGAATTATTTGATTTGCTGAGACTATTTGCTGATTCACTGCCAGTTCATATCTATTTAGCCCATCAACAACACGCTTTTGGCACCATTACCAAGGACATAGTGATCACAGTTTCTCTTTCAGACCCTGGTTCTACAATCATATTTTAGTGCATTTACACAACTAAGGTGGAAATCCTTAGTGACGACTCCCTGTTGATATGATTCTTGATGAGTACCAGTGTCTTAACCTATGTCAAGTGAGATTTGTTACCAATATTTACAAAGTTGGAAGGAAGAAGATATTTCTTTACTAGGGATCCTACTAGGACATTATTTCCAGACCTAGGAAAAGCAAAATCAGAAGGAAGAAAATCCTGGAGATTTGTGGGAGATCAGTAGACAAGAAGAGGGATCTCCATTGATGAAAGTGATCAACCTATCATTGAAGGATTGATATTCAAGTGATTCTGAATTAGGTAGACTCTTTGTGGAATTGAATTCTCCAACTAGAGAGGGGCCTTCATTTGATTTTGAAAGGTTTTCTTCTCATTCTACCCCTGTCTTTTTCAGAAGTTGATAGGAGATTTCCAAGAAACAAGACCTTTAGGGGGTATCCATTTTGAAAGTTATACTCCTGTGTTCCAAGGACCCTCTACCCCTTATCAGTTTGTTTCTCCTCCAAGGTCACCTCCTCAAAACAATATGACCCATTCCCCACCCAGACCTCCATTTTTTGTAAACACTTTTGGTCCTATAAATTTTGTGGGAATGGCTAGTTATCCAAATGTAGTTCCTCAAGATGTAAGGAACAGACTACCAAAGTTCAAGGAAACAACGCTATAACTGGTGATCAACACCTAAAGCTTTTTATCAATATGATGGAAGATTTTGAGATTTAACATGAAGATGTATATATCAAGTTGTTTATCCATACTTTGGAAGAGGATGGAAGGTACTGGTATAAAGGTTTTTGAGATAATTCCATTGATTCCTAGTCAGAGATGAGCAATGCATTTAGATAACAATATCGTGATAGAATTGACCCTAGGTTTCTCTTGACAAAATTTAAAAACATCGAAAATAATCCTAATGATTCAGTACATTATTTCAACATAAGATTTAATAAGACCTTGAGGAGATTTACTATTAGGATAAGGCCATGTGATGAATCATGTTTGATCAAATATTCATATGCATTTGATAAAAAGTCTTATTACTACTTGAGGTTCAAAAACCCTACTAATTTGAGGCAGGACTTCACTATGGCTTTGCAAATTGAAAACAATAACAAGGAAATTGTTAAACCTCCCAAGAGGGATGGTGTTAAGCTTATTAACCCAGAAAAACCTCAAACAAGTAAAGTTGTTGATTTGGAGGAAGTTGTGAAGACTTTGGTATGGGCTATCAAAGAAATTTCCTTCAAACTAGCCCGGACTGAGAAAGGAATTGGGCAGAGCTCACAAGGTCAACACAATCAACAAAGCCAAGAGAGGTTCATAAACCACCAAAGACCTGATTACATAGGTAAGGGACCTCTTGCATTTGGAAATAGGCAGCCCAAAGGAAGGGAAAATACAATGGTGCCTGATCCTTTGGTTGTTAGAGTTGTTGTTATGGAGGAGACAGATGTCATTGATTGGTGTGATAGATGTTTCATGCCCCATGATCCTTGTGAAGAAGATCAACAAGAAGAAGAAGCTGATGATGATAATGATAATGATGTCTGCATGATGGGTTGTTCCACGAGCTCACAACAAGGGGCAACTTCAACTGAGGTGATAAGTGCCAGGACTGCTGCCACTTTTTGGGACTGACATTCATAGGGTACTTATTCTTCCTCCCTCTCATACTTTAGAAGTAGATACTGTGCATGATTTTGAATTTCCCAATAATGAATTTGAATATTTAAGGGCTCTAATGATAAAGAAGTGTGATGGAGGAATCCCATCTGAGGAAGATAGACAGTTACTGATGAATGTTGTTGTTGCTCAAGAAAAGGAATATAACACAAGAAGTAAGGTTGTCAAAGGGATTGGGCCTCAAGCCAAGCCAAAAATTCCCTTACTTTCAAACATTCCTAAAGAGGCTCCTAAGAAAGATGCATATGCCAAATGCCCTGCAGCTCTAAACAAAAATCATACCCCTCCTCATGCCCAAGTTGTCAAAAATCTTGTACCACCTAGTGAGTGTGTTAGCTTTCCTTCTAATACCATGCCTTGCCAAAGAATGTCCCATATGATATTGCCCAATTTTTAAGTCAAATCAATGTATCTGTTCCAATTGTTGAGTTACTTAGGATTCCTCAGCACAAAAAGAGAGCATTCAAATACTTGGGGTTGAAAGAAGAGAAGACTGCCCTAGGCAGAAATGTAAACATTGTAGAGACTCGTCCAATCATTGAAGAATTAGAGATGCCACTAGTATTGGAGGAATTAGGTGAACCACCTGAGGTCTATTTGGGGACATCCTTGGTGGATTCTCAGTTGAATGTGGATCCATTCTTCACCACTTTGATCATTAAGGATAGACTACTCCACAACTGCATGTTTAACTCAGGGGAATCATGCAATGTCAAGCCTCTTCAAGTCATGAACGAGCTGAATATCAAAGTAACAATAACATATGGGAAGTGCATTGCCATGGACTTGAGATAATTTCCAGTAGTAGGATGTGTGAAGGGTTTTGTGGTACAGCTTGTAGCTTATGCAGGTAAAAATTTAAAACTTAATGTTGTCATTGTTGGATGCCCAGCCAAGTGGGACATGCTATTGTCTAGAAAATGGGTTGTGCAAGTGTTGGTGGGAGTGTCCAAATGGACATGTCCTATGCCACCATCCCAATTGAGGACAGCCTTGTCAGGTTGTATGGGGAAAATAAGATGTTGTACCTTATTGAAGATCCCAACAACGTATCCTATGAAGTATTGTACACAAATGTTGATGTTGTTAACTTTGTAGGATTTGTTGATGGAATGGAGCACAAGATTGAGGAATGCACGTGTCTTGAACAAGCGGGGTCTCCTTGGAATCTATTGTTTGATGGAGCTTGCTCCAAGTTTGGTAATGGTGCTAGTGTTGTTCTTCTTTCTCCAGGTCAGGAAAAAATTATTTTTTTCCTTCAAAATCAACTTTGAGTGCACTAACAACATTACTGAGTATGAGGCACTATTGTTGGGTTTAAGAACTGCTTGGAAATGTGGTGTCAAAGACATCATTGTCAAAGGGGACTCAAAATTAATTTTAAAACAATTCATAAAACTATATGCCACAAAGAATCAACAAATGAATCAATACAAGCATGTAGTTTTTTATTTCATTGAGATGTTTGATTCATTCAACATTGTGCATCATGATAGGAATTTCAATGACTTGGGAGAAAAACTTGTACAGTGTTGGGGTCTCATTTTGATAATTGTATAATTTCCCCATATTGTGAATATGATGTTAAGATATTGACAAGACCTTCTGTCCTTGACAACATTAAACACTGGAAGGTTTTTGATGATGATGCTCAGATCAGAAGATTTTTGCAGAAAAAGGGAGAGTTTGCTGATCAAAGTATTAATTGGGAGCCAATGGTATGTGGGACAGAGGGGAAGGAAACCTTGTTCCGTAAGGGCATCATCCAGCTAAAGACTAATACCATTCCCAGAGGGTTGGTTTATCTTGAATCAAATTTTGATAATGATGATCATATTGTTAACAGATGCATGACATCCTCTACGGATATTGAGAAGCATGACCTTGGTACGAAGGAGAAACCAAGGAAAAGTTGGTTAGGCAGTAATATCAGCAGGGAGGAGAAACAATCATACATCTAATTATTGAAGAAATAACAATATTGCATGGCTTAGACCTCTAAATTAAAAGCATATAGAGAGGACATGTTTCAACATGAGATTCCCTTAGAGTGTAATGCAAAGCCATTCAGGAAAAAACAGAGGCCAATCAATCCACTTAAATATCTCAAAATGCAAGAAGAACTGAAGAAGCTAAGAGATGGAGGGATTATTCAGCCCACAAGGTATTATTCTTGGGTTGCAAACCTAGTACTAGCGAGGAAGAAGAATGGTGATATCAAGATGTGTGTAGATTTCAAGAATCTAAACAAAGCATCAATGAAGGATAATTATCCCTTTCCAAATATGGAAAACATGCTGCAGTTAGTGAATGGTTTTGAATTTCTCTCCACCCTAGATGGTTTCTCTGGTTATAACCAAGTTGTGGTGAAGGAATAAAAAAGGATCAATACAACCTTTACTACTCCTTGGGGAACATATGTGTATGTTAGGATGCCATTTGGTTTGATGAATGTTGGAGCTAACTTTCAAAGAGAAATGGATGTTGCTTTTACTGGTTACATCAATGAGTTTATTGTTATTTATCAAGATGATGTGACTATATTTTCTAGGAAGAGAAGTGATCACCTACTGCACTTGGAAAAGATGCTGATAAGATGTAGAGAATATGGCATCTCACTCAATCCAAAGAAGTGAAATTTTGGAGTGCAGAAGGAAAATTTTCTTGGTCACATTGTGTCACAAGAAGGGGTGATGATTGATCCAGAAAGGGTAGAGGCCATCAGTAAGGTCTCAATTTCAAGAACCAAGAAAGGAATTCAGTCCTTCTTTGGGGAGATAAGCTTCATGAGGATATTCATATCGAAATTTTCTGAGTTGACCATTCCAATCACTTCCATGTTAAAGAAGGACCAGGTCATCAAGTGGGAGGAGGCTTCCATCCAATATTTCAATGGGATTAAAGAGGCACTAAAACATGCAGTTGTTATGGCAGCTCGAGACTATAAGAAGCCTTTCCAACTATTTTCCTTTACTTCAGAGAATATTGTTTCTTTTTTCCTACTTCAGAAGCATGATGAGGGGGCTGAGAAGTGAATTTCCTTTTTCAGTAAGGCCTTGTAAGGGGCTAAGTTGAGGAACATTATTATGGAGAAACAAACATTTTATTTGGTAAAAGAAGAAAAGGTTTTCAGGCCTCATAGTTTGATTTCTAAGATTGTTTCTTATGTTCCCCACACCATGGTGAAAGACATTTTATTAGAGATGGAAGTCTCAAGTAAAAGGCGTAAGTGGGTGAACAAGTTGCAAGAATATGATATGGATATCCAAACCATGAAGTTGGTGAGAGGTTTGGGCTTGGCTAAACTTATGGCTAAGATCAACTTGAAAACTATTGAGGTAAATGAGGTAGAAGAAGAAAGAGTAGGTGTTTTTAAAAGATTGAGGAGTACTGAGTGGTACAAAGATGCAATTTTTTATCTTAGACATCTGAACTTCCCTGAGTATTTAAGTAAGAACCAGAAATGAGCCCTTAAGTTTTCTTCCCATAAATATGTCATTATTGATTATGGGTTAGCTTGGAAGAACCCAAAGGGAGTCCTCTTAAGATGCATTAATGAAGATGAAGCCCCCAAGACAATTATTGATCTCCATGGAGGATTTTTTTGGGGGAATTTTGCTGCAAGAGTCACAACACACAAGATCTTGAGGGCTGGTTATTGGTGGCTAACTCTCTTTAAGGATACAACCTAGTTGGTTAGAAGATGTGAGAGTTATCAGCACTTCTCTAGAAGACTGAAAGCTTTAAGCTCCCTTCCTTTGTAGCTTGTATCAATTGAATCTCCATTCAAGAAATGGGGAATGGATTTCATTGGTGAGATTTCAGACCCTTCAAGTGCTGGCCATAAGTGGATTATTGTAGCCACTTATTACTTTACTAAATGGGTGGAGGAAATCCCCACCAAGAAGGAAACACACCAAATATTCATGGACTTTCTACTGAACCATATCATCTACAGGTTTGGGGTACTAGTCAAGATTGTTGCTGATAATGCCATGAGTTTCAGAGCTAAACCTCTAGTTGTAATGTGCAAGGAGTATGGGATACACCTAACATATGCCTCTGATTACAATCCCTAAGGAAATGGACAAGCTGAGTCCAGTAATAAAAAATTGATGAAGATTATTAGAAGAACCTTAGAACTGAACAAGAGAAAGTGGGGTGAACAGTTGAAGTTTGTTGTTTGGGTAGACATGATCATTGTCAAGAGAGTTATAGGAAAGAGTACATTTGAGTTGGTATATGGGACTAAGGCCCTACTACCCCTTCATATGTAACTATCTTCATATCATTTCATTCAATAGCTGGAGGGTTAGGAGGTAAGTCCTTATGATGCTCACATCAACTAGATTGTTGAACTTGATGAAGAAAGGAAGGCATCCCACCAAAGGCATCTAATGTTCAGAGAGAAGCTGAAGAAGTTGTTTGACAAGAAGGTCACCCTAAGAGATTTCAATGTTGGAGATCTTGTGCTACTATAGGATAGTAGGCATGAAGATAAGGGCAAGCATAGAAAATTTGACTCATTATGGATGGGCCCTTAATCCATTGATATTAGGATTGGTGAACACACCTTCTTCTTGAAGGATTTGGATAGTGATTTTCTTGAATTTCCTATTAATGGTAGGCATTTGAAACATTTCTTGGATCGATTCCCTAGAATCAAGGTAGACATATTTTGTACAGTGTATAATTGCTTGTTTGTTTCCTATTTTTTGTGTTTTCACTCGTTCTGGTCCTTGGTGACCTGTTTTTGTTGGATTCTCTATTTTGATTTTGTGAGATGGCTCTATTTCTTTGCTCTGCAAGATGAATCTGTCACCCAATGGATATTTTTTCATTTTTTTTATTGTTGTTCTTATGGCACTCAAAGGGAATGCCTATCCCCGAGTTGGATCCAATGTTGGTGCTAAAAATAGTATTGCCCCATTTTGCCTTTGAAAATCCACTGATTTACGGCCTCTGTCATGTTTTATCCCCCCATGTTGTGCCTGTGAAGTCTTTACTTTCCTTTATTGCCATAATTAATCTTTCCTTGGGCCAAAGATCACATATGGATCTATATTTGTGTCCTTGTTTCTCTGTTTCTCCGAAGAGGTCTGAGATTTGGGTCTCCCGTCCTCTATTCATTTAAAAACTCAGGCTTTCCCATTATTTCCATTTTTTACATTTCAGATTTGCTGCCCTTGTCATTTTCCCCTAAATACTTGATGAAAAATGAATGGATGTAGCTATGAGGAGCGTATTTGAGCCTTGCAACATTTATAAATCCTCTTTCCTTGGAATAAACTTAATCCCTAGGCTCAAATGGTCATTTTTTTTACATTTTACGGTTTGACAGGCATTTCCCCAGGTCAAATTTTCATCCTTAAATTCGGCAGTCACATGGCTTATTTTGGTTGGTCAGGGGAAAGTGGGCAAATGCTTTAACTTATCACTTTTTTATTTTTTGGCAAAAGGGAAAATTTGGTCCCGTGGCTCCACTCATTTATGATTGGTTCGTTTGGTGTTTACGTGGCTTCTTCTAATTGGATGGGGCGTGACGAGTTTGTTTTTGAACTTGTTCCTTTTGGCTACTTCGGCAAAGGGTTTGAACTTACCCCGCAACCCTGTCAGGCTCTGATTAAAGAAAATTTTAAGTGGTAGGGAAAAAGTCTTACTTTGACCCCACAGGAGGACACACGGAAAAGCTAATGACAGAGATGTAGGCCTTCAGAGGTAAGTTCAATGTTTTTCCCTTTTGGAAAAAATGGAATAAAATTCTAAAATGGAAGCATGCCCCTAACAAATCATTTTGAAACCTTAAAATTTTTGAAGTTGCGCCATAACGACATGTGGCATGACTGCACTCATTCAAGGTCTCAACCTTTGGGGATCATTTCAAGATGTGCCATTGTGACACGTGGTAATTTGAAAAATCAAAGGGGTGGGGAAGTGGACCATCGAGGGAAAATTGGATTTTTTGCCTCTTATCATCAAAAGGATTAAAATCTCAAAATGGCCTGCAAGCCCGACAAGAAGGAGGTCAAGATTGGATTTGAAAATGTTAAGAGGCGGGAGATAGGCCATTGGGGGAAACTTGGTTTTTTTCCTCTTGATGTTCAAATGACTAAAATCATCAAAATGACCCGCAGGATCAATAGAGAAAAGTCAAAACATGCTCCGGTCAATGGCGGAGGTGCGGACCCTCGGAGGAAATTTGGAAAATTTTCCTTTAAGGAGAAAAGAGTTAAAATTAAAAATGGAAGTGTGGTTCTCCTGAGACCCACATTGGGACACGTGTTAGGCCCATTTTTCAAGGCCAGAGTTGCAGGGAAAACTTGGAAAATTTTCCCTGTTCCAAAAAGGATGTGAAATAGCAGAAATTGGCCACGGTTTTTTTGGGACCCACTTTGGGACACGTGTCAAGCTCATTTCCAAGGGATGAGGCCTAGAGTAAAATGTGAAAAATTTACAGTTTTCCAAAAGTTGTAAAATGTCAATGAAGAACCCTAGGTCCGTCTTAAAATGAATTTTCCACATGGACGACCAAAATTCAAAGTAAATATTAATGACAATTGTGAGTCTGAATCTGATTTTCCCCCCATTTTTACTGAAATGTTCCTCGAAGTATGAGTCTTCATGATTTCTTGGTATTTCCTAGACACCAGAAAAAGAGGAGAGTTAATTTTGATATATAATTTTGGTGGAGGAGATCAAGAGACATCTTTCACCATTAAAATTGTCTGACTCTCGGGCTCGATCTGATTTTCCATTTTTATTCTTTGAAGCACGCAAGGAACCAGATTTGACAGATTAGGGGTAGAAGCTGAAGAAAGAGTCATTTACCAGAAGGCGGAGTTGAATGCTGGAGATATTCGAAGAGATTTACCCCTAGAGAAATAGGTGAATTTTTGCAAATATGATTCTAGAAATCATGATCATGACCATGGCGAGCACTGATAGCACTCAATGTCATCATTTTTGGTGGGAAAAGGGGCTCTGTTGTAAATTTTATAAATGGAACAAATTTTTCATGCAAATGGTTTGAGGTTGGAGTGTTAGAGGTGGAAGAAAATTCCCAAGAGGAAAATTTGACAAAGCCTGACTTTTGAGAAGCCGTATGAGAAACCTGGTTATCTCTTTTGTATTAAGTTTGATCGTGTCAAGGTGGTTGTGAGTGTACATCCATTGACAAGCTTTGCGATTGTTATATAAACTTTCCCCTGTTGATAAATTTAATCAAATTTGAGTTATTTTGTGTTGATCTCAAGCCAAATATGTTTGTTTTATTTTTGAATGTATGTAGATAGTTTTTCTTATTCTTGTTGCAATCTTGTATCAAATTATGTCTTAATCACATGGGTCTCAATCCTTGTGACATTTTAGTAACATATGCAATTTAATTTCTTGTAATATCTTTCATCTGTAAATGAAATAAACAATTTAAAATCACTTTTCTTTCATTTTTTAATAGAGATTGTCTGTAAGCCTCTGGGTGTACGTCAGGTGTGATTGGGTTTGGATCTCAATACTTTGTTGGGTTTTCTAACTTGAGCCTTCATGTTAAAATCTCATAGATTGTGTGAAAAGGTGCTAATATGGGCCTCCATTGAAGTACATATTCTTGTTAGAGGAACATTTTAGCTATTCTAAAGAATTCTATTGTCTAGACTTTTCATTTTTTAAGAGTTCTCAGAGACCTGGAAAATCAAGTTCATTTTTCCTTACCTCCCACTAAAAATTCATTTAAAACAACTAATCCTACCCATACTACCCCTGTTTTTCCTATGTGTGCACAAGATCATAATTTCCATTACCAAAGCATGTAGAAACAATCATGATTTTAAATGTCTTTAGTAGCCTGAACCTTGCCCAAAAAATATCTCCACTATCTAGAGTGAAAACTTGTGAGAGTTAGATTTTGTTGCATTGATCATATTTTCTCCAATGTCTCCTTAACAAATTCATTAGGAAGGATATCCCCATTTCCTCCATAAACAATAGGCTACAAAAGGGTCCTCTTACCCTGGTTGAAAGGCGCAACCTAAAATAGTGAGGATAGATCAAATCCTCTTAAGATGCTACCCACTCCTTTTCAAATTTTGAGTGCTAAAAAGTTCAGATAGATTTCTTCCCCAGCTACAAAATGACATACATAATCATCTATCTACCTCTGAGTGTCTTGTTGAATTCATGATATTTCTCGACCTTTGAAGGAGATTAAATTTGGGTAGCAACACTACCTACACTTGGTATGCCATGTGTCAGAAAACCATTCGCTACGGGTTGGCAGGCCAGTGGAATACTTTAAGAAAATTTTCCAAAAAAAATCTTTTGAAAGAGTTAAGGTTTTAAAAGGATCCATGCCTCCGCTGATGCCCAAGAAGCCACGTGGCAGCACCTGATTGGTTACGGGCTGGCAGAGTCATTAAAGAAATTGGTAACTTTTTCCAAATTTATTTTTTTTAAAGCCCTTAAGGTTAAAATCGATTTGAGCCTCTGCCGACGCCCAACAAAGCCATATGTCGATCAATGATTGGCTACACGACCATGGAGGAAAAATTTCCAAATCAACTCTTTGGACTTATATCATTTTTAGACGAAACGATGGGTTGCGGATTAGCAGAGTGGCGGGAAACTTCATGACTTTGCACCTTTTGGAAAAAAGCAAAAAAATAAAAAAAAATAAAAAAAAAGAAATTTTTAGGCTGCGGGTCTGCCCAAGAATATTTTAATAATTAAATTTGACAGTTATAATATTTTTGAAGCCAAATGAAGTAAAAAATTCAGAAGGCCATAAATTTTGATTGGGAACTCAGATTTTGGCAAATGAGGGCTTTCTAAAAAACTCTCTCGACATCCTCTTTGCACAGGAATCTTAAGATTTAATTTTGATAATGTTTGAAGGGTCTATTTTACAAAAATGGTCTGCAGACTTTTAAAATGCAACTGGTATTTGAACTTATAAATTTTTATTCAATTGACATTATTCCTTTCTCAACATGCCAAACTGACATGGAGGATTTCTCTTAGAAGTTTTTGGAATAAATTTGTAATGATACAACATTTGATTTAAATGTAATTCGTTTTTACCCATTTTATACTACAAAAATAAGAAATTCCCTTGCCCAATTTTGCAAAGTTTTGAAAGATTTTCTTAACTATTATTATCTAATTGAATTTGTTTAGATCATATTATGTTCAATTTGTTGTTTCATTGGTTATTTCTTCATTGCAATGTTGTTCTAATCATTTTTGATAAAAAAAATTGCAGAGTTTAATGGGAAACCAGATGGAAAGGAAACAAAATTAACTCAATGGATCTTATTTCACTTCCTTTGTATCATACGATTTCATTCCATGCTAACTTTAACATTAGATTTCAATCTTCAACTAATGAAGAGATTCAATAGTGCAACTTCCATTTATTCAAATTATTCATTTCCAAACAGAGTAATACATATTCTCTGCACATGATTTTCAAAAATTTCATTTACCCTTCTATATAACAATAATTCATTCCCTGCTAATTAAAGTATTTTCTTCCATAAATCAAAGGTAGAACAAGAATGTAGTTTCAATTTCTTTTCAAACACGTACTTTCCAACAAAGGATGAAATAATTCTTAATACATTTTCCACTTTCAATTAGAGAGTTACACAACATTTTCAGGCATATTTCAAACAATAGTAACTTCATTTTTTAGAGGTAAAACAACATATATTCAAATTGGAATGATTTATTTTAAAACTTTTCTTTTACAATGATCATATAAAACTTACAAAGATATAAATATTTCTCTTTACATTCCTTTTTACAATATAGAATACAAAGTATATATTTCTTTCGAGTTGAAAAGGGGTTTCATTTCCAAAACAAGATAACTCTTCACCACAAAATATATTACAAGGTCATCCAATTTGAATTTGGGAAAAGGTTTACAATAAGAAGTAATCTCAACAAGGACTGTCAAATTATCTTCTTTCCTTTGCTCTAGTACAGCAACATGAATTTCCTCTAGTTTCTAGTTTGTTCACAACAAAGGCATGATAAAGGCAACACTCTCCACCCAACCAAGAGATCCAATGAAAAGGATAATCCATCCTTCTTCATTGGCACCCGATCCCACACCATAATGCAATAAGAAATGTTTTTTAACTCATGGAAACAATATGATTCCACAACACATAATGCAATTTCACATTTAAAACATAGTCTGAAAAACATACCATGGTTTGCAACCACATGAATACAAATAACAAACAATACTTAGGCTTCATCATGTAAGCCAAAGGAGCAATAAACTATGGGGGATGCTTCTTATGCCTCCCAAAGGGGAAATGGGTATCACCACCTGAGAAAAAAACACCAAAATATATATCATTTCAAATCCCTGACATGCCCGTCTACCTCCCCCAAGTACCCCTTATTCCTCACATTTCCTTATGCCTCCCCAACCTCTTATGTCACCCCATAAAGAGTAAAGAAATGTAATCTATTTCCTATAAGGTGGATCCCAAATCCCAAATCCCTCCATAGTTATACCTCCCCAAACAACTTATGCCTACCACAAATATGCCCCATAGTCTTCTCCTAAACCATCCTTAGGCCATCTACCCAACCATCCAATAAATAAAATGGCACATTCAAGCATTCAACCATTCACATATGCATATAAATAAAAGGAGAGCATTTCAAAGAGCAAGCTCTTACCTCTCGTGAATACCATGATGGAGTTTGTTCGAAGTTAAAAACATGACAATCTTTCAATGTAAAAACAGTCCAAACTCAATAATCCACAAGCAACAATAATCTCCAATTTTCTCCAAAATTCACAAGATTTATCCAAAACCAAAAGGATTCACCCAACATGAAGAAATGCAAGGTGAAGTAACCAAAAAGTGTCACACAAAACAAGCAAATGAATTCGAATATATAGAAGAGGAAAGAGAAGAGGATGAGGTGGATCCATGTGGGATGCCACATCACACATCCTCAAATCTAACCCATAAGTCAACTTCAATATCCAAGGCACATTAAATAAGAAGGTGAATAAATTATAGTTTTACTTACACACTCCAAAACAAACCGTAAAACCTCAAAGGACTGAAATTAAAAACATGTAAGAAAAGTGCAATTAAAACATTCAACTTGACTTACAAAAATGTATAAGGAAGGGTCTAAATTTAGACTCTCCAACCATAGGTAAGGTTGGTATGATAAATTTAAGAGGTATGAGACAAGTTTAATTTGTCCCACAAGCCTCTAAAATCAGCCTCCAAGGACAAATTCAAATTTCAAAGAAGGTGGAGTGTTTCATAGTCCAAAATTAATTTACAAAATCAGCTTACACATCCACTTACACATTTCTTACAACACTTTAATTTTAAGCCAACAACTCTAATATTACTTTCTTATGTCCCAATTTGATTAATTAATGTTAACAACATTATTACTCACATTAATTTACCACAATTAATAAATAATGAAAGGGGTAAACACGTCACTTAATAAACACATACAAACAACAATAAAAAGGAACCAAATAAATAAATACACATAAACCTTGGTCACATTTAAAGGTGACCCCCCCATGGGAATCCCTAACAATCAAACACACACACACAAACAATACAAGTTGCCATGGTGACCTTGTTGAATTCATCTAGAATTCCAATGTGGTTGGTCTCCAATCCCTCGATGTTTCTTGTGATATTTTTAACCTGCAAAATACAAATACCCCTTCGGCCTCATGGCCATATCAGAACATCCAAATGAATATAATATAATTTCAAAATCATCAATGTATATGAATCACAACAACATCTAGACAATCAACAATATCACTTATGAATTTCATCAGCAACTATATAATCCAGACAATTTTAAATTCAATTTCAGCGGTCTACTCAATATATCCAAATATCAACATGTCTATATACAACATCCATATTTTAAATTCAATTGTATATGTATACTCATATGTATATCAAAATATCACATTTCCTGTACAACATCCATATGTAATATAACCATGTCCAGACAACATGTCATCATCAATATATAAAATTTCTCTAGTAATCATCATGCATCATATATGAATCAGAGTCAACAATAATCCGTGATCTAACATCTAATCACCATACTAAATCAAAACTCATAATAATGACCATAATATAGTCAACAATATCATGATCAATATCAAAAAGTGTTTCAAAGGGAAGTGGGCACTACAGAGTTCCCAAACAATGTATGCATCAAAACTCCCACAACCTAAATCTCAACGATACACACAGTCCAGTGTCAAATACTTCTACTAACTATATATGATCCCATATCATGGCTAGTCAAATATGCGATTTGAATGATTACAATGCATTAACTTCACACTATGTTGAATATTCCACTCTGATATATTCTATCATTGATAATGCTAGTTGCCATTATATATTTAGCGCAATTATCCGTAATGTATTGGAAAAAATATGTTGTTTGATGATTATAATGGCTTTGCCCTTAACATATGGGTGGATCGTTTATTGGTGCATGGGTGGATTCCCTCATCAAAGTACGACTTTCTGACTACCGACCTAACTCCCTCCTCCCTATGTAATAGTGTGGGTTTTAAACGTATATGCCTGAATACTCGATGGTATTAACATGGAGAGATCAATAAGTTGATCCAATTACAATAGGTCCTTGAAATCGACTTACATATTCCATTCCAAGTCATGCCTAATAATCATTATATAGTAACTAATGTATTAGTTTAAAGGTTTAACTTGTGTTCACGATTCATGCATATTGTGCCCTCTACTCTACATGCATGGGTCACGTACTTCATATGATGAAATTTCATGTATAAGTGATTTTCTTGCTATGAAACCCTTACCATTCACTTTTTGCCACATTGCTAAACATGAGAATCCACATACCCCCATTATCGTAGCCTCAAAATGCATACTCATTGATTACAATGGATATGTGTCTGTGTTATAAATACTTGTGTACAACATGTGATGTGAGTGAATATGTGCATGTGTCATGAGTAGTTAAGACATGAATGTGAGCTTATGTGTCCCTGTGCCCACACAACTTGATATGTGCTAGAATTGGCTATAATTCCTAAATATGTACCCTCAAATCCCTCTGCAACTTGGAGACTCACATTGTAATTCCCACCAAATGCCTCCTAGAGGTATGTAATACAAATCTAATCAACACCCATGATTTCATCCAATGGTAAACCCACACCTCTATTAAGAGTGCTATTTCTCATGAAACTTTACTTTGTATTTGGATGAGTTTCATACTTAATAAGGCCCTCCTCAAATACATAAGTGCTTACGTAAGAATTTCTCGTCCCCACAATTCGGCGTGTTTAAAAAGGGTTTAATTTACTCACATTACACAATACTCGATACACTAACACTATTCCAATGTAATTACGTTGGGGACTGATCCTCCATGCTTACGAAGAGACCACACCATTTAACTTCGCTACCACCGACGACCCCGCATCTCTAGTGATATTGAGAAAACTAATATTCAACAATTCTCAGTTTACTTATGTTAATTAATTCTAGATCCGCAACAAATTACACTGTGTCGACGCTGCATGCAGCTTACACTTTTATCTGCCTCACTGAAATATTCCTTTACGTGTTGCTTGTGCAAACGCACCACGCGCATGGTGTGCATGTGTATCCATCCTGCTCACGCCTCCCGTGGTTATATATACGAAAGTCTTTCCGTGCTTCGTTCAAAGGACATCCATAGTCATATATAGTCAGTGATCAGCAATTACAATGAAGAAGCAGTTGGTTTGAGTCTCTTAGCAGTAGCCCTTATAATTGTCATCTCTTCTGCCCCCTTCACATCAGCAGACTGCCATGAGAGCGAGGTCGAGGTCGACAACCAGAGGCGACAACAGTCATGCGACCCCCGGCAACTGTATGAGTGCAAAGATTTCTTAAGAGGAGGAGAGGAGGAATATGAGGAGGAAGAGGAGACGGCCGTCTTCCATGTGCTGCCAAGGTCTGTCAAGAATGCCTCAACGATGTCGCTGCGACGCCATTCAACAACTATTCGACAAAGCTCAGGAAGAAACTTACAGTCCTGATAATAATCGACGTGCAGGAAGGCAAGGAGAGCGTGAACGACAAGAGCAGCAGCAGTTAGAGAGAGCGAGACAACTCCCTGAACGTTGCAACGTCTCACCGAGCCGCTGCAACATCCGTCGAAGCAGAGAACATTCTTCCGTGTACTAGATATAAATTAGGTACCTGCAAGTATTACAGATATAAATAAAATGTCTCTCTGCTCATCTCCTTTTCATCAAGCACATTATCGTGTGAGTAAATGTTAAAGAAGAGCGGGTATTTCCTTGTATGAAATCAGCTCAGGCCTCAAAGCTTTTTGAGATGAATCAATAAATTTATAGTTCTAGTTTCCGAGAATATCATATAATCTATGTTATTTTCCAAGTATTTTGTGATTTCATGAATTTAAAAGTCGTAACATTGTACAGCCTCTTTTATTATTAGATATATTGTGTATTACAAAAATACATACTCATAAAATTATATAGAGTTAAGTTGTTGCGATTTCAGAAAATAAAAATAAAAAATTAAGTTATATTGAATTAAGGTTTTTGAATGTCTTAGGCAGTGCCTTAGTGTGAAAATTCTATTGCAGTCACTAATTATTAATCTCCTATCTTAAAAGATTATTTAACTGCCGAAAACTAATTCACAGTTAATATCGAAAAATAACACAATTGCAACTTCACTAATAAAAATACGGAAAGAAATGTGTAACACAATGAACACAATATTTTCGAATAAATTGTCCCTGGAAAAACCCCTAAGGGAAAACCAGTTCTATTTATGAGGAATTATATTAACTTCAGCAAATTAAGAGATACAAAAATTCCTTGCCTCTTACTGGCAGAACTCTGACAATCTCCCAACTTCTCCCGCTGATATTCCCTCACTGCTATCCCCAACGCTATCACTGTGCCCTTGCTAACACTGCAAGACCATTTGCTATCACTGCAAACTTACAAACTCATTTGCTAGCACTACAAATGCTTCTCCAAACTTGTGTTCTCCAAATGCCCAATGACCTCCTTTTATACTACTCTCATTTGAAAACCAATGGCTGGATCGATTCTCAATCAACGGATGAGATACATAACAACTTAACAACCATAACAAATTTGGTTGCAAGGTGTCACTAAAAGAAAAAATAAATAATTAGAAAATAATTAATTCATTCTCAACAATAAGATAACTATTATCTAATCTTAGCAAATGGACAAACAACTGTCCAAGCTAACAAACTAACACTCCCTCTTAGCGAGGAAGTTATTCTGCACGACACCCATCTTATCTCTGAAGAAGATAAATTTTTCCTTCCCCAATACCTTAGTCAGAATGTCTGCTACCTGCTCCTCTATAGGTATGTATTGTAGTTGAACAATACCTCGTTGTAAACAATCCCTGATGAAGTGATACCTGATATCTATATGTTTAGACCTTTCATGAAACACTGGATTCTCAGACAACTTGATGCAACTCTGATTGTCGCAGTGTATCACAGTAGTCTCAACCTTCTGATCAAACAAGGCCACTAACAACTTCCAAAGCCATATAGATTCACATGTTGCCATGCTAGCTACAATGTATTCTACTTCTGATGAACTCAAGAGGCACAGACTTCTGCTTCCTACTGAACCAAGAAACAACTCCTGATCCTAAAATGAAACAACACCCTGAAGTGCTCCTTTTGTCTATTGTATTGCCTACCCAATCTGCGTCAGTATAGCCTATCAAATTGATTCCTTCACTTCAAACATATTTGATCCCATACTCAAATGAACCATGTAAATAATGCAACACATGCTTAGCCGTTGTCCAATGCACTCTCTTTTACTCAACCATGAATTGACTAAGAGAGTTTACTGACAAATGCTATATTTGGCCTGGTGTTGACTAAATACATGAGCGAACCAATTAACTACCTGTATAAGGTGGGATCTACATCTTTGTCCTTAGATGTATCTATCTTCCTCCAATTAGTGATCATAGGTGTAGACATGGCTTTGCAATCCTCCATCTCGAATCTCTTCAAGATTTCAATGCAATATTTCCCTTGACTAAGGAAAATATCTCCATCTGTTTGCCACACCTCCATGCCTAGAAAATAGTGCATGAGTCCCAAATTCTTCATCTTGAACTCTTCTGCAAGGTCCCTCTTGCAATCCTCTATGAGCCCTAGTGTACCTATAAGAAACAAGTCATCTACATATAGAACAAGAATGAGAGCCTCACCCCCAACCACCAAGTAGTAGAGGTTACTATCTGCCTCACTCTTCACAAAGCCCATTTCCTGCAAGTATGTATCAATGCACTCATACCACGCTCTAGGAGCCTGTTTGAGTCCGTACAAGGATTTCTTCAATCTGCACATGTGGGTCTCTTTGTTGTGTGCTACAAATCCTTCTGGTTGTTCTATGTATACCTCCTCCTTTAATTCACCATTAAGGAATGTTGTCTTGACATCCATTTGATGGATTTTCCATCCCATCTCTATTGCAAATGAGCTTACAACTTGTATAGAAGTATACCTGGCCACTGGAGCAAATGTCTCCTCATAGTCTATTCCCTCCTTCTGAGAGAACCCCTTTACCACAAACCTTGTCTTGTATTTCTCGATACTACCATCTGCACCGTGCTTTATCTTGAATATCCAGCGTGATCTAACTACTGCCCTATCTGTTGGTCTAGGCACTACCTCCCACACATCATTATGCATTATTGAATTATATTCCTCAACCATAGCATCTCGCAATACCTAATGTTGTGCAGCCTCTTGATAGCTGGAAGGTTCACTATCTACCAATTGGCTGACTAAAGCCACATAGTCATTGAACTTTGGTTGGTTCTCTCCTCTATCTCATACTCTTCCTAGGAGCTCCCACAAAATCCTGAGTATCCCTTTGTGTGTCTTGAACCTCACGGTTCCTGCTGCCAATGGTAGAGGATGAAATATCAACCTCTATATCTTCTAGATGCATATCCTGCTACACTAATTGCTCCATACTATGTGAATCTTCACTACTTGAGTCTATGCTTGTACTAGTAACTATACTTGAGCTTTCCTGCCCTTGACTTGAAATTGGACCTTTTTTTGGCTGCTCACTTTGATCATCTCCTGGCAAATCTATGGAACTTATTAATGCTTTATCCTCGTTGAACTTGACATCACATCTAACAATAATTCTTCTAGTCCCTAGAATAAAAATTATATATGCCTTTGAAGTTTCACTATACCCAACAAGTTACCCTCTTCTTTGTAGTCTGATCTAACTTGGTATGTGTATCTTCTGGATTATGACAATATGCCAAACTCCCAAATATCCTAAAGTGACTTACATCTGGCTTCTTCCCTGTGAAAGCTTCCGTTGTTGTCAACTTCCCTAGTACCTTATGTGGAACCCAATTCTTAATGTAAATTGTTGTACTACATGCCTCTACCCATAGGTAGTGGGGCATGTCCTGATCATGTAGCATAGCCCTTACTTCCCCTGATATATAACGATTCTTCCTCTCAACAACTCCATTTTGCTGTGTATTGTAAGGAACAGTCCACTCTCTTTTGATTCCTTCTCTGGTACAAAAATCCTGGAAGTCATTTCCTTTGTACTCACCTCCATTATCTAACCAAAGAACCTTTATCTTCCTTCCTATCGATTTCTCCACAAGATCCTTGAACTCTTGGAAGTGACTGAAAACCTCATCCTTGGTCTTCAAGAAGTATATCCAGGTCTTCCTCGAGAAATCATCAATGAAAATAACATAGTACTTGTAACCTCAGAGAGACTTCGTCGACATTGGCCCATATATATCTGAGTGTACTAGATCAAGAACACCCTCAGATCTAGTGTCAATCCTTGGAAAATATGCTTTCACAAACTTCCCCAACACATATCCCTTACATACATCATCATGCTCTATGCTCACCTCTGGAACACCTGTCACTATCTCATGAAGAAATTTAAGTGCTCCATGATGAATATGGCCCATCCTCCTATGTCATAGCTCTCCAAGATCTCTAGGATTACTGCTGCTCATAAGTGCCTTAGGAGTATCAAACTGTAACCTATAAAGGTGACCACTCCTAACTCCAATAGTTATGGGTGATTTCCAATCCTTGTGCTTAATCAACACATGTGTCCCTCTAAAAAGTACATTATACCCTTTATCCTGAAGAACAAATATAGAAATTAGATTCATACCTAAGCCTGGCACATGCAAGACATCATGAAGTGGAACTATCTTTCCATTCTCCCTCTGAAACTAAATAGTCCCTTTCCCAACTGGGTTGAGCTTGGACAAGTTCCCCATAGAAATATGGATATTGGTGTCCTCCTCCTTGTAACTAGAGAAGTACTCTCTAACTCATGTCATATGAAATGATGCCCCACTATCTATATACCAAACACACTGTGAGGTTGAGCTGACCATACAAGCTATGAGTGCAAACTCATCCTCTAATCTCCTAGAGAGTTCCTCTGCACTTGCTGAAGCCACCACCTAGTTCTTGCCCTTCTTATCATTCTTCTTCCTTTGTGGGAAATTACTAACATAGTGGCCAAACTCATGATAGCCATAAAACTTGACCTTAGACATGTCCTTCTTCTTCTCACTTTGAGAATTTGATCCTTTGCTAAATCCTTCTTTGCTTTCCCTTTTCCCACTAGGGAAACATTTTCTTGTTCTCCCTCGCTTTACTGACTCTTGTTGGCCCCATTGACAAGATTTAGTCTAAACTCATCTTGAGTGAAATCATTCCATATTCGATCCCAACTCGGTAAGGTGTCTCGTTTACTAACAACTTTAACAAAGACATCCCATTGTTTAGTAAACCCATTTAGGGCTATTCTTACTAGCTTATCATCATTTAGCTTATCTCCAACAACTGCTAACTCATCCTTGACGAGTCTAAGCCTGGTGAGGTAACTTGTAACATCTTCTCCCTTGTTCATCTGGGTATTCTTCAACTTTTCTCTAAGAATTAGCTTCCGGTTAGTGGTAGCATTCTGGTACAGATTCAAAATGGCATCCCACATCTTCTTCACCGTATCTAACTCAGAGATGTGTGGAACAATATGATCCTTGACACAATCAAGGACAATCCTCCTCACCTTGGCATCCTCTATCTTGTATGCTGCAAGTTGTGTTGCATCTGTAGGTACGGTTACAACAGTGGTAACATAATCCTTTATACCATTCTCTACCAACAATAAAGAAATTCTAGCCTTCCAGACACCAATATTGGAGGCACCATATAATCTATCCTGATCTCTCAAACCATCTGAAGCCATCTCAAAGGATAAAAGTAAAAAGAATTTAAAGAGATCAAACTAGGTTATGAAAACCCTCAATTTCTTTCCTAGGGAAAACCTTTTCTACCCTTAACACAACTCTGATACTATGTGAAAATTCTATTGTTGTCACTGATTATTAATCTCTTATCTTAAAATATTATTTAATTTCCAAAAACTGATTCACAGCTAATGTCGAAAAATAACACAATTGCAACGTCACTAATAAAAAAAATAGAAAGAAATGTGTAACACAAAGAACACAATATTTTCGAACAAATTGTCCCTTGAAAAACCCCTAATGGAAAACCAGTTCTATAGATGAGGAATTATGTTAACTTTAGAAAATTAAGAGATACAAAGATTCCTTGCCTCTTACTGGCATAACTCTGAAAATATCCCAACTTCTCTCACTGATATTATCCCACTGCTATCCCCAACGCTATCACTGCGCCCTTGTTAACACTGCAAGATTGTTTGCTATCACTGCAAACTTACAAACTCATTTGCTAGCACTGCAAATACTTCTCCAAACTTATATACTCCAAATGCCGAATGACCTCATTTTATACTACTCTCATTGGAAAACCAACGGCCAGATCGATTCTCAGTCGACGGATGAGATACATAACAACTTAACAAGCATAACAAATTTGGTTACAAGGTGTCACTAAAGGAAATCAATAATTAGGAAATAATTAATTCATTCTTAACAATAAGATAACTATTATCTAATATTAGAAAATGGACAAAAAGTTGTCTAAGCTAACAAACTAACACTTTCTTCTATCACATCCTCCCTAAGCATAATTTTATATTAGATATTTTAATAACATAAATCTATGACCATATGATATATTTTATTTAGTTTATTTCATAATATAATTTTTGACTATTTCCTCCCCTAATATGCCAAATAAACATTACACGACATTGTTTTGGTTCCCTTATAACAGTTTGTAGATGATGAATACAGTATTATTCGAGTTATTTTTGAACTCGAATTTTTTTAAAAAAAATTATTATCACCTCTCATACTTTTTAGCAAATGTAGAGCTTAGACAGACCATTGTGTTTCTAATAAATTTATGAAATTTGTTTCAATAAAATATTAATGATGAAAAATTTGACCTTTTGAGTATTTCATTGGAGATATCGAATCTTTATTGAGGAAAATTCTCTAGTATATATTTTTGAAACATTATTTGTATGTAAAGTTTAGTTTGATTTGATTTGTGTTTATAATTGTCGAATCAGAGTTTATACACTTAAATTAGTTATGGATTTACTTAATTCCTTTAAAGTTCTTATATTTATGTATTTGGTTATTAATTTTAATTTAGTGTAAATAAGAGTTTATATATCTAATTTAATTTTGAAATTGATTAGTTGTTTTTATTATACTGTATTTATGTAATTTTAATGTTAATTGTTGTAATTATAGTGTATTTATGTATATTTTTTATGTTAATGTTTTTAGACATGTCTTTTTTTGTTAGATAAGGTTAAAAAAAATTGGTTTTTAGGGGACCAAAAAAAACTCATGTACAAAACGAGAGAAAAATATAACATTGAAGACCAAATGGAGCTACCTCTACCAGCGGCTAAAAGAAACCCCCTACAAAACAACGACAAGAATAAACGAGATTATCCCTGAGACCTATGCCGATGGGATCTTAACTTCATTTTATGTGGGTCTACAACATTTTTATTTTTACCTCTCACTACCCTCCAATCCCCTCCCCTATCCAGGTCTATATTTTCATTCTTGTGGATTGGTATCACAATTTCGAGAGTTATTATGAAAGGAAGAATCCTTCTTCACATTGTTGTTTTTAGTGCCTAGTGCCAAATGCGAGAGGTGTGGTTAGCCTCAAGAAAATTCTAGAGTTTCTACTGCTGAAGCCCCAAGAAAAGGAGGGGGGAGAAAGGAGATCATCTATATGTTGTAACTTGTCTTCGTCTTGCCCTGAAGCCTCTGAAGAAACATCTGAAGCATCCCCCACCACTAATATACTAGGATGGGAGTCTCTCCACCCAGAAAAGTCTTTTTTATTATTTAATTTTTAAAATTTTACTTTATTCCCCATCAAAAATGTTTTTCTATAATTTTTTCTATTTTTAATTTACTTCGACCACTTGTTTTCTCTTTTGCTCCTAGATTTTTCTTCCCCCCATTGTGTTTTCCAAAGTCTTAACCACTTTTTTCGAATGCTAATAATATTTACTTCCCATTAGATTGGTTGCATTTCAACACAAATGGTTTTTTGTCTTTCATGGACCTTTTTTTAATCCAATGACTCATTTAATTGAGTTAGGGATACCTTTTAGCTTATTTTCTTTCCAATTTTGTCTCCCCTCATGCCTTAATAAAGTCTGAATTTGTAATTAAATGTCTATATATACATAGGTGTATTAATGCATTCAAGATATCACAAGATACATACATAACCACATAGCAATGTATTCCTTGTGAAAAATAGTTACATTCAAGCTATAAATTATAAATACATATTGTAATTTTTTTTATGCAGGAGCAAAACTTGCAGAGACCATAACTTTTGATCTGACTGTTGGATCCTCTTGATATTTTATAGGGTGCAAGATTATATTAGTTCTATGCTAGGGTAAAAATTGGTTGAAAGGTTGTGGCTATTTTGGCACATTTTAGGCCTCGACTCCTTCATCTAGTGGCCTAGAATTGGCTCCGAACATTTTTTCACTTTTGACTAGGTCTTAGAATTTTAATAACTTTTGTTGTGCTTATTAGAATAAGTCAAAATTTAACATGAGCCTTAATTTATGAAGTAATATTTTCCATGAAAATCTTTGGGCCCATCCAAGTTGTTTTTCTAGTAGGTAATTTTTGGCATTTTAGGGTTTTATGGCAATTTAGGGTTTTTTGGCATTTTAGGGTTTTTAGAGTAAACATGAAATAAAAGGTGGATTGTAATGATGTAAAACATTAGTGTGGATTCCAGAATGAGAAGAAATATATTTTGAAACTCTTGATTTTTATTTACAATTTTTTTTATGTTTGTCTGGAGGTATTTCAACATCTTGTAGTTGGATTCACATCAATTGGTATCAGAGCTGGATCTAGATCTTGAAAAAATAGTTAAGGTAACCTATTACATTTTATGTGTAATTTTTCATGGCTAGACGTGGGAGGGGAGGTTATGTGATGCGCTAAAATTAGCAGGAATGTGAAAAGGTCACAACTTGTGCTCTGGGTGTCCATTCGGGTCTGTTGTTTTTTTGTAACCACCTATTTCAATGAGACGAATACACTAGTCAACCTGCCTTGCTAGTTGGAGCATGTTTTGAAAAAAATTTGGGCCCGAAATCTGACATATTGAGGTTGAAAATTAGGATTTAAGTTGTAGTTCAACTTTTTCCTATTTTAGGGCATTAGTTAATTCTAGTCTCTTAGTTGCATTATCACTTGGAAAGCTGTAAATTCCTCTAATTTTTGGCATGTAGAAGATGTGTGGAAATTTCTGTGTCTGTACGAATAAGCATGTGAATTTACTCAGAATAGTAGGTTATAGTAAACTACTAAAAATAGTAATTTCCACCACCTACAGTAGATTTAGTCAAAGTTAATTAGAGTTTGCTTGGCAACTCAAGTTGGGAGTTTATTTCTTATTTAGGTAATTCATGATTCAATAACATAGGAGATATATTTTCTTTTCGAGTTCATATTATATGTATTTTATTGAGTTTGTTTAGAATTCATCTACATTATCTGGTATCAGAGCAGGAAGAGGAAGAGGAAGAGGATGCGGTATTTCCCAGATGAATAGAAATATGCAAGATCTAAAGAGACAAGTTATTGCGTTTGTTGTAATGATAACCCAAAGATGAAATCAAGGTGGAGATGACATAGATGAAGAAGTTTGTGAAGAGGAGGGAAACACAAGCACCATCCTTAGATTTTGAAGAAAGGATGCTTTGAGCAATAGAAGGAAAGAATGATCGGATAAGAGTTGATGTTTCAGAGTATGGAGGTAGTTTAAAACCAGAGGAGTTGATAGAATGGTTTCGGTCAACACCAATCTGGCACTATGAGAATTATCCACCGGGAACTCCTCGTGTTATGATTATTTACTAATGCACAACTTTTAGTTTGGTGGATGTAATCTGAAAACACAACAACAAACATAACACAAGTATACCATAGAATATGATACGAAGGAATGATGAAAAATATGAAATATATGTGTAAATTATAATATCAACATGAAATTGTTACAATCTCACCCATGAGGTTCTTCAAGTGTTATTAACTTCACTTGCCTTCCAAAAATAACTATGGGAGAAACTTCACAATTACACCTCTTAATGGCTTCTTTTACACACTTACTCATACAATATTTCTCACTACTTTCTTCTATATGCTAAATGAGGGAAGGTGACCTTTTGATTTATAGGAATTCAGGTTTATCCACCCTATCTCTAAGATAGGATAGGAAATCTCTTCCATCCAATCATATTCTATGCCTAAACTCTTGCCTTTACATGTAGGTTTATCTTCTAAGATAAGATAAACCTTATCATCTCACATGGGTTCCACCTTTTTATTCTTTTCCAAAAATAAAATACACAAAATATTTATGACATCACTCTTTGGACAGCCTTATTAAAAATATAATATTTCAAATTCCTAATCATGTAGACCCTACTTCTCTACTTACCCCAACTTTGACATCTTAACATTACTGGACCACTTACGAAAAATATTGACTTTTTACCACAACATTCCTATCATATTTTGACTATTATTGTACTCTACTTTATTGGTGGCATCGTATTGATGGGGCTGTTATCTACTATCAGACGCCACTACTAATGATACTTAACAACATCCTATTCCTAATACATACATAATAAAATAGAAATTACGGAGGAAAATTTTAATGTCGACAATTTCCCCCTTCCTAGCTTCTACTACGTCCTCGGAGTAGACTAATCTAGTGCTTGGAAAATCTTTAACTTGTCATGGTTGATCCATTTCATAATGGGAGTGCCATCAAATTCCTCCAGTCGATATGTACCATTTCCATGCACAACTACTATTTTGTAGGGCACCATCCATTTGGGAAGAAATTTTCTCTGCCTTGTTTTTTTGTTTCTAAAATCATATACTAGAATCAAGTCATTCACATGAAATGGAGACCAATGGATCTTTTGATCAAAGTATTCCTTTTGCTTCATTTTCTTCTTATAGCTTGTATCCTTCACTATTTTCCTCATTTTCTCTAACAAATGAAGATGCACCAACCTTTCTTTTACTAAATCACTTTCATCCATCCTTTCCTTTTTCATAACTCTCACACTGGGAATATCAAACTTAATAGGAAGAACTGGATCAATGCCATAAGCTAATTGAAATGGGGAGTATCCTGTTGTTGACTTTGATGTTGCCCTATATGCCCACAATGTTGCATGAATCCTTTTATCCCACTTATGTACCTGCAAGGCTGCATCTTTTGCTAGAATTTGACATAACACAAAATTTGTTTGTTCCACCTGTCCATTTGTGCTTGGCTTGTATGTTGTTGCCTTCCTGTGCTTAATAGAAAACTTGTTGACTAGGGCTTCTACCACCTCACTAATGAAGTGGCTTCCTTGATCTGTTACAATTTCTAATGGACAACCAAATCTGGTGACAATGCGTTCATATATGAACCTTGCCACTTCATCCATGGAAGTTGTTTTCAATGGCCTAGCTTCAACCCACTTGGTTAAATAATCTGTGGCAACTGGGTAAGTGCACCAAGTTGGGGGACAATTAAGTGGACATCAAATCCTAAATTTTACATTAAAAACAACAAAACATCAAATTTAGTCTTCCGTGGACTTGAACCATGCCAAAAAGTAAAAACTATGTCATAAAAATGGTACCATTACGTAGGGGAGACTATTAGCTTTGTTGAAATATTGATTTTAAAGTGAATAGAAGAGGATAAATATCATTTTATAATTTTTTACTAATAGTAGGTCTTTAAGACACTTTTTCTTGTGAATGTTTATGTCTACGTTTAAGACTGCAAAATTTGTTTCACTTATCAGAATGTGATAAAACTTTATACCATCCCAACTGTGGTGAAATTATATACATGTTAAAAAATAAATAAAATTGATTTCAATATTTTTTTGATGAAGTTATGGCGGGAAAACGGAAAGTGCTCTATTTTCTGTATGTTTTCATACCACTTTCACAGAAAAAATCATAAAAAATAAAATATTACTCAAAAAAATACAAAATAAAATCCATCCCAAGATAGATAGTGGCATATAACTTCTTACCAAAGGAAAAATATATATATCAATTTTTAGTCATCCAAATTGTGGGCAAACGGACTATAATCTTATCAACGTTTTTAAAAAAAAATACCAAGTCATTGAATTTTGAGTGTTTAATATAGCTAACCTTGTCCATTTTTTACAAAAATTAGTATTTTAGAAACTAGATTCCGGATGTTATGATTCATATTAATATAATTTTTTATAATTTTGAGTGTATGTATTGCTGATAATCCCTACAAGTTGATATTATGTTGTTATTTGCAATATGATGTCCACGGATGACCCTATATTTGTCCATCAACTTCCTACACTTACCCAACTACAATATACTTATTTTGGTGTGGGGTAGTTGGAAGTGGACCTACAATATCTATTCCCCACTTTTCAAAGGGACCAAGTGGAAGAATAGGGCATGATGGATCTAATGAAGTCTTACGGTTGCCACATGTTTGACAAATATCACATGTCTTACAATAATTATAACAATCTCTAAAAAGAGTGGGCTAGTGATAACCTACATCCAAGATCCTTCTTACTGTAAGTTGTTTAGAGAAGTTTCCTCCACATGTACCATTGTGGAATTCTTCTATCATCTCCTTCCCTTTATCACGTCCAACTGCTCTCTTGTACTTTCCATCAGGTCCTATTCGAAATAATACTCCATGAAGAATAGAATATGGATGACTGGCTTGAGTAATCTTCCTCTTAGTCTTTGCATTGACACCATCAGGAAACTTGAATTCATTAAGATAATTCCAAATATCTATGTATTCACTAGGGATTGTGTCAAGAGATAACAATGTTACATCTGAGAAATAATCATCATCACAAGATGAACCTAAACCATCATAGGCTCGAGAGAGTGCATCTGCATTGACATGCTTCTTTCCTGGCCTATCTATAATATCAAATTCAAATTCTTGTAGCAAAATTATCCATGTTATTATCCTCCCTGATGAATTAGGCTTATTTACAATATATTTTAGAGCCCGCTGATCTATTACAACTATAAATTTCTGCCCTAGCAAGTAATTTCTAAACTTCTTTATAGAAAAAATAATAGCTAGAATCCTCTTTTTCAATTACAGTATAATTTACCTCAGCACTGCTCATTTGTCTGCTCCCAAAGTAAACTGGATGATCATTCTCATTTTCATCCTTTTGGCTCAGAGTACTTCCTAGTGCTACATCTGAGGCATCAGTATACACAATGAATTGCTTGCTCCAATCTAGATTCTTTAAAACAGGTGAAGACACTAATGCTTCCTTCAGTTGTTCAAAAGCTTCATGTGCCTTATTTCCTGGTTCATAAGTAACATCCTTCCTTCAAGAACTAGGTTAGTGGCTATGAAATATTTGAGAAATTCTTGATGAACCTTCTATAATAACCCACATGGCCTTAAAATGATCTCAACTTACTTCTATTCATAGGAAATGGTAACTCTTTGATTTTTTGAAACTTTATTAGGATCAATACCAATACCATCTCTAGATACAACATGCCTTAACAAAACACCTTTAGAACATCCAAAGACACACTTTGTAGGGATTAGTGAGGCTTGTGCTTCATCTAACCTTTGAAATGTTGTCTCCATCTAGTGCAGGTGGTCCATCTTGCTCCCATAGATGCAAAAATCATCTAGAAATACTCTAATGAAGTTTCCAATGTAGTGTTCAAACACCCTATTCATCAAGTGCTGGAACATTGCCAAAGCATTACACAACCCAAAAGGCATAACTCTATAAGCAAACGAAATCCCCGAGGAGTGGTGAACGTGGTCTTCAGATGATCTCTCTCTACTATACGAACTTGGTTGTATCCGTTATATCCATCAACAAAACTATAGCACTCATGGCCAGATACTTCGTCCAAGATTTGATCTGAGAATGGAAGAGGGTAAAGATCCTTCTTTATTGCCTTGTTGAGCTTCCTATATTCAACACAAATGCGTAGTTTCCCATTCTTTTTTATTGAGATCACAATGGGAGAAAACCATTTTGAATTCTCCATAGCAAATATGAATCCTACATCAAACAACTTATCTATTTCTTCTTTTATAGTCTTAGAAAAATTAGGATTCATTCTATATGGAATTTACTTTATGGGCTTAGCACCATCTACCAGCTCAATAGAATGTTCTACCCAACTTACTTGACTATGAGTTCCTTGTAATCAAAAGTGAATAGGTGTATGTACCTTCGAAAGAGCTAGAGGTAGGATTCCTTCTCATTCTCCATCACAGCATCACCAATCTTTATTTGTTGGAGACGATCAACAATTTCTTCTTCAGATAATCTTATGGGTTCATGAGTCGGTGTGACTGGAAGGATATCCATGACCAGAAACATCACACCTCACTTTCTTCATCTTTTGTGTCCACTTCACTGGTACTAGAGTAATCTTTAGAGGATGTCCAATCATCAGTTTCATCACTTGAATCCATGAGGTTCTGCCTTATGATGTCGAGGGATCACGTTTATCTTCACCCTCTCTCTGCCACGTATCCAAGTGTCATAAATCCTTCATTCCAGTAGTTTCTTGCATGAACTCTCCTTAGCCATAGGTCTTCCCAGTCTTCATTAGGTACGAAACAGTACCATTTTTCATCACCTGAAAGTCTACCACACATACAACACCCATAACAGATATTGCCACATTTGAAACAACACCTTCTGGTTTAGTTTTTCCCTTATTTAATGACCTTAACATAAGTGTTGAAGGACGATCAATTTTTAAACCCAACATATTCATTACAGACTCGGTCATTACATTAACTACAGCACCTCCATCAACTAAGACATCATGAATTGAAATACCATTACATAATACCTCAGCTTGTGGAGCATAGGATCTGCCTCTGCCTCCAAAATAGGGACCTCAACCTCCTTCCTTCGTCGAGCATTGAGTCCACTTCGCAACTCCCGCCTCTTCTCAGAAGACATAGCCATTAAGTTGACCATATGTAATATTTGCAGGCCTTTTGGACAAAAGATATTTCTAAGATGGAGTATGGTCCTTGCTCCCTGTGAAATCAGAAAATCCTGGCACACCCAACTTTCTTCTCCTATGTTTCTTACTAGTTTCTCCTTTCATCTTCTTAGGATCATTTCCATCTTGGTTATCTTTTTCTTTATTTTTTTTTGTTACAAACACATCTGACTTCATTATTCTATGCTCGTATTTACTACATCAAAAGAATTCACATAGGTGATTTTCCTTTATCATTATCTCTTGTACTAGATGTAGAAGCTCTATCTGGACAATTATACTTATAATGACCTTTTTTATCACAACCATAACATACAACTTTCAGAAATATTTCTTTTTGGACCTCTATCTCCTCCCTGAGAATTAAATTCCTTTCCTTGAAGAAGATTAATAGTTAACTGACCCATCTTCTTGAGCAAGATCTTCATACTCAGTAGATGTACTAGGGAAAATATTTGTGCTCACTATATAGAGTGGTTGTGGATTCTGGACCAAAGGTGTTGGTGTAGGCTCTACCTTAGCAACAATTTCTTTGGGCTCCTCTTCCATGCTTTCTTCTTGCCTTCTTGCAATCTCCTTTGCTTGTTCAATGGTAGCTGGGTAGTCAAACTTCACTCGTTGTCTGATCTCTTAGCTTCATCCCAAGAATGAAGTGCAACTACAGAGGAGATTATCCACGCCATTCATCAACCCATCCGCTAATCCTTTCTTTCGGATCTGGGCATCGAGCTTCCTCCTTAGCTCTAGAACACGAGCATGATAATCTTTAAATTATCTTCTCCTTCTCTCCTTGGGATAGCTTTGTGATATCGAAAATCATGAGATAGAATGCATATTTCTGTTGTTCACCAAATTCTTCAAGAAAAATTTCAGTTAATAAATCCCATGAGTTTTTCACATTATCACCTAGTGTTTCAAACCACCTAAGGGATGGAACCATCCAAAAATGTAGGAAAAAATTAAGTCCATTGTTCCCTTCTTATGAAGGCCATTACAAATACAAGATCATTTAAACTCTTGAATGAAAGAGGAAGCATCTTCATTAGATTGGAGCTGAAAAAATAGGTAATCTTCCCCATTTTCAAAAGTAACCACAGTGAAATACCAACTCACAAGTACAATCAACAAGACTTATGTGCACAAATAATTGGACTCACTACAATGGAAAGTGACTTTACACCTTTCTATAGTAAAATAGGAATGACCACGGTAAACTACGGTAAAACTTGACTTACTGCGGTAAAATTTTTTGACTTTACTGTGGTAAACACTATTTACGGTAAAAATGAAGTTACTGGGGTAAACACTATTCACGGTAAAAAATGAAGTTACTGTGTAAATACTTATTCACGGTAAAAATGGTAAAGTTATTGTGGTAATTACTATGCATGTAAAAAGTGACTTTACCATGGTAACTACTAGGCACAATAAAAACAAGGTTACCCTCCTATTAATTTATGACTAAGTGGAATATCTCTCCAGAAAATCCACCAATGAGGAATGGTCCCGGCAACATGAACGTAAAATGTCATCACTAATCTGACACTATGATAATTCTCCACCGAGAACTATCTCGTGCTATGATTATTTACTAATGAACAGCCTTTAGTTTGGTGGATGTAATTTCTGAAACACAACAACAAACATAACACAAGAATACCATAGACTATGATATGACGGAATGATGACAAATCTGAAATATAAGTGTAAATTATAATATCAACATGAAATTGTTACAATCTCACCCATGAGGTACTTCAAGTGTTATGGGACGACTTCACTTGCCTTCCAACAATAACTATGGGAGAAACTTCACAATTCTTTAACACACTTTCTAAATGGCTTCAGTTTTACACACTTACTCATACAATATTTCTCACTACTGTCTTCTATATGCTAAATGAGGGAAGGTGACCTCTTTATTTATAAGAATTCAGGAAATTTATCCACCCTATCTCTAAGATAGGATAGGAAATCTCTTCCGACCAATCATATTCCATGCCTAAACTCTTGCCTTTACATGTAGGCTTATCTTTAAGATAAGATAAACCTTATCATCTCACATGGGTTCCACCTTTTTAGTCTTTTCCACAAATAAAATACACAAAATATTTATGACATCACTCTTTGTCCTTATTACAAATATAATATTTCTAATTCCTAATCATGTAGACCCTACTTCTCTAATTACCCCAACTTTGACATTTTAACATTACCGGACCACTTACTACAAATATTTACTTTTTACCACAACATTCCTATTGTACTTTGACTGTTACCGTACTCTACTTTATTGGCGGCATCGTACTGACGGCGCAGTTATCTTCTATCAGACGCCACTACTAATCATACTTAACAACATCCTATTCCTAATACATACATAATAAAATAGAAATTATGGTGGTAGGAAAATTTTAATGTCGACAGTTGACTAGTATGGGGAAATTTTTGTGACCGAAAGGCTATGCCAGAAGAAAAGAAGTTAAAATTTGCATGCACGAAATTGAAAGGTCACGCTATGTTATGGTGGGATCACCTACAGAAAGAGCGGTCAAGAAAAGGGAAAGAAATAATTAGGACGTGGAGTAAGATGGAGAAGAAGCTGAAATATAAATTTCTCCCTATGGATTATGCACAAACCCTTTACAAGAGGTTTTATAATCTCATAAATAACTTACAAACCATGCAAGAATACACAAATGAGTTCTACAAGTTGTCCATTCATGTAGAGCATGAAGAAACTGAGGAAAAAATGGATTGCAAGGTATGTAAATGAATTAAAATTTCTATTCAAGATGAGATAAGTATGCACAGGATTAAGAGCATGGAGGATGCCTATCAATTATCCTTAAAGGCCGAGGAAAAAAAAGTCATCAAATTTTTAGGAGATCACCTGGAATGAATAGGGGGGCCTCATCTTCCTTTCAGGGATGAGATCTGGTTTCAGCCAAGGTAGGGGAGAATCACCTCGTGGAGTGGAAAAGCAAGAAGATATGAGAAAAGATTCCCAGAATCAACAAAGAGGTAGAGGATTTTCTAGGGGCAGAAGATATGCTGGCGATAGAGGATGGGAGGCTCCACGAAGACCATTTGTTTGTTACAGATGTGGTGAAGAGGGGCATCAGGATTTTGAATGCCTCACATTATTATACACATGACAAGAGGCAATCAAATGCTCCAAGAGTAAATCTTGTTGAATCTGAACAAATAGAACATGAAAAGGACCTATAAATTCCACCAAATGTTGGAGAAAATCTAATGATCATAGAGGAAAATGATTGCTCCAAGAAAGGAGATCGAGAGGGGATGCATGGCTGTGTACAAATATTTTTCAAAATAAGATTCACTTCAAGAGGAAAGGTATGTAATTATTATTATTAATGGTTGTAGTTATGAGAACATGGTTTCAAATGAGATGGTTGAGAAATTGGGTCTGCATTGTGAGAAGAATCCTAACCCTGACCATATTACATGGTTTAAGAAGGGTAATGAAGTTACTGTTTATAAAATATGATTAATAATTTTTTCTATTAGGAATAGTTATCAGGGATGAGATTTGGTGTGAATGTTATTCCTATGGATGCATGTCATATGCTTTCTAGGAAGACCATGGCAATTTGATAGAAAATTTGTTCATGGTGGAGGGAAAGAATACATATACTTTCTGGAAGGATGGAACAAAACTAGTTTCCCTACCTCTTAAGGAAGAGGGGTAATGCCAAAAATATGCTTCCTATAAAGAATATTTGTAAAGGAGGCAGAGGAAACCAATTTTTTTATAATGCACTATTCCCAAATAAGGATGAACATACAAGTGCACAAATACCAGTAAAAAATAACAAGAATTAATAGAAGAATTTTTTAGATGTTGTTCCTAATGAGCTACCAGATTGGATTACCACCCAAAAGACATATTCAAAACCATATCTGATTTAATTCGAAGGTCTACACTCCTAAATCAATTGGCTTATAGGATGAGCCCAACATTCCTTGTGCAGAGTTGAATAGGAAATTTGTAAAGCTTGTGCGAATGGGGACCGTAAGGGAGAGCATGAGTCTGTGTGAAACCACAGCTTTATTAACACCAAAAAAGGATGGAATATGGAGAATGTGAATGGATAGCAGAGCAATGGATAAAATTACAATCAAATTATAGGTTCCCAATACATCACCTTGATGATATGATGGATGTGCTTGCTAGATCTAGGTATTTCACCAAGATTTATCTTTGAAGTGGTTATCATCAAATGCTGATCAGAGAAGGAGATGAGTGGAAAATAGCATTCAAGATAGGAAATGGATTATATGAGTGGTTGGTGATGACATTCAGGTTATCCAAAGTACCTAGTACTTTTATGAGACTGATGAACACTGTCGTGCTATGGGAGTATAATGGTAAATTTGTTTTGGTTTATTATGATGATATCTTGATCTTTACTTAAACTAAAGAAGAACATTTGTGGCATCTAAGGGTGATATTTGAAGTGTTAAGGAAAGAGTAAAATCCATGTAAAGATGAATAAGTGTACATTTATGCAAGATATTTTGGTATTATTGGGCTTTATTATTTCAGAAAATGGGGTATAGATTGACTCAAAGAAAAGATAAAAGAAATTGTTGAATGGCATAGTCCACGTAGTATAACAAAGGTAAGAAGTTTTCATGGTCTAGCAACATTTTATAGAAATTTTATTTTAAAAATTTCAGTAGTATTGTAGCACCTATAATAGATTTCACAAAAAGGAAGGGAGATATTTATGGACAAAGGCAGTTGAGGATAGTTTATCTGTTCTTGAAGAAGAAGGTGACAGAGGCACCCATTTTTGCACGACCAGATTTTGATATAAAGTGTTTGATGATGATTATGACACCTCACATGTGGGTATTGGTGTTGTTCTAAGTCAAGGTTGAAAGCCAGTAGCTATATTTAGTGAAAAAATGAATGAGGTAAGAAATAACTACTCTACTTATGATATGGAATTATTATGCAATTGTACAAGCATTAAGGCATTAGAGGCATTACTTAGTGCCTAAGGATTTTGTGTTATTTAAATACCACGTAGCCCTGAAGTATGTGAATACACAAAATAAGTTAAATAATAGGTATGCAAAGTGGGTCTCATTTTTGAAGGGTTATACTTTCTCTCTAAATCATAAATCCAGAAAACGGATTCAAGTTGCAGATGCATTGAGTAGGTGTGTGACTTTGTTTACCACTATGGAAAATGAAGTGGTGGGTTTTGAAGCAATAAAGGGTTTGTATTATTTTGATTTTAATTTCAAGAGTATTGTTGAAAGGTTAAATCGTCCATTTTCAGATGATGCAGGACATGTCCAGGATGAGTACATTTTACAGGATGGGTATCTATTTAAGGGACACCAACTATGTATTCCTAATTAGGTCTATAAGAGAGATTATAGTGAAAGAGATACACAATGTAGAGCATTGGATAGGCATTTTGATAAAAGACAATATGATAGCCTTAATAGCAGAGAATTATTAGTAGAAAAAGCTGAAAAGTGATGTGGTAACATATGTGGAGAGGTGTCGAACTTTCCATGTCTCTAAAGGCCATGCACAAAATAGAGGGTTGTATATGTCGTTACTTATTCCTAAAGGGTCCTGGATAGATCTGAGTATAGATTTTATTTTGGGTTTATAAAAAATGACAACGAGGTAATGACTCAATTTTTATGGCTGTTGATAGGTTTTCTAAGATGGTTCATTTTATTACCTATAAGAAAAAAATTGATGCGACAGGCGTAGAAGATTTGTTTTTAACAGAAGTTGTTCGTTTTCATAATGTTCCAAAATCCATTACTTCAGATAGGGACACAAGGTTCTTAAGTCATTTCAGGTGAACTTTATGGAAGAAATTTGGAACTCAACTTCAGTTTAGTAGTGCCTATCATCCTCATAGACTGATGGGAAAAATAGAGGTGGTAAATCAGGAGTTTGGGAAACCTGCGAAGGTGCATCAGTTGGGGGAAATTTGAAACAATGGGACTTAGCATTACCACAAGTTGAGTTTGCATATAACAGTTCCATAAACAGATTGACAAGAAAGTCTTCCTTTTTAATTGTATGTGGGAGTAATCGAAATGGGGTGTTAAATTTGGTATAGCTATTAGTTGATGGAAGAGTCAGTGATGATGCAAAAGAATTTGCCGAACATATATAATAATTACATGAATAAGTATGGAAGAAGTTGCAAAATAGTAATGATAAGTATAAGGCAATAGCAGATATGAATAGACGGAGAAATTTATTTATAATTTGGTGAGTTGGTTATGTTATACATACGGAAGTAAATATTTCCAAAAGAAACCTATAACAAGCTGAAGTACATGAAGACTGGTCCTTGCAAAATCGTGGAACAAAATAAACGAAAATACTTATGAGGTAGAATTGCTATGAAATTTTGATATTTCTCCAGTGTTTAATGTTTCGTAATTTTACATTAATTTAATGGGGATTGTGTAGAAGGGGATGTTTTTGATGAATTAGTATATTGGAGGTAGCAGGTTCTAGTGAAGAAGAAAGAAGAAGTGGATCAGATTCTAGATAAGAAAACAATGGACATCCGAGATGGGAAATACAACAAATATTTGGTACGTTTCACAAGGACTGGAACAAGAGGGTAAAATTTGGGTTACAGAGTGGGAGATTAAGAGGTATAGATGTAGATAAATGAGAAGTAGTTTGAAGAAGGCAACTTGCAGGGAGTTGTGTTTTTAACAAGTAGGGAAGAATGATGTGCCAGAATTAGCAAGAACTTGATAAGGTCATAACTTCTGACTCTCTGGGTGTTTGTTTGAGTCCTTATTTTTTTGAAACCACATGTTTTGATGAAATGAATGCATCGAGTTAACCCACCCTACCAGTTGGGGCAAATTTCAGCACATTTTCAGGCACCAAAACTGTCTGTCTTGAGGCCTAAAAATTAGGATTTAAGTTGTAGTTTGGTTTTTTCCTATTTTTGGGATTTAATTAATTTTAGTCTATTAGTTGCATTATGAGTTAAAAATTTTGCAATTCCTCCCATTTAGTAATGTAGAATATGCGTCGCAATTTCTATTCCCGTGTGAATAAACATGCAAACATACCAAGAATAGCAAGTTCTGGTAAATTGCTGAAAATAGTAATTTCTGCCACCTAGAGTAGATTTAGTATAAGTTAGTTAGAGTTTTCTTGGAAAATTGAGTTGTCAGATTTGTTTTCTTATTTAGGGAACATTGTAATTCATTGATTCAATAACAAAGAGGAATATCTATTTTCTTTTGGATTTCATATTATTTGTAGTATATTGAGTCTTTTTAGAATTTGTCTACATTAAATTATGCCCATATGAATAGGCATATGCAGGAGGTACAGAGACAAGTTTCTGAGCTCACATGAGAATTTACCCACCTTATAAGGAGACATGCAAATAGGTATGCAGACCTAGATAGTGACACTAAAGAAGTACCACCATTAATTACTGAAGGAGGAGATAAAGATAAAAAAATGAAAGAAATGAAGAAATCATGAACTGAGAGACCATTTGAGGAGAGATTGATCAACAGTTTAGAGGAGAAATATTGATCACATCAAGATTCATTTTCCTAATTATGGTGGAGTATAACGACAAGAGGAGTTGATTTACTAGTTTAATCACATGGAAAAATTCTTTGAGTTGAAAACCCTTTCAGAGGATAAGAAGGTTGACTTTGCATGCACTAAGTTAGTCAAACATTCATTGATCTGGTGGGATCACCTACAAAATGAAAGACAAAGGAATGGAAAGGGAAACATCTTAAACTAGAATAAAATGGTAAAAAATTTGAAAGAAAAGTTTCTTCCTGGAGATTATGCTCAGAGACTCTCTCGAATGTTCCAAAACCTAATACACAAGGATCTCAGAATTGAGGAGTAGACCAATGAATTTTACAAGTTATCAGTCAGGGTAGAACAGGGAGATTCTGAAGAATAGAAGAATACACTGTTTGTAAATGGGTTGAGTTACACCATACAAGATGAAATGAGTATGCTTCATATCCATAACGTGGATGATGCTTACCAACTCGCATTAAAGGAAGAAGAAAAGAACAAGAGGAATAATTTTAGAAGAGGTGTGAAGAGCGGGCCATCATCATCTCTAATGAGAGGAAAAGGTATATTTGAATCTATAAAAGGTAAATCCTCTAATGTAAAAGGGCACAAAGATTCTAGAAAAATCCAATATAATGGAGGATGGGGATATAATAGACCCTAAAGGCAATATAGATGTTACAGATGTGGTGAAGAGGGGCACAAATATTTTGAGTGTCCACACTATCCTACACAAGATAGATGGAAAGGAGAACAACCACGAGTAAATCTAGTTAAATCTAAAGAGGAAGAAGAAATGGAGGTTTCTGTAGACTTGGGTGAAACCCTCATGATAAGGAGGATGATGATTGCCCCAAGGAAGGAGAAAGAACAAGATGTTGTTAGTGGTGATTCATGCCTATGAACAAATATAATACAAACAAGATGCACCTCTAGAGGAAAGGTATGTAAAATTATTATTGATGGTGGTAGTTTTGAACATATGGTTTCAACTGTGATGGTGTATAATCTCAATCTGAAATGTGAGAAGAACCCATATGCCTAACGTATATTAGGATTCAAAAAAGGGAATGAGGTAACCATACATAAAATGTGCCTTATAAAGTTATCGATTGGGAATACCTACAAGGATGAGGTGTGGTGTGATGTTATCCCAATGAATGCATGTCATATATTACTTGAGAGGCCTTGGAAATAAGATAGAAAGGTTACACATGATGGAGGAAAAAATAAATATACTTTTTGGAAGGATGGTGTAAAGGTGGTCTTGTTTCCCTTCAAGGAAGAAGAGAAGAGTGAGGGCTTATTGGCTACAAAAGAGTTTGATATAGATATGGAAGAAGTTGGTTGGTGTTATGAATTGATTTAAAATAAGGTAGAAATAGAGGATTTTAATATACATGTTACTGCGGAAAAGCTACTAAATGAATACAAAGATGTTATATTAGATTATCTACCAGATGGGTTACCTCTGAAGCGATATATTCAACACCATATTGATTTCATCCTAGGATCGTCCCTTCCAAACTAGGCAGCCTATTGGATGAGTCTGACATAGAGTGAAGAGTTGAAAATACAACTGATAGATCTAATACATAAAGTGTTAGTGAGAGAAAACATGAGTCCATGTGTAACTCCAACACTATTGACTCCAAAAAAATATGGAGACTAGAGAATGTGTGTAGACATCAGGACCATAAATAGGATCACAATTAAGTATCAATTCCCAATTCAAATATTGGATGATATGATGGATGTGCTAGCGGGAGCCAGATATTTTACCAAAATAGGCCTGCGGAGTGGGTACTACCAGATATGGATCCGTGAAGGGGATGAATGGAGAATAACTTTAAAAACAAAACAAGGATTATATGAGTGGATGGTGATGTCATTTGGGATATCTAATGTACCCAGGACATTCATGAGGCTGATAAATAGAGTAATTTGAGAATACAATGGTACGTTTGTTTTTTATTTTGATAGTATTCAATAATACAATGGAAGAAGTGTTATATCAATTTTTCCCTAGACAAAATTGATCAAACACGACCCTGCGCAGAAAGAAATCCAAGGGAAATTTCCATCGAACGAGCATACGTTTCAAATCCAACAATTTAAGGTTACAGGAAATCTCTTCATTAGAGTAGTAGGGTCAAAGAAGGGCCAAATAGTGTCATAGAAAACCAGAGGCTTAAAAGAGAGAAATGGAGAAACACTCAAAGTATTCGAGCCTTACAAATGATTCAGAATGAGCCCAAATTGACTACGTATGGAAGAATCAGCGAAAGCTTCCAAGTGCCTCATCGATGCTTCTCTAAAGGTTAAACCCAAAAACGGAGGCTCAGACAAGCGCGAAGCTTCCACGTGCCCCAGAACCAAAAAATAGACAAAGTCAGCTGTTGAAAATTCCAAACAAGTGGAAAGAACCACATGTCATCTCAGTGTAATTTCAAAATTAGGAGCCCAAGGCGGAGACTCAAACTATCTCCAGCTCTCCACATGGTCAGGTTCTAATAGATGCCAAAGAGTAGCGGACCCAAATCAGTTAAGTATAAAAGTGTCAGTGGAGGGAGCCACGTGTCTCAATGGGACACATTCAAAGGTGTGGCCCAAAGCAGAGACTCAGACAAGCACCAAGCCTCCATGATTCTAAGGTTCGAGAAAGGCACCGGCCTGAATTGGCTAAGTATCGAAGACTCACAGAATGAGCCACGTGTTAGCTCGGTGCACCTTGAAAGGTAAATCTTAAAGTGGGTCTCCTAAGGGTGTCCTAAACAACCACTGGCCTTCCACATGTCCCAGGTACGAAATATGGACAGAGTCGACAGTTGAAAACTCAAGATGGGGGAGAATAAGTTGAGGGTGCCACATGCCTCAACGACAAAAATTCAAGAGGGCCGGCCCAAGGGCAAGACTCAAACAAGCGCCAAGTCTCCATGTGTCCCACGTTAGAGATATGGCCCCACCAAACAAAAGGAATTAGCCAAAACATAAAGGAACAAAGAAAAGCCACAGAAGGTGCCACGTGTCTCTTTGGTGCAATTTCAAAAATGAAATCTAGGAGTGGTCCCTAAACATGTGCCATCCCTACACGTGGCCATGCTTCAAGACAAGGTGGGTCATCGGGGGAAATTTAAAATTTTTGGCTTAAAAAGGCGTAAAGTATAAAAATGAGCCACACATCCATTGACACCCAAGGATCCACGTGTCAATCCTAAATTACATGCAGGTCGATGGGCCTGGGGAGGAATTTTTGCTTGAATGGAAAATGTGGACCCGAAAAAAGTTTTCGGCAAAAGGTGAATTGTGGGGCTGAGGGGTGTTTATTGCATTTTTGTATTTTTGTGCCAAAGGGTGCAAAAAATAATTTTGAGCCCATGGACCCATTCTGCTAACTAGTTTTTGCCATTTTTGTATGGACCTGGCTCAAATATTCAAATGGACATATCTTTTGATCCAGCGCCCAAAATCCAACAAATTTGGCACCATTGGAGAGATATCGACCTTGTCTATGCCATGGAGATTTAAAAATTTAATTTTAATGATGTTAGGTGGGTAAAAAAGTGGAAAACATATTTGTGCCATTAATATAGGATGTGATTTCTCCAACAATCAGATAAGATTCAATTTGATCCGCCATTCTTCCTTCTTTAACACGTCGAGTAGGCATAGAGTGGAAGACTCGATAGATTGTTGGAAAATTTATAGCGGTATTGATGGTTGGTAGCTGAGCTCCAAATAAGGTTTCCACCTCTTTTCTTTCTCTTTCTTCAATCCATCTATAAACAAAGGAGCTTAGATCTTTCTAAAGGGTTGGACATTTCTGTTTTACACCCTCCCTTCTTCCCTTTTTTGCAAGTGAATTTGTGGAGTTTTCCTAACCTCTCATTCCAGTTGTAATAAAAAAAATTTCCTCTTCGCTACTATAATGTACTGTATCAACTCTAGAGGAATAATTTATGTCTGTGGATGATTCTCAACCCTCTCATGTGTTCATTGTTGTCTTCTGATCTCTAATTGTAGTTTGGTTATCTTCGCATGATGGTTGTGTTACATTTCTATGGTTTGTGTTAAATTACAAAAAAAGTGTTTAACATTCCTTTGGTGCATCACCTTGTTAGCTTAATTTTATGTTCTTGCATCTTCTCAACTCTATCTCCTTGGTAAGATAGAGTAGGTTTTAGAATAGATCTTCTGCAATTTATTTGTATGCACCTAAACAAGGAATAAGAAGTGACCTTCTAGCAGAGAGCTCTCTTGATTTCAAAGTCCCAAACTTTGAGAGATGCTCCATGTTGTGCAATCACACTAAGAGTCTCAACTCATTTCGTTGCAGGCACTTAGGGGTGATGTGATTCTGCACTAATAGTTTTAGCACGCCCGGTGGGACAAAGAGGTCTCCATTTTTATTGCAGCAGGATTGATGTGCACTTGTTGCAAGTTTTTAGATTTTAAGAATCTTCAAAGTTACACATCTGGGGACTTCAAAAGATACAAAAATCCACTGGTTTTAATAGTTTTGAGCTTGTCAAGTTCATGAGAAGAATACAAATAAGCTCAAGAACAAGAGATAAGGGATTATTTCTCTATCTGCACTTGTCCCCATATAGAGGGAGAAGGGGGAGAAGAGCCCATAGTTCTACATCTCCACCAAATAGAACCTTGTCAACACCTCCTCCTGGTATGTCGTTCATTCAATCAACAAGGGTTCTCACACCAATCATAATGGCACAACCACCTAACCCCTATGTTGACTTCACTGGCAATAACCCACTCACTCTCAATGCACAAAATCCAGTCCCAGTACAACATTAAAGAGCATCCCATATTTCACTGGAGAGAACCAGACTTCTCTTAGTGACCACATTCAAGACATTGCAAATATCTGCGTAATTCATGAGATCACTAAGATGGAAATTGTAGTCAAATTATTAGCCTCTTCACTCAATGGTAAAGCTTCACAATGGTTCAAGAGTCTAACAATAGGCTTTATTTAGAATTGGGACCATTCCGTGCAGAGCTCTGCACAACCAATTTCGAGAAAAGGGAGATAATTTATCCTTGTTGGAGAATTTAACAACAATCAAGAGGGATCCTAATGAGCAACTAACAGATTTCAACTTCAGATTCCAAAGGACATGGGACAGGATTCCATTGGATGTGAGGCCCACAGATGAAGGTGCTTTCTTATACTATCTTAGAGCTTTAAATTTTGATATTTCCTTAATGATTCAATCAATGGGAGGCACAACCATACCTATAGCCTATAAAATTACCATTAGAGCTGAAATTGTTTAATTCAGGCTAGTAAACTTGCCCCTAGGCCACCTATGCCTCTATATCCATTACTAAGACCTCCAAGAACTAGCCAGACACCCATGTTAGCTCTCATACCCACTCCAAGGAATCAAAGTTTAGATGAAGCCTCTACCTCATCCTATAGCACTTGAAAAGAGCTACAAGAGGTTATGAAGAAAATGTAGAACCTAGGGAATGAGCTAGTGGCTATCAAAAGGAAGCAAGCTCCATGTTCTAGGCTATGTTAGCCTCAAACTGAGTATCAAGCTAGGCCCCCATACCAGCAAAGCAAACCACCAGCTCAGGCTGCAAATCAAAACAAAAACCAATGATAACCTCAAGCTGCTAGGCCTTTCTGACCATATGACCCAAACACAACTTCAACATCAAGGGCCTTGGTTCCAACACAAAACATTATCGCACAAGAATATGACTGGTTTTTCCCATGCAATCAGCCCCATAACCAGTCAATGTGTTTCAATGGTGCACTAAACTAGGCCTTGATTGTATAGAACACTAGTGTGTCCCAAGATCCAAGTCAAGGGGAAAATCAACAGCAAGAAACGTAGCAAGAGGCACCTCCAAGTGAGACTATACTTTTCAATTGGTAGGCTGAAAACTTATGTGGAGTTAACCAATCCCCTTCTCAAAATGTGGCTCCCAATACATGGTCCAAGAAAAGGAACATTAGAGAGGGACAATGATAAACCTCAAGTAATCCACAACCTTCTATTATTCCACAAGGTATTGGAACTCAAAGTACAACTCCCAATATGCAGAGTCAACCCAAGCCACCTTCCATACCCACTCAGACACCAGTTGTAATGACCCATGTGGAAGAGAAACATGTACCAGGGAAAGGGAAGCAAAAGGATAGATCATCCCCATTTAACATCACTAAACAAATGAAGAAAACAAATGTGAATATTTCAATGTGGGAGTCATTGGCTATCCTAGGGTAGAGAGACATGTTGCAGGCTGCTATAGCCAAATGGTCAACCTCATACCAGCCCCCCAACCAACAAGAGAAAGTACTTACCAATGCCGCTCAGCCTGAAGGAAACCATGAAGGACAACAAAGGTAAGAATCTGAAGCTCCCTCCATTCTATGTTTCATTAATCATTGGAGACAAATTGGTACATAATTGCATGATTGATTAGGGGGAAAGTAGCTATGTAAATGCAAAAAAAATAGTCGATCAATTGGGTCTTCAATACGAAGTCATCTCAAGAGGCATAGTGCAATTAGATTGGATAGCGGTAACAATGCTTGGATTCATCAAGGATTTGACCGTCACATTACACGCATGCCCCAATGTGACTGTATTGCAAAACATATCAGTCATAGACTTATCACCACATTTTTCATTTTGTTTTTCAAGAGACTTCATTGCTAAAATTGGAGGCTATTTTTTTTCTGATTAGTCGCACATGCTTTTTAGAAAAAGGTATGGAGCTAAAGCTACGATCATATCTGAGCCCATTATGGATTACCATATTGCGCCTTATGTACCCATCCCAATCAATGCCAGTTATTTAACCTTTAATCAAGAGGACCTCCCAAATGTTTGTGAGGCAGATACAAAGGTTGGGTGTATTCTAGACTTGACCCTCGACAAGTGGGGTGAACAAGAAACACGCTTTTGACCCTTATAAGGAGATGGAGGAATTTGAGATAGGAGTCTATTGTTTGCATGAGGAGAACCATCCTCTTCATGACATCATCAATCCGAACCACAAATATGATAATGAGGTATGGCGGTTATTCTTTGATGGCTCAAGAAGTAGACAAGGAGCCAAAGAAGGAGCTATGTGTGTTTCTCCTCAAGGTATGAAGTATTACTCGGATTTCTGCTTCCATTTTTCTTGCTCAAACAAAACAACAGAGTATGAAGCATTGGTCCATGGACTGCATTGAGCAAGGAAAAGAGGGATTAAAAAATTTCAAGTGTTTGGTGACAATGAGCTAGTTGTGAATCAAGTCCGAGGAAAAAATTCTTCCATGAATGATATGTTAAAGAAATACAAGAACTGAGTATGGGACCTCATCGAGGATTTTGAAGCATTCGGCATCAGTTCCATCCCTAGGAAGAATGAAGTAATGGATAGAATGACAGTTATTGGGGGCAACATTTGATGTTGTAGAGAGTATCAAGAGTGATAAGTATCAACCCCATATCAAAGTGGTTGCGAAACCAGCTGTCCCTTATAATAACACAAGTTTGGCAGATCTTTGATAATGATCAGAAAATTTTCAACTTTCTATAAGAAGAAGTTGAGTTCTCCTCCAGAAACCAAGACATATTGGAACAGCAGTATGGAGACCAAGTGGTGCAGCTGAGAACTAACAAGCCACCAAAGGGGTCTTGTAAATATGGAGTTAGTCTTCAACCCAAATTATCAATTCTGAAAGGAAAAAGCAAGTGTTCAGGTAAAGGGTGAAGATTGAGAGCCCATTTCCATAGAAGAAGGAAAAACGTTGCGAATAGGCAAGGTAAGTACTCAACAAGAAAAATCTGAATTCATTCAAATTTGTCAATAATTCCCAAATGTCTTTGCTTAGAATTACAAATATTTAAGAGGTTTCAACCCAAAGTTGGAAAAGCACACTATCGAGTTAGATCTAGGAGCCAAGCCTTTTAGAAAGAAGAAAAGGCCAATAAATTTTCACATTGAGCCTCTTATGAGGAAAGAGTTGAACAAGCTAATTGAGGACAACATAATCTTCCCGTTCAAGAACTCAATTTGGGTTGCAAACTTGGTGCCTGTAAGGAAATGATATGGAGAAATAAAACTGTGTGTGGACTTTTGTGATCTAAAAAGAGCATCACTCAAGGATCATTATCCACTTCCATCAATGGAAGAGATCCTACAGGTTGAAGATGGATCTAAGAGGTTTTTATTGCTATATGGATACTTAGGATATAATCAGATAATGGTGAAAGAGGAAGGTCAATTTAAGACAACCGTCACCACCAAATGGGGGACATATGCTTATAATAAGATTCCATTTGGACTATCAAATGTCGGAGTAACATTTCAATGAGCTATGGACATGGCATTCAAAGGATTAATCAACGATATTGTCCCAGTGTATCTAGATAATATCACCATCTTATCAAATAATGTTGCAGACCTTCTCTTCAAGCTCAGATAGGTATTTCAGAGATGTAGAATATTCGGAGTGTCATTAAACCCAAAAAAGTGTGTGTCCTTGGCACATGAGGGGAAAATATTGGGCCACATTGTCTCAAGATAAGGGTTAACAATTGATCCTGAAAGGGTTGAAACCATTCGAACACTTCCATTACCACAACACAAGAAATATCTCCAACTATTCTTGGGGAGAATAAACTTTGTTTGCAGGTTTGTGCTTGATTTTGTCATGCTTTTGAAGCCTTAAACAATAATGTTGAAGAAGATTCTTTCATTTAAATGGAAAGTAGAAGGCAAAGAGAGTTTTGAGGCCATCAAGCTCACAATATCACAGGCCCCAACTCTTATTAACCCAGATTTATCAAAGGATTTCATGCTATATGATTTTAGAGGGTTAGACACAATCTCAGCTATCTTGGTTCATCTCAACAAGGAAGGTTCAGAAGAGCCCATAGCCTTCTTTAGTAGAAGCTTGGAGGATTACAAGGTAAATTACTCTTTCATTTAGAATCATGTCCTTTCTTTCATTAGGATTTTGAAGAATTTTAGACACTTAGTCTCGAACAATAAGATTCAAATGCTAGTGTCTCATGCTTGTGTCAAGGATTTTCTCCTAAACAAGGACTTGAATAAGAAGAGAGTTGGTTGGATCACCCAGGTAATGGAGTATGACATTGAAATCAATATGACCAAATTGGTTCATTGTAAGATTCTGTGTGAGAAGCTCACTTCCAAGAAACAAGATGATTCAGTGGATGAAGAGGAGGCTATCCTATTACTTCTGAATGATCAAGAACAACCATATAATGATACACCTATTCCATGTTGGACTCAAGCCTTGGTGCATTATCTCCAAACATGTTTGTGCCCTCAAGAATGGAACAAATAAAAAAGGAGATACTTCAGACTACAATCCCTCCCATATGTGTTTGTTGGTGGAGTCTTGTTCAAGAAGGACATCAATAGTGTCCTATTGAGGTGCATTCGGATAGGACAAATTGAGAGAGTGTTGCATTAGTTCCATGATAGAGAAGCAGGAGTCCACTTTTCCCCTTGAATAACAACTCTCAAAATCATGAAAGATGGTTATTATTTGTCTACAATGTTTAGGGACTGCTACTCATGGATCAAGAAGTGCAAGAAGTGTGCATTATTCACATGGAAGGAGAAGTTAGCAGCCCTGCCCCTTTTCCCAATTTCAGTGGATCAACCATTCATGAAATGGGGATTAGACTTCATTGGAGTGATTAACCCATACTCAAGCCAGGGCCACAAGTGGATACTTATAGCAACAAGCTATTTCACCAAATGGACTAAGGCAGTGGCACTTTAAGGAAGAAAATGAATCCAACATCTTGGATTTCTATAAAGGAATAACCACTAGGTTTGGATTCCCTGCCACTATTATATCATATAATGCATTGGAATTCCTGGGTACAAGGATCACTAAATGGGTTGTCAAAATGGTGTATACCTCAGCACTTCATCAAACTATTACCCTGAAGGTAATGGCCAAGCAGAGTCCACAAACAAGTATCTATTAAGGATTATTAGAAGGACTCTTTATGAAAATTAGAGAACTTGGCATACTAATCTCAAATCAACTCTATTGGCTGATAGGATAAGATCCAAAAGGGACACAAGAAGCTCCCCATACAATCTTGTCTATGGAAAAGTGGAAATATTGCCCATATCGTTGGAGTTTCCCACTTCAAAGCTCTTGAAACAATTGGAACTAGCCAATTTTGAACCTATGGAAATCAGGTATACAGAGCTGATGGAAGTAGGAAAGGCAAAAGAGAATGCAATTCAGGTGATGGAGAAGGATCAAGCATTGATCAAGAAGAGTTTTTATAAGAAATAAAGAAAATGGACCTTTCAAGAAGGGAACTTAGTTCTAAAATGGGATGCAGATCGGACAAAACTAGGAAGGCATTTGAAGTTTGATTCCATTTAGAGAGGCCCCTACATGATCAGAAGGTGCAAAAGTAGTAATGCTTTCCAGCTAGCTAAATTGGATGGAAAAGAATTACATATTCCAGTCAATGGGATCCATCTAAAACATTGATACTTAAAAGGAAGGTTCCACCCTTGTAAGTATTAGCATAGGACTTTAATTTCCCTAAGTGCGTATGCACATTGTCTTGTTGTAGCATAGGTTTTATTTCCCTAAGTGCTCTGGCACAGTTTTTAACTTGCTCCAGGCTTACATCGTTATGTAGTTTGATGTGCCTCTAGGTGAATGTGATAGGTTCTTCAACATTTGCAATAGGGAGACCAGTGGTCACCATGACATTTGCTAATTTTAAAATAGAACAAATATAGAGTAACTAAAATTGGGTCTCGAAGGGTCCATTTCTAAAAGAACAAGACCAACATCAAGCCACCACCCATAATGCTGTGCCCAATGGATACAACAATGCAACTGATCTCTTCATCTAGAAGGAAAATGCCCCTATGAGTCGCTAATTTGTTATCTAAATTTTTTCTCCAGTAAAATTGATCAAACACGAACCTGTACAAAAAGAAATCCAAGGGACATTTCTGTCAAATGAGCCTACGTTTCAAATCTAATTTTCAGGTTACATGGAGGCTCTACAATGGTGTAGTAGCATCGGGGAAGGGCCAAACAATGTCATAGAAAACCAGAGGCTCAAAAGAGAGAAATGGAGAAAGGATCAAAGTATTCGATCTTTACAAATGATTCAAAACGAGCCCCAAATTGACTAAGTATGGAAGAATCAGTGGAAATTTGCATGTGCCTCATCAGTGCTTCTCCAAAGGTTAAACCAAAAAGTGGAGGCTCAGAAAAGCACAGACCTTGAACATGCCTCATACCCAAAAAGGGGACATAGTTGGCCGTTGAAAAGTCCAAACAAGCAGAAAGAACCACATGTCATCTGAATGCAATTTCAAAAGTAGAAGCCAAAGCTGAAGACTCAAACTAGCGGTAACTCTCCACATGGTTAGGGTCCAATAGAAGTTAAAGAGCAACGAGCCCAAATCAGTTAAGTATAAGAGTGTCGGCGGAGGGTGCCAAGTGTCTCAACGACACACATTCAAAGGTGTGATTGAAAGCAGAGAGTAAAAGAATCGCCAAGCCTCCTAGGGTTCGAGAAAGGTGTCAGATTGAATCGGCTAAGTATCAAAGACTTGCGGAAGGAGCCATGTGTCATCTCAGCGCACCTTCAAAGATAAATCTAAAAGTGGGTCTCCTAAACTAGTGTTGGCCTTTCACGTGTCCTAGGTCTTAAAGAGGGATAAAATCGATAGTTGAAAAGTCAAGATGAGGGAGAATTAAGGGCCAAGGTCAAGACTCAGACAAGTGCCAAGTCTCCACATGTTCTAGGTTAGATATATAGCCCCACCAAACTAAAGGACTTAGCCAAAACATAAAAGGAAAAGAGAGAATCCGCAGAAGGATCCATGTGTCTCTTCGGTGCAATTTCAAAAATGAAATCCAAGAGCGGTCCTCCAAACATGTGTAATCTCTAAATGTGGCCATGCTTATAGACAAGGAGGGTCATCTGGGGAAATTTAAATTTTTTGGGTCAAAAAGGCGTAAAGTATAAAAATAGTCCGCACAGCTATAAACACTCAAGGAGCCACATGTTAGGCATAAATTACATGCAGGCCAGGGGGCCTTGGGAGGAATTTTCTTCCAAATGGAAAATGTGGACCGGCGGACCCAAAAATGGTTTTTTGGAAAAAGGTGAATTGCGGGGTAGCGGGGCGTTTTTTGCATTATTGTATTTTTTTTCCAAAGGGTGCAAAGTGAATTTTAGGCCCGCGGACCCGTTTTGATAATTAGTTTTCACCATTTATGTACGGACCTGACTCAATTATTCAAATGGACATATCTTTCGATCCAGCGCCTGAAATCCAACAAATTTGGCACCATTGGAGAGATCTTGACCATGTATACGCCATGGAGATATCAAAACTTAATTTAGACAAGGTTAGGTGGGTAAAAAAGTGGAAAACTTCTTCGTTCCATTAATATAGGATCTAATTGGTCCAAAAAGTAGATCAGATTTGATTTTATCCACCGTTCTTCCTTCTTCAAGACGTCAAGCAGACATAGAGCGGTGGACTTGACATATTGTGGGTGGATTTGCATCGGCATTAAGGGTTGGTAGCTGAGCTCCAAATCAGGTTTTCAACCTCTTTTCTTCCTCTCTCTTAACTTCATCTATAAATGAAGGAGCTTAGCTCTTTCTAAAGGGTTGGACATTTCTTTTTTGTACCCTCCCTTCTTTCCTTGTTTGCAAGTGAATTTGTGGAGTTTTCCTAACCTCCCATTGAAGTTGTAATACAATTTTTTTCATCTTGGCTATTGTAATGTACTGTATCAACTTTGGAGGAATAATATATGTCTATGAATGATTCTCAGGCCTCTCATGTGTTCATTGTTGTCTTCTGATCTCTCATTGTAGTTTGATGATCTGTGCATGGTGGTTGTGTTGCATTTCTATTGTCTTTGTTAAATTGCAAAACAAGTGTTTAACATTCCTTTGGTGCATCACCTTGTTATTTTAAGTTTACTTTATCGCATCTTCTCAACCTTGTCTCCTTGGTAAGATAGAGTATGTTTTATAATAAATCCTTTGTAATTTATTTGTATGCACCTGAACAAAGGAATATGAACTGGCCTTCATCCAGAGAGCTCTCTCGATTTCAAAGTCCCACAATTTGAGATATGCTCCATGTTGTGCATTCAAACTGACAGTCTCAACCCATCTAGTTGTAGGAACTCAGGGGTGATGTGATTCTGCACTAACAACAACAATTGTTACATATGAAATTGGTGTTAGACTTGTTACATAAAGAGAGTCTATATTCAAAATTAAAGAATTGTATATTTCATCTGAAGATTCTTATTTTTTTGGGGTTTGTTATATCAGAGGATGGACTGAGGATGGAGGTGGAAAAATTAAAGGAAATTTTGTAATGTCCTATTCCAAGGAATGTGACAGAGGTTGGTAGTTTTCATGGATTGACACCTTTTTATAGGAAGTTCATTAGGAATTTCAGTAGCATTTCTGTACCCATAATAGAATGTATAAAAGGAAGGGAGTTTATATGGACCAAGGAGGTAACAGATAGTTTTGAATTTTTGAAGAAGGAAGTGTTAAAAGCACCTGTTTTGGTATTTATATATTTTAGCAAGGTCTCCATGGTTGACTGTTATGCCTCACATGTCAGGATTAGAGTTGTATGTTGTGAATCTAGCTACAAGAGGTTGAAATAGCTCGAAAACACACATAAACAACTTTCCAAATAAAAAATAGGAGTCTCAAAATAGATTTTTTCTCATTATGGAATCCACACTAATCTTTTACATCATTACAATCCACCTTTAATTTCACGTCTACTCTAAAAACCCTAAAATGCTAAAAAACCCTAAATTGACAAAAAAATAATAAAATGCCAAAAATTACCTATTAGCATAACTCAGATGGGCCCCAAAATTTGCATAGAAAATATGCCTTTATAAATTAAGGCTTGCACAAAATTTTGACTTATTCTAACAAGCACAACAAAATTTATTTAAGTTCTAAGACCTAGTCAAAAGCAAAATAAACATTCGGTGCCCATTTAGGCCACTAGATGAAGGAATCCGGACCCAAAAATGTTCCGAAATGGGAAAAAAATATTTCAAGAAAATTCAACCTCATCATAGTACTAATGCATATATATCACCCTTTAAAATTTGAAGATGATCCAATAGTCGGATCAAAAGTTATGGTCTCCGCAAGTTATGCTCCTGCATCACTGTACTAAGTCAAGAAGCACGACCTGTGGCATTCTTCAGTGAAAACCTAAATGAAGTCAGAAGGAAATATTCTACTTATGATGTGGAATTTTATGTTATTGTTTAGGCATTAAGGAAATGGAGACATTACTTAGTAGCAAAATAATTTGTACTCTTCACTGACCATGAAGCCTTGAGGTTTGTAAACACACAGAAGAAACTAAATAGTAGACATGCAAACTGGGTTTCATTTTTGCAAGAATATAATTTTTTCTTAAAGCATAAGTCAGGTAAGCATAATCATTTTTTTGATGCCTTGAGTAGGTGTGTAGCACTTTTGACAATAATGGAAAATGAAGTAGTAGGGTTTGAGGCAGTTAAGGAATTGTATGAAGGTGATCCAGATTTTGGTGATGTTGAGAGACAACTTAAGGACGATACAATAAGTAGTGGTTATTATTATTATTTCATACAGGATGGTTATTTTCTCAGGGGGAAAAATTGTTTATCCCTCCTGGTTCAATGAGAAAAAATATTATAAGATAATTACATAGTGGGGAGTTGGTTGCACACTTTGGTATAAGTAAGACAATTGCTCTTTTTGTAGAAAATTATTATTGGCCAAAGGTAAAGAGGGCCATAAGTCATATTGTAGCAAGATGTAGAGTTTGCCAAATGGTTAACAGCCATAAAAAGAATATTGGGTTGTAAATGCCATTACCTGTCCCTACAAGGCCATGGGTTGATTTGAGTATGGATTTTGTGTTAGAACTTCCTAACGCATAGTGAGGGAATGATTCTATCATTGTTTTGGTTGATAGATTCTCTAAGATGGAACATTTATTTCTTGTCAAACAACTAATGATGCTTCTAGAGTTGCAGATTTATTTTTTTTAGAAGTGGTTAGATCACATAGAGGTCCAATACCGATCACTTCAGATCATGACACAAAGTTTTTGACTCACTTATGGAAGACTCTGTGGAGGAAAATGGGGACACAACTACAGTTTAGTAATGCATATCACCTTGAGACTGATGGGAAGATGTAAGCAGTGAACATAAGCTTGGGAAATTTCCTATGTTGCATAGTTGGACAAAAGCCAAAACAATGGGACTTAGCTATACCTCAAGATGCGTTTTCCTATAATAGATTAGTAAACAAGTCAATAGGGAGGTCTCCTTTCCACATTGTATATGGTAGGAATCCAAAGGGGGTCATAGATCTGATTGTGCTACCCGGTGAAGATAAAACTAGTGATGATGTAGTAGCATTTGCAGAACACATTCTACAACTGCAAGATGAAGTGAGGGAAAAGATGAAAGTGAGTAATGCACAATATAAAGCAATTGTAGATGACAGTTGGAGAGTAAGTGTATTCAAAGAAGGAGATATGGTGATGGTTCATCTTAGAAAGGAGAGGTTTCCAAAAGGGACATAATAAACTCAAGCATAAGAAGATTGGGTCGTGTAGGATTCTAAAGAAAATGAGTGATAATTCCTACAAGGTGGAGCTAAATGACATTTTTTTTGTCTCACCATTATTTAATGTTTTTTACTTATATAAGTTTCCAGATCCCAATGAAAATGTTGTGGAGGAGGAAGAAATAAACTTGGAGTAGCAGATGCCGAAGAAGAAAAAGGAAAGGGTAATGTGTGTCTTGGACCAAAAGACAATCACTACTAGACATGGGGGACACAACATATATTTGGTACAATCGGAAGGTTTGCAGCAAGAATAAAATACGTGGATTCCTGAGTGGGAGTTCAATATGACTGATAGTGCAAAACTAGATGAATTCTATCAACTAAATTCGCAAGAGCTGAATTCTTTTCAACCAGGGGAGCATGATACCAAAGCATAACTTGCGAAGACAATAACTTTTGTTCTCACTAACGGATCGTCTTGAAGTTTTACAGAGTGGTAGATATACATTAGTGATATGATGGGGCCAACATTGTTTACAAGGTTGTGGCCCTTTGGTCATTCCTTCATCTAGTGGCCTAAAATTGGCTCCAAACATTTTTTTACTTTTGACTAGGTCTTAGAACTTTAATAACTTTTGTTGTGGTTGTTAGAACAAGTCAAAATTTTGTGTGAGCCTTAATCTATGATGGGAAATTTGGAATGCAAATTTTAGGGGCCATCCAAGTTGTTTTACTAGCAGGTAATTTTTTGCATTTTAGGGTTTTTATAGTAGACATGAAATAAAAGGTGGATTGTAATGATGTAAAATATTAGAGTGGATTCGGGAATGAGAAGAAACCTATTTTGTAACTCCTAGCTTTTATTTGTTAAGTTGTTTATGTGTGTTTTTGAGGTATTTCAACCTTTTGCATCTGGGTTCAAATCATTTTTTGAAGTATGCCCATACCAAAGTTCAATCAAGAATTTATAGATTAATTTTAGTTGATCTATTAGCTAATTGTTGCATACATGGAAAGAGAAGTACAATTGTTATATACAAATGCCTAATTGTTGACTTGTATCAAGTGTTTGTTATATATTCAATGAACAATGGGGTTGATAGTAATAGAGGGGTAACCGAGTCTCCCATTAATATTCCCCTATTCCCCCTGATGTTATGGATTTAGCAAAGCATTGAGCATAGATAAGGGGTTTTCTAAAGAAAATAAAAATCCTACTAATTTGGAAATAGAAACACACAATTTGGGACAAAGCGTCAAGTAGATTAGGGCTCGAAGAACACGTTCTCAGAGTGAAATTTACAAAAGCCAAATAGATCAATTTTCTTGATGGATATGTCACCCTTTTTCCATGTAGTCCTATTTTCAAGCATTGACACGAATATTAGGACTGTGACTATTTTTAGTCAGTCAACTTGAGTCTTATAGAAAAAACAAGGGCTCTAATTATAATTAAGTCTTATTTTAGGGTTTTAGCTTGTGGAAACAGTAAGGTTAATGATATGATGTGCTTCCACAAATAAAAGTGCAAGATCTCATTGTCAATTTGAAGGAGGGGCTTATAAGGCTTGATATGGTATTTGTAAGTTGGTTTCATGTTACTCGAGTAGCCAAGGTTTTCACTAGTATTTTACAAAAAAAAAAATCCCAAGTTATATATTGTATCAATATTCATTGCATGGTTTTATTTATTTCAAATTTGTATTTGTTTCTTTGTTTAGGTTATTACATGTTATTTGCCCAATATCCCAACATTTCCTAGTGCTCCAGCTTCCATTTTGTTATATCATAACATTAACCAAATCTCAACAATAATGATCAACATAATTTTGCCATCAATTTCTTCTATAATCATTTGTTTTGACATCTAGATTTATTTTCCTCAAAATACCTTTTAATGCTAATATCCAAATCTATTATTTTCAACGTATTTATACCCCTAACCTTAATTCTCAAACAGGTTTGCAAGATATGAGATCCATTATCATCATTTGTCACATTCCACAATTTCATCTTAAAAAAATCCATTTTCTAAAGAATTCTATTATTTAGAATAATTTTTAGTATCTAAATAATCTCAATTACACACTTGAATTAGTATTTGTCAAATAAATATGAATTGCGGGCGAGGAAATACAACTAAAATAATGGAAAAGCTAAACTTTTTGCAGCAAACTTGTAATGCAGATTTCTCCGTCCAAAACAAACAGAAAGTGTCAATTCGTCTTTCCGGTTTTCGAGATTTGGTGGAAAGAATCACGCAACCCATGTTACAGAAAAATATTTTTGAAAAATACAAAGATCAGAACGTATGGTCCCAAGAAAATAATACTTGAAATATGGTTGAAGTGCTAAACCATATCACCCAACGATTGTCTGGTTCCCTGCGCAGACATATATCTTACTTTCTACTTTCTACGAGATTAACAAATCCAACAGAAAAACCGCATGTTAATTTTATAAACGACGAAAGGGAACTTTGTTTGCAAGATAAACGACAGCCCATCTCCACTTGACATAATAATAATTATATCTTATGTCTGCCGAATATCTGCGACTGTTAGTTACCATGAAATTGTTTATGGCAGACAGAATAACATGATTTGCATAAAGTGGTTCAAATTCTCTTGCCCTGCTAAGCCGGCATGTAATTATTTGGTACTAAAAAATGTTAAAAAATCAAATGCCATTATAAGCAGCCTATTTTTATTTATTGAGAAGCGCTCGTGAGAATCATACGTCAAACGAATCGTGGGGGCATTTGTATGCGTAGGCCAAATCTTATTCCGAGTAATTCAGATGTATCTATAAATTAATATTTAATTTGTATTTATAGGTAATTAAATGTTGGAGTAATTATAGGTGTTATTGGGCATATGTTTCGGGTCGAGAGGGTGGATTCTAGTGGAATAAGTAGGTAGGAACACGTTTGGAGGTAACTTCCTAAACACTTTTAATACGAATTTGGAAGGTGAATAAGTTGGTATAATTGTTGTCTTTGAATGTCACGTACTCAAAATCATTGTATAACATGAAAAATAACACATTTATCAAAATCAATGTGTAATATGATAACTGACAAACTTATGACAATAAGCAAAGGTTGAAGGAGAGGATGATATGGGACAATAGCTATTTAGAGGTCAAAGGAGAGGATGACATGGGACAATAGCTATTTAGAGGACGAAGGAGAGGATGCCATGGGACAATAACTATTTTGACACCAGGATGCACCACTGTGCATGTACACCCGCACAAAACAATACATCCATTTGCTAGTTACATTTTTAACTTAATTTTTTATTTTGAATTATTTTGCAATAACTATTATGTGATTACAAGAAAAGAAGTATTGCTAGAATCGATAAATATTGTGCAATTAGAAAAAAAAAAACCGTTGCTAGAATCTATAACATGACTCTTATCCAAGACGTCCTAGTTATAACTCTAGGAGTTTTACCAACTACACTACATGGTAGCAATTAGCTTTTGCAAATCACATTTATTTAGAGTTCAAAACTTAGTTTTATTTTTCAACGCAACTAACATGTATACTATATAAAAACACATATGTATGATGTTGCAATTTGACACCAAAATAGCTCCCACCAAAGAGATGGAGGGGACCAATATCGATGTAACCTATAATTTAAAATGGGGTTAGAATTAAACACTTTTCCATTTCTTTTTCATGCTTTATTTTATATCTATAATAGAATCGTACATCTAAAAGTGGGAAAATGTGCAAAGTCCTAATATTGTGAAAGTTGTAACTATAGCCTAGTAAAGTAAAAATTCCTAGCTAATTGTTTTTGAGTGAGTTTTTGTTAATACACATGAAGGATTTTATTTTACAAACCCCAATTAAAAACGAATCAAAATAAATTTGGGTCTAATCAGTCAAGACGTCATTTGTCTAGAGTGACGGTGACTCATCCCTATATTTTCATTAAAGATAAAATCTTAATATTTTATAAAGAAAATAGTAATATTTAAAATTTTATAACAATTTTTAATTTATATTTTTTGTTTTGGATGTTGAATGTTATATTTTGTGGAGTTTTATTTTCATGTTAGAGTGTGGTACACCTTCTATGTGTTACACTCGGGTATTTTTATGGCGGTCCTGCTCGCCGGTGAGTGGGTGAAGGGGATTCGGGGGCCGAAGCCCTCGAAGCAAATTTTCATGGGTGGTTTATTAACCCATGGGTAATGGGTAAACCGGTTATGGGCTGTTTTTGGGCCCATGGTTTTTCGGTACCCATTGTTTTGATACCCCATGGTTTTTTGCCCATAGTTTTGATACCCATGATTTTGTATCAAATTGCTTAAGCAATTGTCTATTTATATGGTCTTATGCATATGATACATATATACAAGCAAATGCATTGCAGATGTGCTTTTGAATTCGGGTGTGAATTATGTAGAGTTTGTTGAGCATAGCTCCAAACGGATTTGGGTATTGTATTGAGAGAGTTGAGGCTTTGTAATAGAATCTGAGCAAGTGATTCTTGGTGGAAGTAGCCCAAATTGGGTCAACCACGTTAAATACAGTCTTTTTGTGTTGTGTTATTTATTCTGCACTTTTATTTGAGATCTGTAATATTTTCTGCATATTAGTTTCTTACTGTTGCAATTCTGTAAGGGATTATTCCACATTTTTTATCACTTATTTCCTAACAATTTGTATCAGAGCATGATTTTGGTTTGCTGAAGTGTTGAATCATAGGGAAAGTTTTATGTTGAGTGGGAGCTATGGCAGATGATGGAAGATCTAGGGTTGATAAATTCAACGGGTAGAATTTCAGTCTTTGGAAGATGCAGATGGAAGATTACCTTTATCAGAAGGATCTTTATACTCCGTTTTCTGAGAAGGTGAACAAACCCTCGAATATGACAGATGCGGAATGGGATTTGTTGGATTGGAAGGCACTTGGAACGATCCGGCTATGTCTTGCATCTTCGATATTATTTAGTGTTTCAAAGGAAAAGACTACAAAAGATCTAATGGATGCATTAGGGAAGTTGTATGAAAAACCCTCTGCCTCTAACAAGATATTTTTAATGAAAAAGTTGTTTAATATGAAGATGTCTGAGAATAGTTCAGTAGCAGATCATTTAAATGATTTCAATACGGTTGTTAATATGCTAGCTTCGGTTACAATAGAATTTGATGAAGAAGTTAGGGCTTTATTAATTATGTGCTCTTTTACCTGAAAGTTGGAATAGCCCTGGTAATGGCGGTAAGCAACTCAATTCCAGCTAACTCAAAGTTGAAGTTTGAGGATGTTGTAGGGGTGATTCTAAGCGAGGAAATGCAAAGAAAAAGCTCTGGGGAATCTTCTACTTCATGGAATGCTTCGACAGTGGAAAACTAGAGGGAGACATAAAAATAGAGGAAGTCGAGGAAAATCCAAGGATTGGGAAAGGTCAAAATCCAAAAGAAAGATAGTATGATGGCATTATGGAAAGTATGGGTAATGCAAAGAAGGACTATTGGGAGCTTCGAGACAAGAAGAAACAACAAGATGAAAACAACGAGGAAAACGTGGCAACAGGTAATGTATGTCAGGAAGTTTTGATTCTTTCTTTGCACAATATTACTTAAGCTTGGGTTTTAGATTTAGGGGCTTCTTTCCATGCTACTCCACATAGGCATTATTTAGTTGATTATCTTCAAGGAGAGTTTGGGCATGTTTTTCTCGGTAATGATGAGCCCTTGCAGCATAATTGGAAAAGGTTTATGTTTAGGTTAAGATGCAGAATGTGAATACTTGGCTATTGAAGGATGTTAGACATGTGCCTACATTAAGGATGAAATTTGATAGCGGCAGGGCAAGTTGGAAAGTGATGGTTGTACTGTGATATTTACAGCAGACTCAGGGAAGGTTACCAAGGGTGCTCTTGTGGTGGAAAGAGGTAAGATAGGCTGGAACCTTGTATTTAACCGAATTATAACACTAATGTTTGTAATCTTGTTGATTCAGAAGTAGATACAACATTGTCGCACTATAGGCTCGCTCAGATGATCCTATAAGGGCATGGAGATCGTAAAGAAGGATTTTTCCTAAATATACAGAAACATAGGTTTAGAGTTCTGTGAGGATTACATATATGGGAAACAGAAGCGAGTAAGGTTTCTCAAGGTTGGACCTACAAAGAAAGAGTGTAAATTAGAGCTTGTGCATTCTAATGTATGGGGGTCGGCTAAGAAATCATCTCTTCAAGATTTAAGTTATTATGTTACTTTTATTGATGATGTAACAAGGAAATTTTGGGTTTATTGTATTAGAAAAAAATATGATGTATATGGATACTTTTTGTTAAATGGAAATCCTTGGTAGAGAATGAAACATGTCTTAAGCTCAAAATGTCTCAGGACAAATAATGGAGGGGAGTATTGCAACAATGAATTTGATGATTATTTTTGTAAGAATGGAATCCATAGGGAAAAGACAGGTTCAATGAACTCCAAAACAGAATGAGGATGTCATAAAGGATGAACATAGAATAGTGATGAAACATGCCAGGAGCATGAGGTTACATGCAAGACTCCCTCTTTCTTTTTGGGGAAGAAGCGGTGAGCACTGACTATGTTCTTGATAAACAAAGGACCCTTCAAGTGCCTTGGATGGAGGCATACCTAAGGAGGCTTTAGTACGGTAAGAAAGTTGATTATTCATTTCTTAGAGTCTTTGGATGTGAGGTGTTTGTTCCATATATGACAAGGACGATAGGACCAAGCTAGAGGCTAAATCAGAAAAGATGTAGTGTCATTTGTTATGGTGGTGATGACTTTGGATATAAATGTTGGAGTATTAAGGAAAAGAAAATCATTCGAGTCTAGGGATGTGGTATTTAATGAGAAAGTCGTGTATAAGCAGACAGTTGCAAGAAAATAGGGAAGAATCCAAGAAATAATATGCAGCAATAGAGGATCTTCCAAATGGGAAAGTGACACATGAATTAGTTTAAGAACCTCCTCAACAGGAACCCCGAACTCCTATATTGAGGAGGTATTCTAGGGTAAGAAGAGAACCTGAACGTTTTTCTCCTTCTCTTTATTATTTATTACTCACTGATAGTGGAGAGCTAGAGAGCATTTGATGAAGAAATGCAGGTAGATGTGAGGAAGAAGTGGGAGCAAGCCATGGATGAGGAGCATAAGGCTCTCATGGAGAACTAGAAATGGGATTTGGTGAATCTACCTAGAAGGAAAAAGAGTAATATGCAGAACAAGTGGGTGCTCAGAGTCAAAGAGGAAGAAGGGGGAAAGAAAATATACAAGGCCTGGTTGGTGGTCAAGGGGTTTGCACAGAAAAAAGGTATAGATTTTGATGAGATTTTTTATCCTGTAGTAAAAATCACTTCTATTAGAACTGTTCTGCGAATAGTTGTAGTAAAATACTTGCACTTAGAACAACTTGATGTAAAGAATGCATTTCTCCATGGTGATTTGGAGGAGGAACTATATATGCAGCAACCAGAGGGCTATGAGGTCAAAGGTAAAGAGGACATGGTGTGCAAAATGAAGAAGAACTTGTATGGCTTGAAAAAATCTCCACGTCAATGGTATAAGAAATTTGATAGCTTCATGATGGAGTAAGGTTATATTAGATGTCATTTTGACCATTATGTGTATAAAAAGAAATTTGAGGATGACAGTTATATTATCTTTTGTCTGTATGTGGATGACATGTTGGTTCCAGGTAAAAACATGCAAGAAATAAAAGTACTAAAGAAGAAACTAAGTGAATCCTTTGCTATGAAGGATTTGGGGGCAGCCAAACAATTCCTTGGTATGAGGATATCTCGGGATAGGAAGGAACGAAAGCTAACTTTATCTTAGGAAGAGTACATTAAGAAGGTCTTGGAGAGGTTTAATATGCAGGATGTTAAACCGGTTAGGACTCCTTTGGTAGGCCATTTTCAAGTTATCAAAGGAGTAGTCTCCCAAGACAAAGTAGGAGAGAAACCAGATGTCCAAGGTACCTTACTAATTAGCAGTTGGTAGTTTGATGTATGCCATGGTGTGAACTAGGCCTGATATTGCCCATGCAGTGGGAGCTAGTGAGTAGATTTATGAGTGATCCAGGTATATAGGTCACTTGGTAGGCAGTAAAGTGGATCCTTTGGCATTTGAGAGGAACCATAGGGACAATTTTCTACTACAGTGGATCAGACACAACTTTGTGTGGTTATGTATATTCAGATATGGCTAGATTTTTAGACAACAAGATGAGCATGACAGGTTATGTTTACACTATAGGTGGGACAACAATGAGCTAGATTTAATGACTACAGAAGTTGGTGACTTTGTCAACCACAGAGGTTGAGTATGTTTCTCCCACAGAGGCAAACCAAATAAATGATTTGGATACAAGCAATTTCTTGAGGAGTTTGGGGCATAATCAGTAGGAATGGAAATCTACATAGTGATAGTCAGAGTGTTATACACCTAGCTAAGAACTATGCTTTTCCACTCTAAGATGAAGTATATATAGTTGAGGTACCATTTCATCAGGAAAGCTTTAGAGGAAGGATTAGTTGAAGCTGGAGAAGATTCCTACTATTCAAAATCATGCAAACATGATGACCAAGTTGGTCACAAGGGAAAAACTAAACTATGTTCAGCTTTGGTTGGTCTTTGTGGATAAACTAGTGAAGGGTTGAAAACCTTGCTCAGAGGAAAAATCAGTATCCAAGTGGGGATATTTTTATGGTTGTGGAGCCTATTTTTCATGTGTGAAAGTGTTGAATACTATACACTAAGAGTATGTGTTACACTTTCCATAGTTTTCTTGTTAGGGTTCGGTCCCTGACTCGCCGGTGAGTAGGTCAAGGGGGGTTCGGAGGCGTAATCCCCAGAAGTAAACTTTCATGGGTGGCCTTATTAACCCATTAGTAATGGATATACCGTTATGAAATGTTCTTTGGGCTCATATGGGTGGGATTTTTCGGTACCCATAGATTTATGGGATCCACGGTTTTTTGGGCCATGGTTTTAATACCCATGGTTTATGTAAAATTTATTAAGTAGTTTTCTACATATATGGTTTTATGCATGTGGTAGGCATAATGTAACATTGCAGATGTGTTTTGAATTGGGTGTGAATTCTTTAGATTTTGTTGAGCATAGCTCCAAAAAGATCTGGGTATTGTATTGAGAGAGTGGAGGCTTGTAATAAAATCTGAGCAAGTGATTCTTGGTGGACATAGCCCAAATTGGGTGAACCACATTAAATATTGTCTATGTTGTGTTATTTATTCTGCACTTTTATTTGAGATCTGTAATATTTTCTGCATATTAGTTTCTACTGTTGTGATTCTGTAAGGGATTATTCCACATATTTTATCACTTATTTCCTAACATTGAATTAGTGGGAATTTCACAATTTGAGTTATTTAAAATATTTTTTAAAAAATAAATGTAAACTATTTGTTGCACAATAGTTGAATATGGTCTACAAATGTTGTACATTACTCCACTAATTAATATATTGATGGCATATCATGATGTGAATTGTTGTTGTGAGGTAAATATTTGACAATTGTACATAGCATAATGAAAATTATATTAGAGAATACAAAATCACCTCCTAGATATTTCTATGACAAGATGCATCACAACTATTGGTCTCTAATATTAAACTAATGGCTCTCTTCACTTACTTCATAATGAAAATAACAATATTTTAAAGGTTTCTGTTATCCAAAATTCACCCCTCAAGGTAATTTTGGTAACATGCATCAAATTCTTTAGTCCCAAGCCAGTAGATTGATTCAAGCCCCAAAATCATGTTTTGGGGCCCCCTCGGCTTCTCTCTAACTCTCCCATCCAAGAAGAAATCCCAACGAGTTAGAAAAGTGGAAAATGCAAAAATAAGGTTGCAAGATTGTTTTGAAGCATTTTGGGTCTGAAGGACACGGGTCGTACTAGTGTGGGTCGTATCGAGGTTCGTCGTACCAGGTTTGGGGCCGAAATTCAAAGAAAATTAGCTAATTTAGATATTTTTGTCCTAGGCGGTCCGCGGGACAGTTGGGACGTCGACACGCGAAGTACGCAAAAAGCCGAAACAGTCAAAGGCAATAAAAATCGTCAAGTCTTTTGTTTCACATAGATTGGGACATCCGGGACAAAAGTACGTGTGGGATGTGAATTGACCGATTTTCCGCAAGACGGTCTATCACGAGCAGTTCAAAGATTTTTGTCCGGGACAGCCGGGACAAAAGTACGCGCGGGACGCGAAAAGGTGAAAAAGCCGCAAAAGGGGACAAGAAAGCCCGAATCGGCCGATGCGGGAGAATTCATCTAGGACAGCTGGGAAAAAAGTACACACGGGACGCGAATCTGCCGATTTGCCGAAATGACTATAGCAAAGAAGAAAAGTCAACGTTTGACTCGTGAACTTCAAACGGCCATAACTTTTGACTCCGAGCTCCGATTTTCACAAAATTGGACTTTCTAGAACAAGCACGACATCCTCTATGCTTTTAATAAGGGTATATATATTTAAATAAATGAAACATATTCGGCTCCAGTCAGTTAATGCTCATTCCCGTCAAATGACATAAAAAACCTGTCAGACCCAAAATAGCTGCCCGCACTCAGAAGGCCATAACTTTTGCATTTCTCAACGAAATCGCACAAAATTGGTACGCTTGGAATCGTGGCTCCAAGAACAATGTAAAAAAGTCAAGAAATTCTAGATTTGATGATAAATAGGTAGATTTTTTTCATAAAACGTGGCCGTTTTCATAAAACGTGGCCGGTTTCATAACAGTGTTTTATTTGGTAGTTGGGAGTGTAATTAAGAAGCATGGTCACCATTCTTTCTCTACTGTAGCACCTGGGACAGTATGGGGAGCCTTTTTAAAGTAATATACAATAATTTTACTCCATTTAATGCCTCTTACGAGTGGTTGAAGGAAAAATTTTGGGATTTCCATTTTTTCTTCTTCTCTCTCTCTTCTCAAATTTTCTATAAATTGGAGTGTTGGGCTCATTATAATGGGGAGGTAGTTTTTGTAGCAAAGCTCTACCAAAATTTTTTTGTGAAGTTGATGTGTTGCAGGCCCTTGTTGTGGACTCCTTGCATGGTGATCCAGGCCCTTTTCTTGTAACCGATTGAACTGTGCATATCAGGAAGCAATAAAATATAAGTTTGTGGATGCATCTTCCCCTGCTGTGTTTTCTTGCATTATTCTTGCCCCTTCAACCTTGATCACAAGAATATTGTGTCTATTATTATGTGCTTGTAGGGATCCATTATCATTGTGTATGTTTGAGATATTGTTGTGAATGCATTTTGCTAGATTATGGAGAACTGTCATCACCCCTTCTAGTGTGCGCTTTGCTTCTGTATCTCACGCATTTGAAGACTACTCTCACACCCTCATTTTCTGGTGTATCACCACTTCAGTGTAGGCTTTCATTTTATGCATTCTCTCTCCTTGGTCCCTTGCAAATTTAAATTATAATAGTTACTTTCCCCTGCATTAGAGTAGATTGTGGCGGGTAGTTTAGGAGCAAGAACCAGCTTTCCCTAGAGGTCTATCTCGAGTAGCAAGTCCCACAACTTGGAGATAGTACCAATGTTATCCAATCACACCATGAGTTCAAGTATATGCACTTGTATAAACAATAGGGGTGTTGTGATTCGATGATAACAGTTTCTTAACATGTTCTTAAAAGAATGTATTTACACCTTTAGAGGTGAGTAGGGAAAATTTTAAGAAACTTGCATGAAAATAAATTATACAAATCTTTCAAATATGGCCGGAACCAAAATGAAAGGGTTCAAGGGTTATCTTAAATTAGTGGCCATGACATTAGTGAAAGAGAATATTTCTTTTGAATGAAGTTGTTGATGTAATGGCGAATGTAGAATAATTTCTACAATATATGCACATTTTTTTGGGTGAATATAAAAGCTTATATGAATACCTTTTTCAAAATCCCTTATCTTATTTGTGTTAATGGCTCATTGGCTTCATGTTTGTATTTATTTTCTACAATAGACTGCTTCTCAATCTATACTGATTCACTCTCTATTATTTGTATGACTATGCTCGCAAAAGGATTGTTCTATTACTTCATATCAAGAAATCCTTAATGTTGTGTAACTGTCCAATCCAACTCGTGCTTCAAAAACATCCAATTACGAAATTGAATTTTTCCCCTAAGTTTAAATGTTAAGTCGTTGACCACACACAGAGTAAAATTACATTGAGTTTCATCCACATGTTCCATACCCTATGGACAAAGAGATGTGCTTGTAGCTTATTGATCGAGATGCTACCACATGTGGAAATACTACTTCCTCACAATACACACCTTCATGCATTAAGTCTGGACAATGAGGTGGAATTTATACTTATTTGATCTTGTAACATGTCCTCATCTTGTGTTCCTGTGTATCACGGGTCCATACATTGATGTCCATCAATGCACTGGCAATCAGACAAAGTTGATGAAGCCATATAAGCTACGTGTCTTAATATTGTTTACCTCAGCATGGGATACTCAAAAATTGAATTGAAGTTGTGAGGTGTCCCTAGAAACATCAAGATGCTTTGACGTATAGATATGTATGGATACATGATGCAAAGTATGTGTTATTAAATTATTTATAAATATTCTGCATTGTTTGATATATGAGGATCAAGGGCATATGTTCTATCCCAAGATTAAGGTTTGACACACCCATATTTCACATGGAAGTCCCTAGAATAGGATAGGTGAAGTGAAAAGTGTCATCCACTAAATGGAATTTAAATAACTAAATACTTTTTAAACACCCAATCACGAGCTCCGCATTTTCACCGACGGACAAAAATTTCTTGTAAATACATCAAAACATATTAAAGGTGGTGTATCATTAATACATTTCCCATTTCAATGTGGCATGTTTTCAAGTACCTTTGAAAGTAATGACTATAAGGCCTAAAATTGAAATTTTTCACTTTTCAGAAGTCTAAAACAGGTCAGACTGAATGTAAATGTATCATCCTTCATAAGGTCTATGGACATAAGCCCCATTTGGGGATATAGGAAAATGTTTATGTGTCCAAAACTCCACCCAAAAATAATGCTTGAAAGGATAAATTTGAGATTTCAATTTTATGAAAATTTGAAAATATATGAAACAAGCCACTTCAAAGATAATATAAAATTTAAATAAAGTAGGTTAATAAATAAGAAAATAAAAATATTAAAATTAATCTTATCACAATATAAAACAATGCAATAAAAATATTTCATGGGACAAAAGAAAGGCTTGGTTTATAATGGTATAAAAATTCAAAACAAAATACTTATAATTTATGTTAATTTTGAGTTACAACACTTCACAGATAATTGACATGATTTAAAACCGAAAAGACAATATAATTATGTTTACTATGTAACTAACTAATAATAATGAACATGAGAATTGCAATTCATATAATAATTAGTCACAAGAAAATATACTTACAAAAATGTTGTAATATAATAGAAATAACTAAGTCTAATAGTATTGTTATAGAAAATTAGAAATGACATTCTACTTGTTGGGTTTAAAAATGGTACTTTAACAAAACCACAGTTAGGGGACAACAAGTCCCTCCTCGTTATAGGAGAGGTTCCCTTATTGAAAGCAAGTAGAAAATCTTATTTACAAATGTACAACTTTCATCTTAGGGTTGGACTTCTGACATCTTGAAACACTTTTTTACCAAAATAGCTTATCAATACAAACGAGTGGAAGAAACTGAAGAAAGGAAAGAGCATAATATAACAGTACTTTTAGGAAATATAGATAGCATAGTATAACCTTATACGTACAGAGAAAAGGTGATACAGAACAAAATCATTCACATTCACAGCATAAGATATCATTCCATGGACAAAAAGTTCTATAAATCATATCAATAAGAACACAAAGTTTCTTAATAAAGAAGATAAATGATCCACAGATTTCAGGTAAGAAAGAAGAGACAATAGATGAAGATAGAGAGAAAGGGGAAATTATTTTGTATTGATTGGTTTTGATTCTATTTACATTTCAAAAGTATCAGAGTCCAACATTTGCAATGAGCTAAGCTCTTACATTTATAGATGAAGTGAAAAGAGGGGAAGAAGAGAAGGAAGAAAATATGATTTGGAAGTTCAACCACCAACCATCAATGCCTCTAAAAATCCACCTATAATCTGTAAAATCTAGTTTTGCATGTCTTTGGCGTGTTGAAGAAGGAAGGATGGAAGATTAGATCAAATTTTATCTATTTGAAGCAGTCTGATCACATATTAATGACATGGAAGATGTTTTCCCGATTTTCACCCAAATCAAGATATCCAGTCAGTTCTCCATGTCTGTTTGGTGTTTTGGAGAAGGAAAGATGGAAGATCAGATCAAATCTGATCTAGTTGAAGCAATCGGATCACATATTAATGTCTTGAAAGATGTTTTCCATATTTCTAACCATCAAATCCTATTGAAAACAATATTTTATGCTTCTATGGCATAGAGGACCCCAAGATCTTTCCAATAGTATTAAATTTGTCGAATTTCGAGCGTTGGAGTGAAAGTTATGCTCATTTGAATATTTGAATCGAATCCATACAAAAATGGTGAAAATGTAATTTTCACAAAATGGATCCGTGGGTCCAAAATTGAAAAATTTCCCCTCCAACCCACAAGCCCGCAAATTCACATTTTGATGTAGGTCTGACACGTGGCTTTGCCTAAGTGGTAATGGAGTCACGGATCACTTTATAATTTTACTTCTTTTGGAAACAAGGCTCAAAATCTCAAAGTTCTTCACTAACCCGCTTATCCGCATTGACTTTTCAACGGATATTCAATACATGGATTCAACGGATTTGCAGCTCATTTGTAGCTTTACTACCTTTGGTAATGAAGGAAAAATCTTCAAACTGCTCCGACGATCCACCTTCCCACTTTGAATTTTGACGCGGGCTTAACATTTGACTTTTTCCCTTTTGGAAACAAAACAAAAAATTTCCAAAGTGCCCCGACGACCTGAGACACATGGAGGGTTAGTGCACGTTGAAACTGCCCCCCCAAAATTTACTTTTGAAAGAGTGTCGATTGGACACACGGAGGTTTCCTTAGACTATGGACTTTTCAACGGTTGGCTCTGTCCCCATTTTGGACTAGGGACACATGGAGGTATGGCGCTAGCTCAGGGTCTACTCTTTGGGCCATGGTATTTGAAGTTGTGCCGATGAGGCACGTGGAAAGTCTATGCTCACTTAGGATCCTGCTTTGAACTTGGCCTTAAAGGTGCACTGTTGGGACGCATGGAGGCTTCTACCGACTCTTTACACTCAGACCGATTTAATGGTTAGCTTTGTCTTTCAAACTTGGACCACATGGAGGGCTTGCGCACATTTGGGGTGTCCCCATTTATGCACCATACCAAAAGTGCGCCGAAGAGAAACGTGGAGAGTTGGCGCACGTTTGGGACCTACTTTTGGATTCGTCTCCTAAAAGAGTGCCAAAGGGACATGTGGGGCTCTCTGCTTGTTGTCTTTATACTTAGCTGATTTAACGACTGATTTCACCCCTTTTAACTTCTGTTGGATCCTAGACACGTGGATAGATAGTGCTTGTTTGGGGAACCTCCTTTGGCTTTGACCGTTGAAGGTGCGCCGATGAGACATGTGGCGTCGTCTGCTATCCTTAGACTTTTCAAAGGGCCAATTTAAATTTTAGAGGCTCTGACCACATGGAGGGATGGTGCTCATTTGAGGTCTGTCCCTTGGGTCTCACTTCTAAACTTGCACCGATGAGGCACATGGAGGCTTCTGCCGACCCTCTTATACTTAGCCGATTAAATGGCCGGCTCTGTCGTTTTTCCAGACCTTGGACACGTGGAGAGCTGGCGCAAGTTTAGGGTCTCTCTTTGGGAAACGAATTTTGAATTTGTGCTGATGAGGAACGTGGCACCTTCCTCAGGTCCGTTGCTTTGCCTCGAGTCGACTCACATGCGATGTCTAAAAAATTTGAGCCCTTTTATCAAATTTCTCTTGCGCGATTTGATCTCCTTTGACACCGTTGGCCTCCTTTGCCAACCCTGCCCCTTCATTATTAGATTTGGAATGTGGGCTAGCATGAATGAACCACTGCTTCCAATTTTATTTTGTGTGGGGTCGTGTTTGATCAATTTTTATGGGGCAAAAAATTCGGATAATAGGCACCAACTGAATTTTTTTGAAACTTGACTTGAAAAATGAGGGGAATTCTGAGGGTGACAACAATACTATAATTTTGTTAACTACTAAAACACATTATTCCCTTATGAATACAATTTATTATCACACCTAGTGGAGATGGTGGGTTGTCAATACACAATGGAAATTTGTAAGATACTAAAAGCTTTCTCAAATGATCCAAAACTAAACACAACAAAAAATAAAATTTAATGAAATAAATTAAATCTTGAGTACTCATTTCAATCCAATAAGATTTCAAGATCTTCATACACACTTGACTTGACTATAAGAACCAAATTCATACAATATTGAATTGAGAATATAAACCACCTCATAATATTTTCACAAATAAACTTAAATAGTTATATATTACACAAATACACTTACACACTAACTCATTGACATACTTCTACATAAGAAACCTTGATAAATGATAAGAAGTTATTGATTTAATTTTGAATAAAAAACTATTAACTCAAGATTACAAAAATTCTGAATTTATTAATCAAAGGAAGTTTACATTTGAAAATATTGATAGAGCTTTCATTTTTTATTTCTCAAAAATAAAATTGCCGTACAATAATGTTTAAAGACTTAAGTTGTGAATATTAATGCAATGATGAGTGAGCATTGAAAAATTAAATCTAATAAATATTTTAATCTCATCTGAAAATATAATAAATGTTTTTGAAATTTAAATACTAAGTGACTTGATAGATAATTATTTTGGCAATTCATGTCACCATTAATTTGATGCATTCCTAGTTATCTACCACATTTATGTTTTAGAACTTTCTACCATCAATTTTCTTCAAAAGGTCTTAGTCTAATGACGATTCATTCTAACTTGTCATTTTTTTGTTACACTTGATCAATTATTTCTTCCAATGTTGTAATCATGTCTTCTTCTACCAGTATAGGATATAAATTCACTAAGCTGTCCTCTAACTTCCTCTTAGAGACTTTCAATTTGGTAGGAGAAAATTAAAATTTTATTTGTATTGTTTGAGCTCCCAAGTCAAGAAAAAATTGAGTGGGCCAAGCCATCATCAATAGTAATAATATGAATATTTATTAACAAATTGGAAGTTATATCCCCAATGTCTTATGTGTTTCAAGCTCTTCTCCAAAATTTCATTCTCGCGGAGGCTCAAATTTCCTTAAAAACGCTTAGGCCTATGGGGTTGGTTAACCGAACTTCATGTTTTTTCCCCATGCCTTTGAATCTGTCCCTTGATTTTCCCCTTTGCTTCTAGTATTCCTAAAGAGGTTCCTAAGAAAGATACACCTTCCAAAGGACTTGTTGTCCCAAAAAATATTCATACTTCTCCTCATGCCCAAACTGTCAAAAATCCCATGCCATCTAATGAGTCTTTCAGACTCCCTCCCAATATTGCCTTGCCAAAGTGTGTTCCATATGACATTGCCCAAGTTTTGAGTCAAATCAAAGTTAGTGCTCCAATTTTTGAGCTGCTTAGGATTCCCGAGCACAAGAAGAGGGCATTTGAATATTTGGGGTTTAAAGAAGAGAAAAGTACTCCAGAAAGAAATGTAAACATTGTGGAGACTCTTATAATCATTGAAGAGATAGAAACACCACCAGCATTGGAAGAACTAGTTGAACCACCTGAGGTTTATTTGGGAACATCCTTGGTAGAGTCTCAGCTAAATGTAGATCCATTCTTCACTACTATGATCAATAAGGACATATTGTTATACAATTGTATGACTGATTCAGGAGTGTCATGCAATGCCATGCCTCTTGAGGTAATGAATGAACTGGATATCAAAGTAACAACAACATATGGGAAATGCACTACCATGGATTCCAGAGAGGTGCTAGTGGTGGGATGTGTGAAAAGTCTGGTGGTGCAACTTGCATCCTACCCAAGTAGGAACTTGAAGCTTGATGTTGTTATTGTTGATTTCCCAGCCAAGTGGGGTATGATGTTGTCTAGAAAAAAGGTTTTAAGTTTTGGTGGGAGTGTTCAAATGGATATGTCCTATGCCACTATCCCAATTGAGGGCAGCATTGTCACGTTGTATGGAGAAAATAAAATGTTTCACCTCATTGAAGATCCCAACAATGCATCTTATGAAGTGTTGTACACAAGTGTTGATGCTAACAACTTTCTCAGATTTGTTGATGGGAAAGAGAACAAAATGGATCAATGCAAGAGTCTTGAACAAGTAGGCTGTCCATGGACTTTATTGTTTGATAGAGCTTACTCCAAATTTGGAAATGGTGTTGGTGTAGTTTTGATTTCTCCAAGCTTGGAAGAGTTTTTTTTTCTTTCAAACATAACTTTGAGTGTACTAACAACATTGCTAAGTATGAAGAATTGTTGTTAGGTTTGAGAATTTCTTGGAAATACTATGTTAAAGACATCATTGTTAAGGGGGATTCAGAACTAATTGTCAAACAAATTAGAAAACTGTATGCCACTAAAAATTAGAGGATGAAACAGTAAAAGCCTACAGTCTGGGACTTGATTGATATGTTTGATTCATTTAACATTATTCATTATGATAGGAAGTTCAATGTTATGGTAGAAAAGCTTGTAGTATTGGTGTCTTGGTTTGATAGTTTTACAATGTCCCCATACTTTGAATATGATGTTAAAGTGTTAACAAGGCCTTATGTCCCTGACAACATTAAACATTAGCAAATTTTTGATGATGTTGCTCTGGTCAAAATATTTTTGCAAAACAAAGGGGAGTTTGCTGATCAATGTATTGATTGGGAGCCAATGGTGTGTATAGCAGAGGGTAAAGAAACTTTATTTGGAAAAGACATCATCCAAATGACAAATAATACCATTCCTAGAGGACTGGTTACTCTTGAATCAAAATTTAATAATGTTGATTTCATTATTAACAGGAACATACCAGCCTGAAGGGATGTTGAGGAGCATGACCATGGTACAAAGAAGAAACCAAGGAAAATCTGGTTGGGAAGCAATCTGAACAAGGAGGGAAAGCAGTCCTATGTCTAATTGTTGAGAAAATATCAAGATTGCCTAGATTGGTCTTATTTTGAACTAAAATCCTAAAGAGAGGATTTGTTTCAACATGAAATTCCTTTGGAATCTAAGGCAAAGCCATTTAGACAAAAATAGAGGCCGATCAATCCACTCCTATATCTTAAAATAAAAGAAGAACTTAAGAAACTAAGGGATGGAGAGATTATTCAGCCCACAAGGTATTCTTCTTGGGTTGCAAACTTAGTGCCAGTTAGAAAAAAGAATGGTGTTAACAGGCTGTGCGTGGATTTTAGAAATATAAACAGAGCATCAATGAAGGATAATTATCCTTTACCAAACATGGAAAACATGCTGCAATTAGTGACTGGTTTTGAGTTGCTTTCTACCATGGAGGGTTTATTTGGTTATAATCAAGTTGTCGTAAAGGAATAAGAGAGAATCAAGACAGCCTTTACCACTCCTTGGGGAACTTATGTTTATGTTAGAATGCCCTTTGGTTTGATCAGTGCTAGAGAAAATTTTCAAAGAGAAATGGATGTTGCTTTTGCTGGTTACATTAATGATTTTATTGTTGTTTAACAAGATGATGTGATTGTGTTTTCCAGAAAGAGAAGTGACCACTTGCAACACTTGGAAAAAAATATTGATAAGATGCAGAGAGTATGGCATCTCACTCAATCCTAAGAAGTTCCATTTCAGAGTGCAAAAGGCCAAGTTGCTTGGTCACATTGTGTCAAAGGATGGTGTCATGATTGATCCTGAGATGGTAGAGGTGATCAACAAGGTCCCAATTCCTAGAACCAATAAGGGAATATGGACCTTCTTTGGGAAAATAAACTTCATCAGAAGATTCATATCAAACTTTACTGAGTTGACTATTCCAATTACTTGCATGCTAAAGAAAGACCAAGTTATCAAATTGGAAGAGGCTTCCATTCAAATTTTGAATGGGATCAAAGAGGCATTAAAGCATGCCCTTGTTTTAGTAGCTCTAAATTATAAGAAACCTTTCTAAATTTTCTATTTTTCTTCAGAGAACAGTGTTGCATTTGTCTTATTACAGAAGGATGATGAAGGGGATGAGAGGCCAATTGCCTTTTTTAGTAAGGCAATGTAGGGGGATGAGTTGAAATACACCATTCTGGAGAAACAAACATTTTCCTTGGTAATAGCAACAAAGGTTTTCAGGCCTTACAATCTGAGCTCTAAAGTTTTTGATTATGTTCCCCAAACCATGGTGAAAGACATCTTGTCAGAGATGGAGGTCTCAAGAAAAATATGTAGATGGGTGAACAAGTTGTTGGAATATGACATGGATATCCAAACCATGAAGTTGGTGAGAGGTTTGAGCTTAGCCAAGCTTAAGGCTAAGAGAAACTTGTAAATTATTGAGGTAAATGAAGTAGAAGAAGGAAGGGTGTATGTCCTTGAGTAATTGATGAGTTCTAAATGGTACAAAGATGTCATTTTTTATCTCAGACATCTATATTTCCCTAAGCATTTAAGTAAGAATTAGAAAAGATCACTTAAGCTGGCCTCCCAAAAATATGTCATTACTGATCTTTTGGGTTAGCTTGGAAGAACCCTGAGGGAGTCCTCTTAAGGTGCATTACTGAAGATGAAGCCCTCAAGTTAATTGCTTCTCTCCATGGATGAGTTTATGGCGGGAATTTTTCTAGAAGAGTCATAGCACACAATATCTTAAGGGCTAGTTATTGTTTGCCAACTCTCTTCAAGGATACAACTTCATTGGTTAGAGGATATGAGACTTGCCAATGTTTTTCTAGAAGATTGAAAGCTTCAGGCTCCCTTCCTTTGCAACCTGTATCAATTGAAGCCCCGTTCAATAAATGGGGAATGGATTTCATTAGTGAGATTTAAGACCCTTCAACTTCTGGCCATAATTTTATTCTTATAGCTATTGATTACTTCACTAAGTGTGTGGAGGCAATCCCCATGAAGAGAGAAACACAGTAAATTGTCATGGACTTCATGTTGAACCATATCATCTGCAGGTTTGGAGTGCCAGTTAAAATTGTTTCTGACAATGCCATGAGATTCAGAGCTAAACCTTTCGTGGCAATGTGTAAAGAATATGGGATCAATTTCACATATGGCTCAAACTATAACCCTTAAGGAAATGGATAAGTAGAGTCCAACAAAAAAAATCTATTAAATATCATTAGGAGAAACTTAAAGCTGTAAAAAAGGAAAAGGGGTAAGCAATTGAAGTTTTTTGTTTGGACTGATAGAATTACACTTAAAAGAGATACTGGAAAAATTCCATTTGAATTGGTGTATGAGACTCAGGCTTTGCTGCCCTTGCATATGCAATTATCCTCATATCAGTTCCTTCAACAACTAGAAGATCAAGAAGTTAGTCCATATGATACCCGCATTAACCAGATTGTTGAAATTGATGAAGAAAGGAGGGCATCTCACCAAAGGCATGTAAAAGTTAAGAGAAAAGTTGAAGAAGCTATTTGAAAAAAAGGTAACACCTAGAGATTTCAGTATTGGAGATCTTGTGCTGTTATGGGATAGCAGGCATGAAGACAAGGGAAACCATGGTAAATTTGATGCACCATGGATGGGCCCTTACTCCATTGACATTCAGATTGGTGAACATACCTTATTCTTGAAACAATTGGATGTAGAATTGCTTGAATTTGTTGTTAATGGTAGGAATTTGAAACATTTCCTGGAATTGATTACCTAAAATCAAGATGAACATCATTTATATAGTTTATAGTTCATTGGTTGCTTTCATTTTTTTGTGTTTTTGCTCATTCTGGTCCTTGGTGACCTAGTTTTGCTAGTTTCTCGATTCTTTTTAAGGAGCTGGTTAGGGTTTCCTTCTCTGCATGTTGATTCCTTTTCCCAATGGATGTGTTTTTGGCACTTGGTCTGTTATTTAGATCTCGTGGCACTCACAAGGAGTGCCCATCCCCGAGTCGGAGCTGATGTTTGTGCTCAAATTAGTCTCACCCTGTTTGGTATTAAAATCCCTCATTTCCCAGCCTCTGTCACATTTTTTATCTCCCTTTGTTGGTACTTAAAGGCTCTATCTTCCATTCAATTTCCATGGTCAATTCCTTCCTTGGCTGAGGATCTCTTAAATTCCCAAAATTTGTTTTCATTCCTCTGACCATGTGATGGAGTCTGTTACTTGGTCGTAAAACTCAAGCATGTTCCTTCCCTTCTATTTTTCGGAGTCATGTGTTGTTGTACCTACCATTTTTCCCTATGTACCTGAAGAAACGTGATTGAATTTATCTCAGAGGATCATGTTTGAACCTTACAACATTTCCAAGTTCTCTATCCTTGAAGAAAATTTCATCTTTGAGCTCAGATAGCGGTTTCCCTACATTTTTACGGCTTGACGGGTGTGTTTCTCCCATCAATTTTAAATCTCTGCATCAGTGGAAATGTGGCTCCTTTTGGTTGGATACGGCTCGGCGGGGAACTCTAAAAAATCTATGGCTTGTTTTAACCCAAAACTTGTCCACGTGGAGGAATGAAACTCATTTGAAAATTCACCTTTTGGTGTGGCCTTGGAGTTGCGCTAGGAGGACACGTGGAGGATTCCACTACTTTTCTAAACATAAACAATTTTTTATGCAGCTGGTAAAATTTTGGCAGATCGTGGACATGTGGTGGGCTGGCCTACATTTGAAAATATGCCTCAGGGTCCCACCTTGACAAATGCGAGAGAGGGACAGGTGGAGGTTTCCACTAGCTCCACTGGGGACTTAAAATTTTCAAGAAACTTCCTAAAAGCCTAAGACACGTGGAGGGGTGGTTCATGTTTGGGGATCGTCCCTTGGGTTTTATTTTGAAGGAGCACCAAAAGGACACTTGGAGGCTTCTGTTCACTCTGCCCTTCACTAATATTTTTCAACAGGCAAAGGAGTCTGCCTCAAACCCTAGACACATGGAGCCTTCCATAGAACTTTCAACTTTTTTTAAAGACTCTTCTGGACTAAGACATGTGTTGAGCCCACACTTGTTTGGGCTCTCTAATTTGGGGGACCATCTCAGGATGTGCCATTGAGACACGTGGCAGTTTGAAAATTCAAAAGGCGGGGAGGTAGGCTTCCATGGGAATTTGAAAAAAATTCTTCTTGTGAATAAAAGGGTTAAAGAATAAAAAGAAATCACGTTTCCACTGGGACCCACATTGAGACACGTGTAAAGCACTTTTTTTAAATGAATTTTTTTACATTTTTTCCAAAAGTTGAAAAAAGTAAAACAGACCCCTAGGCCTATTTTGACTCAGATCTCCCACATGGACGGTCCATTTTCAAAAGGGAAATCAATGGCATCTATGCATCTATATATGATTTTTCCACCATTTTTCTCCAAAGCTCCTGGGGATGCAAATTTTTATGGTTTTTTATCATTTCTTGAGGTCTCATGCACACCAAATGAAGAGGAAAATTTATTTGATATCCTAGTTTGGTGGGGAAGATCTGCATACGTCTTTTACCATTACAATTTAATCTAACTATCGGATTCAATCTTATTTTCCTTGGCACGCAAGAAATGAGTTGATATCTTGGTTTGGTGGGGAAAATCTGAAAACGTATTTTACCATTAAGACATGATATGACTATTAGACTTGATTTGAGTTTACAATTTTTCTTCCTTAGTAAGCAAAAAACCGGATTCGACAGACTAGACGAGGAAGTAGTTGGCGCGTGAAGTGAAGAACGATTTTCCAGATGAAAGGATTGAATGATGGAAATATTCGAAGAGATTTTCCCTCTGATGTGCCTGACAAATTTTTGTAGATCTGATTCTGGGGGTCACGATCAAAATCGTAATAGCTGATGGTGCTTTGAATGTTTTGTTTTTGGGAGGAAAACTTTGTTGTAAAAATGTTATAAATTGCATGAACTTGTCATACATATGGTTGGAGTGTTAGAGGTTAGGATTTCATTTCTAAAAGAAAAGTTTGACATGTCCCATATTTTTGAGAAACCGTTTGAGAAACTTGTTTATCTCTTTTGTGTTAAATTTGATCATGTCAAGGTGGTTGCAAGTGTACAACCATTAACAAGCTTTGAGATTGTTCTAGAAACTCTCCCCTGATGATGAATTTAATCAAATTTGAGTTAGTCTGTGTTGATTTTCGGCAAAAAAAATTGTCTTCTTCATTTCTGAATGTCTGCAAATAGTCTTTCTTGTTCCCATTGCAATCTTACGTTGAAATCTTCGTGAATCACATAAGATCTTATCCTTGTGATAGTTTGGTGGCATTTGCATATTAATTTGTCAGAAGAGATTTCATTTGATGGTGAAATAAACAAATTTAAAATCACTGTTCTCCTAACATGATTATAAGATGGAATGTTATCCTTTGAGGGTATCTTAGGCGTGATGAAACAAAGGTTGATGATGTTTAGTTAATCTTTTTGATTTGAGCCTTCAGTTTTGAATTCTTAAAGTTTGTGTGAAAACATGTTGATCTAGGCCTCCATTGAAGCACACCTTATGGTTAAAGGAACATTCTAGCTTTTCTGAAGTATTTTTTATCAAGCCTTCCATTTTTGTAGAAGCTCTCAATGATCTGGTGAATCAAGTTCATTCTGCCTCACCTCCCACAAAAAATTCATTTAAAAAAAACCAATCTTATCCATACCACCCTTGTTTGTCCTGTGTGTGTATAAATTCATAATTTTGTTACCAAAACACGCAGAAGTAATTAGGTTTTTACTATCTTTAGTAGCTTGAACCTTGCTTAGAAAATATCTCCATCATCTAGGGTGACAACTCGTGAGAGTTAGGTTTTTTTTGTATTGATCATATTTTTTTCAGGGTCTTCTTAATAACTTTACAAGGAAGGACATCTCCATCTCCTCAACAAACAATAGGTTACAAAAGGGTCCTCTCACCCTGGTTGAAAGGCACAACCATAAAGTCGTGAGGATAGATCAAATCCTCTTGAGGGTGCTACCCATTTCTCAATATCTAAGTGATAAAGAGCAAGCTGAATTTCTTCCCCAGATATAAAATGACACACTACATGATATGCTTGTCTCTAAGCTTCCAGTCAAACCTGTGATGTTGCTCAGCTTCTAAGGGAGAATCAATTTGGGTACCAAAAAAATGCAAATAAAAACTTATAGTCAAAAATTATCATAATGCATCACAAATTCAACATGTTGCATACAACAAGATGTTGTGTGAGCGTGGTTGATTTTCACATAAAATGGTTTCAAAATTTCAAAAAAACATTGACTAATTTTAATTTCTTGATGCACCTTTTCAAAATTATGAAAAAATTGAGTTTGAGTCATATTTAAGAAATGCTTTGGATGTGGTTCATGATTAGTAGATCCAACTCTTAGTTTTACAACATTTCTTGTATTAGGTGAAACTTAAGTGTTACCGTGCCAAAATTGAACAACAAATTCTCTTGTAACATTAGATATATCTTTGTCTTTATGCGGTTCTCTAGCAGAAAATGCCAAAAAATTAGTTTTATTGGGTGATTGAATGATATTATGCCTTTCAATTGCTTTCATTAGAGTTTTTTGATTAGCTTTCGAAATTCAACTTGTTTTCCTAACCAAGCGCTATTTTTTTGTTGATTTACTTACAATACTAGTAGCAAGTACACGATGCATGACATTACTATCCCTTGTGCATCTCTTTACACCAACAATGTGAGATGCATCATGTCGGTTATCAATAACTGCAAAGGTTTAAAGAAAGATATTAGATGTTTTCAATCCTAAGATGTTTAATGTAGGTATAATTTTATTCAATTTCATCAAACTAACCAACAACTGATATATTTGGGAACCATTTAAAATTTCAAAATGATTATCCCAAATTTTAGTGCCTTTTCTACTGATTTTCTATTCATAAAGTTTTTCAGACATTGGTTTCAAATTGTTCTCATCAATTTTAATAAAATAATTTGGTCTCTTTCGTAAAGTCCTAGGACATGTTTTTGCCAAATTTTGGTTGTCTATGGTTTCAAAAATAATTTCCTAATTCATATTTTCATTGTCTCCTTCAATTTCAACATCAACTACATCACGAGTATTTAATTCATTTTCAACATTGACAGTAAAAACATTACCTGGTTCCTCATTTCTTACAATAGTAGGGGTTGAAGATGAACCTCTTCTTGATTCACAAAGTTTTTGCATTCATTCATAATCTTGTGATACTTTTGCCTCTAATTTATCAGGTGTTCTATTACTTATTAATTTTCTTTTTTGACTTCATTTCTTGTCTCCCACGATGTTTCAATTGATGTAGGAAAACTAAAAATGATGCAGGGAACCTTAAAAATAGTAAAAAAAATAGCTTCTGATGACAAGAAAAAAGTGCAGAAAGTAATAGAATTTTAAAGAAATTTGTATAGTTCGGTCAGAGAATAAAATCACATCGAGAATTGTATACTGGGATTCGTGTAAATATGATTTTAATAATGGTGATCATGGTTCTTTTGATATAGGTCAATTTAGAACCGCGATGACAGCTTGTAAAACATGATCACGGTCCTACATGTATCATCAAATCTAACCCTCAAGGCTCGAAAAACCTCTATTTTTTTCTAACCTGAGATTTGGGAGATAATTATGGCATGTGAAAGTCCAAAAAAATCAAATTTTCTCTTCCGTGAACTTGAACCATGCCGAAAAATAAAAAACATGTCACAAAATTGGTACCATCGCGTAGGGGAGATGGTTAGGTTCATATAAATATTGATTTTAAAGTGAATCGAATATGATAAAAATAATTTTATAATAACTAATACCAGGCCTTTAAGATACTTTTTTCCTATGAATGTTCATGTCTATGTTTAAGACTGGAACTTTTCTTTCACTTGTAAGAATGTGATAAAACCTATACTATCCCAACCGTGGAAAAATTCTATACACGTTAAAAGATTTTTTTAATTTATTTATTGATGAAGTTATGGATGGAAAATGGAAAGTTCTCTTTTTTCTTTATGTTTTCAAACCACTTTCACGGAAAAAATCATAAAAAAAAAATTATCGAAAAAATACAAAATAGAAAAATGGAAATAATAAATATTGGTTAGGGGAGACAGTGGCATCTAACTTTTCACTAGAGGAAAAAAAAATATCATGTTTTGGTTATCTAAATCATGGGAAAATGGAATACAATATCACGGATTTTTTCAAAATAAAAAACCAAGTCATTGAATTTTTAGTGTTTAATATAGCCAAACTTGTTCATTTTTAAAAAAAGTATTAGTTTAGAAATGATATTCTAGATGCTACGATTCATATTTATATAATCTTTCTAATTTTGAGTGCACACATTGCTAATAATCCTTACAATTTTAGATTTCATTGTTTTTGCAATATGATATCCACTTATGACCCCATTTTGGCCCTGAAACTTGTTGCACTTACCCTTTGCTGAGATCTATTATCGGAGGAACACAAGCTACTCTTACATTCTCCATTCTAGAAGTGAAATCACCGATCATTATCTTAAAAAATTAATCTATTACTCGAGCTCTCTCTATCCATTTTGAGGCATCCAAAATTATCTGATGTGTCACAATTTTCCCTCCTTTTTATGAATTTATTTTTTGTAAGAAGCTCTACATGGTTTGTTGAAGGATATTGGAAAATTAGCCACTCAAAATTGATTATAGGATTGGTCAACCACTGTTGTGATTCCAATATTAGCTAAACATAGAGTTATTTTATAGTAAAATGCATCTAATTAGGTAATAGTTATTTTTAGCTAGAAGAATGCATCGTTTTATTTATTCCTAGACTTGGAAATGAAGTCCATTATCATTACTAGATGAGAGAAAGTCATCAAATCTGCATTCGGAAAGAGAGTTCCACTAACTATATTAGTTAATGTATTTAACTTGGTATTTAAATTCAGTAAACCTTGAATAAAAGAGCTCAAAAATTCCAAAGTATGTCTCCATTTTCTCTCAAGCTTTAAAAAATGATGCAATTATTAAATAATTGCTCTAAATTCAATTTCAATTTTTTGATCAATTCTAAATGAATGGTCATTTTGCCATACTATTAGATGGATTCCTCTTTCATATGTAGGGAACATGCATTAGGTTCCTCATGTAATGTTTCAAAATTTGTTTGTGCATTTTATAAGGGATCAACCATGAGATTGCTTCTATCTGGAATTATTGAAAGGATGTCTTCCTTTTTCCTTATAGTAGTTGGCATGCTTGAAAACCTGACATGGTGAGTTGTCACCTTCTTCAAATATTTACTTTCCCTATCAAAACTTGTTTTTGATGTGGGTGGTTGGTATTCACAATGATATGAATCCTTATTTATTTTCTTCTTGATCCATGTGTCTCATTGATTAATCACTAACCACAATAACATCCCGAAGAAGAGCCTGAGAGAAAGTTGTTGAGGTTGGAGAGGAAGGATAAGTAAGTGCATAAGGGATAGTAGTGGAAGTGGAAGAGGAGAAAATATGAGGAAAGGGTCAAAATTTTAGGAAGGCTATTCCTCTATTGTAAGTAATTCAATGAAAGATTAAGGATTATTCATCTTAAATGAGGAAGGTTTTCTACAAGAAAAAAGAGTAAGATGATTGAGAATGCAGCAATGATGATCCCATGATGGGATTTATAGCTGGCCTTGGCTCCATAATTATACTTTTCATTAATGGCATGGGGATAACACTAGAGAGGTTGAAACCCACTATTTTAGACTTTAGGAAGGAAAGGTTATAACAATGGGAATAAGTTGTGAGGAAAAAAGTAGAATAAGTGGAAGAATTTATGAGAGAAATGATCAAATATGAGGAATAATTTGTTAGGGAAATTTTAGAAAAAGGGGAAGAAGTTTTGAGGTAAATTATGGAAAAACTAGCAGGTTCATCCTTACAATGAAACATATAGTCAACTAGTCTTGAAGCTTGTATATCAAATTATTGTAGTGAAATTGATTCAATATATAATTCAATTGTTGTGGAAAGCACTAAAATAAATAGTTGAAGATCCAAGATTACATGACCTCTATAAAGTATGGAAAGGAAAAAGTGGACAAGATCTATAGGAAGTTACTACTTGTTGTATTAGAGGAGCAATGGTGGAAGATCTAATAAGTGCTTTCCCATTTCCTTGCGTTAGAGATTGGCCTCTTTGATTTGATGGCTAGGAGGCTTTGATGACATAACCAATTGAAACCCCCAATGATTTGGCTTCAAAGGAAGTGGGAGGAAAACCCATTAAAATACTCTTTTGAAGCTAGGGAGAAGTGGTTTCTTCAATATCCTTCTCTTTTTGCTTCTCATTTTTAATTCTCACTGTATCCATCATCTTTTGTTTATCATGAGGTTTTAGATATATATCATCATCTATTTTATATTATTTATTATATCTCTAATTTATTCTCCCTCTTCATGATAACAAATAATTTTTTACATTTCCATGTGGGTCCCGAAACATAAAGTTGACTTTGGCCCCATGTTTGAAATGGGACCACTCCCTCGAAAACTCAACAAGTTAGGGAAAGTTTGTAAGTCATGCCTTGCAATCCTAAATTAAAAAAATGGATATGGATACTTAATTTCACGTTTTATCAAACCTCTTTCTCCATGGACATATTGATCTTCAACTTCCATAGCTATAATGTTACCAGGTGCATGGAATGGGAGTTTTATTGGTCTAGTAAGGCAACCCCCTACCTTGATCAAGATGCCTAGTAGATATGATGAATAGGCACTAAAAACCATGACCTAATTTATTATACAATCATACATTCTTGGCTTCTTACTATCATGAAAAAATTAATAGATAATAGGTTAAAATATTTCACACACCTCTGACAAAAAAATTGTATATTTGTTTATGAAAAGTTTATGAAATGTCACATAGATTTGTTGAGACGATAGAGAGTTCCATATAGCAAGATGTTTATTGTTGAATTTTATGACATCAAAAACATTTTAAAGTAAGTAGGGTGCCATATAAAAAATATGAAGTTCCTTCTCGAAATCTACAAGAAAACTTCGTCAAATCATATCCTACAATGTTTCCAAAATTAGGGTTTTCCCCTTATAGAATATGGACCAATAGTAGAAACCATTGTTTATCAACATGAATATCATTTTCCTTGCCATATAAGTGATCCAAACGGATCATTCCCACTCTTATTCCCTTTCTAAATGAGATAATTGTATACTTCATTTCTTCCTTTTGAGTTGGATGCATGCCTTATCCTTCGTATTCTTGGATTATATCCATAACTAAAGACCATATCAGTCCATGCCGTATTTTATTCCTATGTATATATATAGTCTCAAGAAAGGATCTTGTAAATTTCTTGTTATGTGTCTCCTACTACAATGGCAAACAATTTCCCACGTACCATTAGTTTTAGCTCTGATTTATGAAGAAAGTAATTGGTGAGGTACTAGATAAAGAAAGCATAACATTGGAAATATTTAGGCCTAATATCAATAAGATAAAGGCCAAAATGCTAAATATCCTTCAAATATTCTACGTAATCCTTTCTATCATCATCACTATCAAATGGAACGGGACCCTTATCACATTTTTCAATCAACCAAAATATGTCATTGTACTTCTTAAAGCTACTGAGTAAGCACCTAGTGTACTAAGTACCTCTCATTACAGGGACCAATTTGATATAATTTTCCATTAAATTTTTCTTTTTTATGGTTTCTAACTTTCTATTTCCTTTACCAAAACTCACATTCCTTCTTACTTAAAAATTATCTAACACCATAAAAATAAAAAACTTATGTGAATACGTTGCTCAAAATCATTTCTCTTCTCTCTTTTCGTTTCTATGTTAATGTCTCGTTGGATTCATATTTGTAGCTTTTCACTGCAATGGATTTCTTATAAATCTATGTTTTTTTTGTTCTCCATTATTTATTTGACTATGCTTATAAACTTTGTAATTTTTGTCTTCAGAACTATGAATCTTTAATGATTTTAAACCATCTAATATAACTTGTTCTTTGAAAACATTTTCTGGTAGTGCAATTAAAAAAACAACATGCTTATGTATTTAATTTATCACTTAATTTTGGTTGATGATTCGTTAATTGTGCACGTTGAACAATCACGTTTTTCATCATCCTCATGGTAAATATTCTCTGCATCCCCATATTGCATACCCTTTGGTGAAAGTGATGTGATGAAAACTTATCGATTTGGATTCTGCCACATGATAAAATCAGGCTTACCCGCACTACACACCTTGTTGCATTATGTCTCACTGGTGAGTTAGAATGTCTAGTAATGGGATCTTGCCACTTATCCTCATCTCGCCAACTCGTCTATTTATGTTTATACATTGATTTCCATCGATACACTCGAAGTTATACTATGTGATAAAGCCACATGTGCTACGTGTATTAATTTTTTTAGTAGTGGTTCGCATACTCTAATATTCAATTAAAGATATGAGGTGTATTCCTTAGAAACATCGGAATTATTCCATGTATAGATACATATTTTTTTTTTTTTGTATCATTTGATTTATGAGGATTAATAGTGTAAGTTCTATTACGACATGAAGATCTAACACACCCACATTCGATTTGAAGTCCTAGGAATAGTCCTAGTGAAGTTAAAAGTGTCACGCACTAAAGTTAATTTGAAAAAGTGACTAATTTTTATGTTTAAAATGAAATATGTAATGACGATGCGTTACTTATAGAAATATGATGTTTAACCCCCATTACATTATGGAGGACATGTTGCACCTAAATGATGACTATAAGTTCTGGGTCGTGAAAGACTAAGATTATTCATTTTTTTAAAGTAAGTTTCATCCATCATCTTGATTCTATTTATAAGTAGCATTTTATTAGCCTTCAATTTAAAAAGTTTCAATCTTAGGGTTTTGGGTGAGGCTTTCTATAATCCACAACTCCAAGCATTTCTATCTCAAAAGAAGCCAAAAATACAACCCAATCTCATATGCCAAATTGCATTAAACCCCTAGTTTTACTGATGAATACCGTGATATTTATGATCTTGTAAGTTTAATAAGGTCTACATAGCTTAGATACATGTTTTAGAGTAAGTAAAAGAATCCAAGGAATCTATTATGTTGGACAACATGGGGGGTTGGATTGGGACACATGATGGTCCTATGAGGTATCCCTCTATGTTGATGTTTTCATGCTTTGTGCCCAGAATTATGACGGAAGAAAAATTAATTGTTGTAAATGCAATCGAAGAAGAAATATTGTCCATTTTGGAGGAAAATATTGGCCGCGCATTGGGGTTTAAATGTGAAGAATAAGGAAGTGTCTGCATAAATGTACAAACAATTACTAATGGTTATTATTGAAACAATCAAAATGCTACAAATTATTTTTTATGAAAAATAACACATGATGGAATCATACTAAAAGGGAGGCCTCCTTAAGAAATACTTTTGGATGTCCCTTAAAATTATTGTAGGTTTAAATTGCAATATTTTTTTTTGCAAACCATTCATAAAACTTAAAATAGAAATTAATAACACAAACAATTTGTTAACCTTAGGGAATTAGTTTCAGATCCTTCTTATATAATGGAATGTAATACAAAGATGTTTGATAATGGAACGTAATACAATCAATTTGCGGACTACTTTTGGGCTTCACTTTAGTAAGAAATTACTAAAACTACAATGCCTATAATCTATAGAGATTGCATTCATCTGAGATCAGAAATACAATTGGGTGACTGGTGCTTCATGGAGGAATTTACAATGATAAATTTTTATGTATCATGAGAATAACCTTGAAAATTTTCGATACATGTGATAGAGATGGTTTACTCCATCGAATATACGTCATATAGAAATAAAAAAAAAAGCTATATTTTTTACCAAAAAAAAGAGGAGCATATTTCCTTCCTTACCATTTTCATGTGGAGGGTTCAAATTTGAAGGAAAAACAGTCAATGTGGCACATGAAATTAAAAAAATAAGTCTAATGTTGAATCTCACTAGCCCTATGACCCATGTTTTGTCATTAAAGAAAGGGTAGTGGAGAATAAAAAATATTCTACTAAAAGTCAATATGAAAGTATATCCCTAGTAGAAATATTATAAAAAAGGATATCTTGAGATGAGGTAAAAATTAATGAATGAAATTTCTATTGAGAAAGGAATTAGTTATCAAGAGTTTTCAACAGAAATTTTAGGATTACATCCACCGAAAGAAGCAGAGATGAAACTTGAGACATGTAGAAATATTTGTTCAAAGGATTCTAAAAATATCTTTTCTAAAAACATTCCAAATCATCTGGATGTTTCTTTATGAGATAAAAAGTGGATGAGATAAAAAATAAACTATCTTTTCATCTATAAGGTGGGACCTAAGAAAATTAAAAAAAAATTCAGAGTACCATTCTCTTCCAGAAAATACAATTTTTAGCAGATTGTGGAATGTAATGCATCCCACATATGAAATTAGAGATGATCAGTCATAGGAAAAAGTTCAACAACACACCCCCCCTATAGGGGTAGATAAATCATCTAAACCAATTCTAAATGAAAACAAAAAAAAATCATACTACAGGGGTAGCTATAGCCAAACATAATCATTTTACTAGTGGTTGTTTGGGTTTAACATGATAAGGAGTTCATCTACCACCAGAGGTACACCCTATCTAGATTTTCTGATAGGTTACGTCTTGGAGTTTGGGAGAAAACACAACTACATACAAGATGTAGTGGTCCAATGCATTTTGATCTAGAGTCAAATCCTTAGTATACATTATAGCCACATGTTAAAAATTAAATAGAAGCAATTAAAAGTGAATTTATTGCTACTTTTTGAGGATGTATTGATGGTAGTAGTGGTGTTTAGGAAGTTCCATAACATATTATTCAAATGAGGATAATAAATATAGTTAATACTATGTAATAAGGACCTAAGAAGACAAAAAATATAGAAAAGTATAGTTAATTTTGTGCAAGGTATCATTTCGTCTAGGAAATAAATAACATAAGGCAGTTCCAACCCTCAAAAAAATTATGATACATAGGGAAAGTTGCCAAAAACTTCAACTACTCCTCAATTCAAGTTGTGGGTTCCTCCAGAAGCCTCAGGTTTTAATTACAAAACTCGGTTTTCCCACAAATTAGAAAGAGATAAAAGAAACAAGAAACAAATGTTATACGCTACTATAAATTCAGATCTTACCACAATAAGGGTATTTTCTACGTATAACCTTGACACATATACCAACGAGTACATGTATGTTGTACCTAAAGTTGAAAAACCAGAGGATCAAATGGTTTGTAATGACTAAAAAGTGTAGTCATTAAATAACACACTTATTATACACATCTAGCCTCTAAATCATTAATTCATATGCATGTTTCTTAAGAAAGAGAAGTAGTCATTGACAATTTTTTTTTGTTTTCGATATTGCTTTTGTCCTTCTTATCTTTTTTACTTTTATTTTCTAGATTTACACCTTACATTTTTGCACACTATCCAACATTCTATTCAATTTTGATTCCACTATTTTATCTTTCTGGCACCCTTTACATGACCATATTAATGACAAGATCGCCAAAGTGCTACTGGCCCCTTTGGACACTTTTTTAAACTTTAGTTCTTTTGATAATTTTTTTGATGGTACTTCTTTCATGTATTTGTTTATTACGTTGATTCATCCTTTAACTTGTTAATGAAAAAAATTAAGAAAATGAATCATATATATAAATGTATTTTTTAACCTCATTAGGGGGAAAATCATTTCAAGAGGCACATACTCTTACAAGGAGTTAATATTTCTATTTTCTACACCAAGGACTACATTTTGGTACAACATACTTCACTGCCTAGGAGGGTTTATTCTGAATTCCATATTAAAATTTTTGCATTGGGACAAAGAAGTGGTAGCCCACTAATCATTGTGTGACTAGCGTTGGGGCATCCTAGCTCAAGGGACATTGTTATAATCACACACATATACACTAGACAAAAATTGAGTCAAAAATGTAGTGTAGTGCTCATTTACAATAACAATGGGGTGAATGATGAGGTCATTATGACTCAAACATATGCATATTTTTATTCATCTAAAGTGTGCTTTAGTGTTGCGCATGCAACTAAGGTTTATTTTGTAGTTACATGTGTGACAAAGAAGAAGTGTAGTGAACCTAAGTTACTTATAGTGAATAAGAAATTACAAGAAGTGGCACAATAAGAACAAGAATCATAACTATCTCATAGAAACAAGTGCCCAAATCAAATGCTAATGCCCATGTGGCCCTTTCCATTCCAAGTGCTCTTGTACCTAAAATTGTTACATTCTCTAATAAAACATAAAGTTTATATAATCGATAATATTCCTTTCTATCTTGTTCATCAGTAAAAAATTATTCTACACCTATAGTTACAACTTGAGTCATCTTTTATCCCATATCTTCCAATCTTTCCTTTATTTATTTATCTATATCTTTCTTGAATACTATTATATTTATCGGATCAAAATTTTATTTATATAGAATTAAATTTTATTAAATGACGAAGTAACCACCCTTCAAATGGATTTTACTAGAATGAAAATTTGTGATAATTTAAATTTATCATAACTAAAAAATGATGTAGTATAAAAGAATATTTCTAAATACAAAGAGAGAAAAAATAAGTAAAATAATAAAATTCAAATTTTAGAGGTAGACTTGGAAAATGAGAAAGAAAAAAAAATCAACAGTTAATAAGAGTGATTTGTTTGAGAAGAGGATAAAATCATCTTCCTCTATGTTTTTTGTCACTAATAATAAAAAAGAACATGTAAAACTAGAATAAGTGAAGAAAATGTTACTGGAAACCGTATCAAGTATATTAGTTTAGAACAATAGATAACATATATGTAAGAGGACGTGAAGGAAGAGATAGAAAAATCAAAAAAATCGGTGCAAAACCTATACGATGAGAGAAATGTAAAGGATAGATTGCAGAAATAAGAGAGAAAATAAAATGAAATATTAGAAAAGGAGTTGTACAAAAAAAAAATGGAATAAAGAGTTCTAACATCAAACTATCCAAATTTTATAAAAAATGGTGATTAATACAGTGGATATCATTTTTTGAAAAATAAACCAAAAAATTGATGATTTTATTATATTATTTAAATTTATCGATGGTATACATGCAATATTTGGAAATCTATGAAAATATGTAACTGATACCAAAAAAGTGATGGATTTAAGAGAGGATACAACAAAGAAATGTTTTGAAGCTATCTCCAAATTCAATGACATGGAAATCACATTCAGAGGAACTTACAACCAACCTTATTCCTCAATAAAGGATTCATATATCATTCAAAAAAATTTTATGATAGGAGAAGCACATGAATTGTTACATAAGTGTCAAACAATGTTTTGGGACGTGCATGGAAAGGTAAAGAATCTCACAAATCTTTCGTTGTCAATGCCTTTTGAAAAAAAAACACCAATTCATTAAGAAGGATGCATTCCCAAAGAAGATAAAGGAAATAATGATGGAAGATAAAAACCAAATTCCTAAAAATATAGACAAGGAATTTTTTTCATTTTCGTCAAACCATTAATAACATCATAGGTAATTTTGCATATAAAAATAAATGATAGTTCTACTATCAGTTATGAATTGCTAACAAAGTTAAATATTAGTCACTCTAACTTAGAACATATTTCAATTATAATAGATAAAGATTCTATCAAGATGCAAAGGATGATATAATTAATAGTAATTAAATATTGAAAATTGTTCCATTTTTTGCACTTTTCAATTTGTTTCATATAGGGAATTTCTCAAGGAAGTTGAATGAGGAATATTGTTTTCTTGTATTTCAATACATAGTGGTTCAAGAGACAAACCTTTTATGTTATTTCTTTCTAGGTGTATGAGAAACATAAGTGTTTTTTAATTAATGTACTTCTATTATGACATGTCAAATTACCAATCATATAAAATTTTGTGGACTCTCTATGGTGAATTTGAAAACTAGATTTGAAGTATTCCAATTACTTCAAGTTATCATTTAGAAAACTACAAATCTATTTAATACTTCTACTGAGTTTTTTGAAAAATATAAATAATGGAAAATATATTATTTTAAAAAAACTACAAATTATTTTAATATATTATGGAAACATCTTTATCACATATCCATGAGTGAAATCTTGTAATGTATTGATGGAGAGTCCTCTCTATCATTTGCTTCACTAATTGTCTAACTTAAATGAGATTCAAATAGTGCACTAGATCCATCCTCATATCCAATACTATCATATGTTCAATTTATGGTATTGTTAGAAGTTGTTATCCTGTTGTTAATAAAATTCCATACCATTAAATCCCTATAATACGGAAATTTATTCACTTCATACCGTGATGTGTAAATTCTCAAAAATATTCCAAATTTTTTGTCAAGATTGTTTTGTAACTTTGAATTTATAAAGGACAAGGAATTTAAAAATATCCCATCTTCAACTAAACCTAAAATCATTTTTTGATATAGATCATCCAATGAAAAAAATCCTTTGTGGTTTCTTTCAAAATAGTGCATAACCCATTTTTTATCCATGTAGTCAAGTTATTGCTCCACACTCTAAGTGATTATCCAAAAATTTGAATTGCTCAAGCATCGTAGAGAGGAAAATTTATGGGATTGATCAATTAAAATTTCCTTGTTGAAAATACATGGAGTATTCACTTCATTGATATCAATATGCTTACAAATATGTTGAATCCATGTATTTAATGTCTTTTGGTACTTTTTTAAAAAATATGTCTCAGTTACGACATTCTTCTAATATGTGGGATTTACTAAAGATATTACGTCAAGTAAAACATTCCTACTAAAACGTTTCCTTATTTGTTCGATTACGGAAGATGTATTTTCTCTTCGTCTTACCCTTATTGATGATACAATGTTATAAAAGAGCATCCCTATGAAATTTACATTCTCATATTTACCAGTTACTATTTCAAACAAGTGCATTCGTATCGCATATCCATGTGCAGAAGAACATCCTTCTCCAAACAAATTGAACCTCAAAAAGGTTCTTGGATTAACAATATCTATCAAAAATTTCTGAATCTCAAAATTTAGACTTGAAAAATTAATCTCATTGAGAAACAAATATTCTATTGCTAGCCAAACATGTTTACTGAAACTAGAAAAATGAGTAATATATATATAGTTATTTCTTGGGATTATATAGTTAAACAATTCATTTCATCCAACATGGGAAAGAGACCACACAACATCACAAATGTCTCTATATCATTCAAATGATGTATCAAATCATGAGCCTTGTCCTCTTTGAAGCGATTTTGCCACATTACTCACAATAATGATTGATACTCATCATATACCCTATGAATCGGTTGATACAATGAAATCCACCTAGTGTGGAGATATTTTAATAGTTTATTCCCATTTTTCAGTCCTTCTAAAAAATATTTAGAAATCCATGAACCTTGTAAAACTATGATTAGAATAATCTTACACCTCTCAAACAAAGTTTTCAAAATTTTCTACAGGTTTAAATTTATTGACTATTTTGTACACTGGATTCATTATATGATCCACATAATGAATTTCAATCATAAATGGGAAATGGGATTGTTGGAGTATTACACACAAACCACCAGGTTTCATTTTAAGGCCACCCATCCAAAAAAAATTATAGAATGGGAGGTGAATATTCTAAATGGTCTTTCAAAAAAATAGTGAGTATAAAAAAAAATGATTCACGACATAAGTGATTTGACAAGCCATAGTTTTGGATGGATGTTATATGGGCATATATGTATCATTATATGGGATGAGTTAGATGTCTATCCATGTTCCACCAGAAAAACTAGGTTGGATAATTGTTTCTTCTCTATTAGATGGATTGGTTTGGATAATCGTCTTTTCTGTATTAGATGGACTAGATTGGACTGGGTGGGACAAAGATATCTTTTATATTAGATGGACTAGATTGTAGTGGTTTGGAATCCCATCTATCTAGCATTACATGGTACTATTTCATAAGAACATATTTCGTAGATGTAGATGCATGACTACTACCATTGCCGGGTATCTTCGATAGTAGCCGGTAGTCTATCGTTCTTAGAAAACACTCACTTGGATGATCACATTCTACATCTGTCTCTCCCATGAATAAATGTGTGTCTCTTTCATGGCCATTAGAGGTGAAGGATGACATGATTGGGAAATCATTTATGTGCTGAAAAAGGATAAAATACAGTGAATAAATATATATAATTTTTGGCTTTCAGGGGTGTTGCACCCAAACTCCTTCCGGGGTGTGTGGCCCCCTAACCCCACAAGGAGGGTACCCCCCTTACAATCCCCCAAACCATATGTATTATATCCTGGTGAATATGAGTGCAGTTTGATTCAAAAAATTGGTAAAATACATGCATAAGTTCATTTTTAAGTGTAAATAGTACACGAACTAACCCATACAAATGACTTGTCAAATGAAACTTTATGTGAACTGCGCAGTGTTTGACTACTAAAAATTCACCATTTCCAATTCTAAAAACTCCTAATATTTTCAAGTTTATGAGAATATTCCACTAAAAGTTTCCATGCATAACACAGTGATGACCTTTCATTATAAATTCCCCATCTACTACAACACATACTTTCTTTTTCGCAATTGTAAAATCATGCATGCCACTAATCTCCTTTAAACTTATTATTACTAGTTCAAAATGGGTTTTAGCATAGGAGTTCTTTCTCATCATGTGACTAAAAATTAAGTGAGGTTGTCTCACACAACTCTAAATAATATAAACATGTATACATGCCCAAGCAATATTATATACTATTGTAAACTCGTCAATGGTCAAAGACACATATTGTGTAGAATTAAGTTTTTCTATCAAGTTTTATTTCTAAACCATAGATACGCATTTCACCAATTCCCAACCACTATGTTTAGAACAGTGAGAATTTAGAGAGTCTGGGACACTTAAAAAAATAACACCATCTTATTATAAGGAAAATATGTTATAAGATGGCCTTTTTTTGGAATGTGAAAAATAGGTGCTAGCTCAACTATTTTTACCTAAAATACTATTTTTCAAGAATGACCTTGTTACATTGATATGTAACTGTCCCTAAATTTTGTGTAATTATTATTGTCGTTCTCTTGTTTTACTGAAATTATTTTTCATACCTAATATGTAAACAATCATTCACATTTTCCATCTAACAACACTCTTCACAACTCCATCTATAGTTTAATTTTCGTATATATTTCATCCACGCTTCTCAATTATATACATTTTAAGTTGCATTGTCTTGTCTCTTCCCAATTTCCAACTACAAATTAAACATTAATTATTTGGGATTTTTACCTTTATTTTTATTTTAACAGGTTCAATAAATGGAAACTTAGAAACCCACTCTAACCTAACATTGCTTCACATGCCTTAATTTCTTATCTTTCTATTTCTACCAAAAATATGTGTCTGCTTAGTATTGGGTGTGATAGAATTTAATTTTTTTATGACCATAAGTTCCACCTCCAACATTCAATCAGACATGTGATAACATGCTAGTACTAGACTAGAAATGTAAATCATCTAGTGATGTAATTTCAAATTCATTGAATGGGATGTCTTTAAGGGGATGCATTTCATTTTCATCATAATTGAAAATGTTAGTCATCAGATCATCAATGAGCTTATTTTGAGTTTCATTTTGGATGGAATCATAATCCCTTGATAGTGGTGGAGAAGGATGGGATTCTGTAAATGGTAACCCAAAATAATATGAAACTTTTTGTATGCTAGAACTAGGAGGTGTTTCACATTATTTTTTCCTAAGGTTAACTTTTTAGTTGGAATTTTCTTGTATGGAAAAATTTTAAGTTGGTTACGATGATTTGAAAATTGACAAAGGAATTGAAATGTCATGTGACATGGAATAAAATGACACTGATCGTGATTCACATATAAAGGAGGTACCGTAAAATAAAAAATTACAACTTAAAAATAATTCAACATATTTTAATATACTATATAATTGCTAATTAACTAACTTACAAAATAAGATATAACAATGTGACATGTGAGAAAATAAGTTTTAAATTGAAAATTACTTGCACTAAGTACTTGTACAATTTGAACTATAGTGCTTCAACCTATAAGACCTTGATTTATTTAATTTTTATAAGCAATATATTGACTGCTTTTCTAATACTTGGAAATATTCTCAAATCATAAATTCAGAAGTAAAAAAAGAGTAAGAAATTGGTTTTCCTTAGAGCGAACACTAAATAGATCTATATCTATATATAATTTCCAAATTTAATCAAATTGCAAAAAATCTCCCTAAAATGTCATTGATTATAACCAAAGGGTTCATATGATTCTTGGAAATTCAACAATTTTATTGAATCACGGCCCTTCATTTATGTGACAATCCATACAAAAAAAATATCTGATTGCAAATCTAATCGTTGTTCACATGGGAAAAAATAATGTTTATGGTTTTTTGGAGAAATGTGGGTAGTGACATAGTCAGCCAAATAGACAAATGGATATTCAAAAACTCCTATTATTTACCTAATTATGAATATTGACCACTAAAATTTTCCGTGGAGGGAAGAGAAAATAATTTATTTTTATATATTATAGATATTACAATTGTGAATAAGAGTACTTAATATTATAGTTAGTCATCTGGACAATATTTTCATCTTTTTTATGGAGAGGGGTTTTAGGTGATAGTCAGGACTTAAACTAGTGACATCGTGATGAATATTAAGGATTTTGTAAATCGATTAAGTCAAGTCATGCACATGAGAAATATATTATTATGTTTAAAATATAGGTTAACATCTAGATCTGTCATCATTTTTAAGTTCATCATCCAAATTAACATTTTGGTAGTATTTGATAAACTATTAGTATTAACTTTGCATAGGTCTTAATACCAAGACATCTAATCCTCCAATCCCAATAGTAAAATCTCTTTTATGTCTATTTTTGTTTGTAAAATAGGAGACAATATCATATTAATAAGACTAGCAATCGAATGTGAATAGTGCAATGATAAACTATAAGAGAAAAAAGGGTGGAAACATACATACATATTTTTAACGAATGAAAAAAATAAATTTTAAGCATACACATATTTCAACATATTAAGATTGTGATGGTCGACCATGTTTATTTTTGAAAATAAATGGAGGGATTCGTTGAAGCTATGAATTTATTACAATGTGGTGCATGAATATTTTTGTGACATCAAGAGCTCCCAGTCCTCAGAGAGGAACTACGTTGCAATTTTGAGCAGTAATTTGTAGAAGGAAGCATATTTCTAGAAAGAACCCTATTGATGGAGAACTATTTACAATGAGACATTTCATTGACAAGGATGGTCAATCTACTAAAAAAATATCACGTATTTCCAAATTCCTAAGGTGATGCACTGAAAGCAGCATTGCAAAAACTTCCTGTAAATTGTGAAAAAGATTGTTGTCAATTCAAATTGTACTACCATGATGATGAAATGGTGTACAAATACCCCGCTTTAACTATTTAAGAAAAATAATCCAAAAATGTAATCTATTGTTTACATCTCTTTCGTATTGACGTGACTCCTCATTTTTCTCTTTCCCTTCGTATGAACACCAAATTGCAATAGTTTTAGTTATTTTTTACGTATTTTTAATACAACATGAATCATTTTTTATTTTCTTATCGCTTTGGATAAGTAATTTACCTAATGTTGATGTAGCAATAAGGAATGTAGGTATGACACATACATCTTAGAATGCTTCTACTAAAATTTGAGGCAATGTTTTTTAGAAAACACATACTCCTGGTATTCTTTTTTTACCCATAGGTATCCTTATTTTCAAGAAGAAGAATTGAGGCAAAGGAAGAAGATGCTAGAGCTGAGGGAAGTGTAGAAATTGTGATTACATTACATAAACTTGTTAATGGGAGGACACTATTGATTGATAAAGGTAACGTATCCCACAAGAAGTTAGAAAAGTATTGATAAAGCTTGAATTTCTCTAAATTTTAAACAATTATATATCATTTTCTAATACATAAACGAAGAGGGATTTATGATTGATAATATAAATGGGATTGAAACTAATGAAACTAGTATATTTCTTGAAAATAAATACTTGGGAAAATAATTTGCAATCATGGAAGCATTTAATTGTGTTTTAGAAGTAGATTTTTTTTTCTCAAAAAAATTAAGTATAAAAATATAATTTTAAAAGGAAAAATGCTATTAGCTAAACATATTGTATTACACTCTCTAGAAGCATACGAACATTTAGATATCAGTGTATTTAGAAATGAATAAAAATATGTGCATACAACCTAGATATCAGTCTTCATAATTACTAAATGACTTTTGAAAAATAATTATCACTAGGTTAACAATGAATCTCGTATCCAATTCAGAACTTTAAAGTGAGATATGGTAGATAATGAACTTTAACAATGTAATCATGTTTCTTATATATGTGGATAAGTGCGCCAAGTTGGGGGGCCAAAAGGGGGTCTTAAGTGGACGCATTTTTCTGAAAAAAAAAGCTTCAACTTGTACGAGTTTTTCAAAATAGTTACACTCAAAATTGGAAAATATTGTAGAAATATGAATCGTATAATTTTGAGTCTAGTGTCTAAGCTACTAAATTTTATTGAAAACAGATAAGTTCAAGTGGGTCAAACAACTAAAATACCAATACATCCTTCTATTTTTGTTAAAAAACATAATAGAGTGACTTTCGTGCCCCCCACCATTTTTTAACCACCATTTAGTATTTTTGAAAACCCTTTGGTAGAAAGATAGCTAGGAGCATCTAGTTTGGGCTTCATTTTTTAAAAGAATTTTTTAGAGAATTATTTTTTATTTATGATTTTTCTAGTATAGAAATTTAATGTTTTGAAAAATAATGGAGCTCCGACTGTACCCGCCACTAATTACCTCAAAAAATATCAAAAATTAGATTTTTTTTTTTGAATATGTATAGAATTATGCCTAGTTTGGGCTAGTATAATGTTTTTTAAATTTTGATCACCCAAAAAAAAGATACACCATGAAAGATAGACATATTTACACTTCAAAAAATAGCTATTAAAAGGCATAGTTAGAAAATAAATAATATGAAAACCTTATATTAGTCAAAAATTTTAAATATATATATTTTTAGAAAGAAGAGACTCTGCTCTAGGCTGTGGTATAATTTTGTTAAAATGGATCGATTGTTTTATTTTGATTTATCATAGAGGAAGTGTCATTTTTTACATTTTCTTATAAAAAATCGTTGTTTGTTGCATTTGTGCAGGTCCATGCCTTAGGCTTGGGGATCCAAACTAGATCCCAAGCCTTGAGGCATGGTTTCAGAAAAGAGAAAATGCAAAACGCGTACGCATTATGTAACACATACGCGTTACATAATGTGTGCACGTTACATAACATGTACACATTACATAATGTGTATGTGTTTTTCTTTGTTTTATAAATTATGGCCCCCCAACGTCCCTTTCATCTCTTTCACGGGAATTCTACAAACATTCTATTTTGTCTGCAATTTTCTCTACATTCTTACACGATTTTTTAGTATTTCATTTTGTCCCCTACCCCACTAGTTGATTTTTTCTAATCATGGGCGATAAACGCCGAGCTAAGGACAAGAGGAAAGTTAAGAATAATACACCGGAGAAATTAAAAGAGAAGAGAATAAATAAATTGAAGAGAATGCAAAAAATTTGAGCAGGGCAAGGTACATCCGCTATATCAAATGTAGCTAATGTATTAGAAAATTGGGATGAAATGCATAATGAAAATTTAGAGAATAATTATTTGCAATGAATAATGATATTGAATTGAATGATAATGTTGGTATGGATGAAGAAATTGATATGAATCCAATTGTTGAACCCTTACTTGAGAATCCAAATCTTAACCCCAAAATTTGTATGAAAATACTGAATGAAGAAAGTAACCTTGTAAATTATTCTTCACCTCTAAGAACACCTCCTTCCATTTTGTGAATAAAACTAATTCACTTAATCGAAATTGATGAAAACATTATAAAACCAATGCCTAACAAAATTTCTGAAAGAAATGCGAGAACAAAATCTAGTGGAATTTGGGATAATTACTTTGATAATTTAAATGACACATAAAGATGTCAATTATTTGTTTCATTGATGAAATTAATTAAGATGAGACCTATAATGAAGACCCTGGGGTTAAGAACATCTAATGTTGTTGATCAAAATGTGTCAATTGTTGAAAACATATATAAAACATACCAAATTGTAGGTGGTAAAAGATGCACCAAAGATAGTAATGCTACATGATGTGTACTAACTAATTGTAAAGTAAGTGATAAAATAATTAATAAATGTTTGATTAGAAAAACAAACAGTGTTTTGAAGCTAAATATAAAAATACTAATGAAAGCAATAAAGAGATGTAAACGTCTTGAGTTAGTGACTATTGTGCTTTCTCTAGCAGACTTCCATGAAAATACAAGAATATATATGATATTCTAAAAGAATTAATTGTAAAATTTTGGAATGAGAACACAAGGGTTTCACCGAATAGAAGAGATATAGTAAAAAGAAGAATAGGTTCTCGTAATCATGAATCATGTGAAAAACATTTCTTAGATATGAATCAATCAGAATTTTTCTCTAAGTTTAAAAATTAAATCCACAAATTAATATTAGCCAAATATTCTTTGAAATGAGAAAGCCCTTTTATGTGAAAATCAATCAATCATGTACCACTTTTTGTTGTAGGCATCATGTTGAATTTTCAATGCATTATGATGCTTTGTGTCAAATACGTAGTGTTTTACATACTGACATCATGTTGTAGGAGTGTGGAATAAATGTCCCACAAAAATCTTCAAGGGAATTTATTCCGACAATATTTTGTGAAAAATCAACAAGACAATTTTTTTTATAACAAAGCATGTTTGGATGGAACGTGCAATGTATGCGGTGGCTTTCCAAATATGAAAAGTTGTATCCATGAAGAGAGTACATATTCAATAGGAAATGAATTAGTAGATTTCACCAAATAATAAATCAGTGGCATTCAATTAACAGATGAAAAAAAATCTAAGAGGTGTGAGCTTGTTAGAAAACAATTACCTGTATTAGAATATATGGTCAAATTCAGAGAGGAATTTTTTTATGAGTATGCGAGGCACACACATAGAGATCGATGGTTGGATGAACAATTCAAGGTAAGAAAGGACACATTCCCACTTGGTACTATTGTTTCAGTGGTTGAATTCGTAGAGAATTACACATTGTAGCCACAAATGGAGGTTCAATCTCAATATTATAACTCAGTGCAAGTTTCTATTTTCGTGCATAAAACATTCATGCACTCTCCTAAAAGTACTGAGAAAGATCGATAAATATTAAGAGTATCATTTTCTACATCAGTGATGATCAGAAACATTCTATAGAATATGTACAAGGGTGTTTCCAGGTGTTTTATGCGAACTTGAATGAGAGGAAAATTAGTTTTGATCAACATTATATTTGGTCAGACAATTGCACATCACAATTCAAGAATGCACGGATGTTTTATTAGATAAGCAAGATGTGCAAAGAAACAAATGTACAACATATCTAGATTTTTATTGAGACAGGGAATAGAAAAAGAGAGAATTATGGTGCAGGAGCATGTGTGAAAAGAGAACTTGCAAGAGAAGAGTTAAAGTTTAAGGATGGTGCTAAATTTATAGATGAAAAAAACATTGTTGATTGGTGTGTTCAGAATATATGCCATGAATTTCAAGAGAGACCAATGGTTCGTAGATATTTTTAGTTGATAGAGTAATAACATCTCACAAACTTTGAAGATTATATGACAGTTGCAGGATCAAGTGATATGCACTCATTATGTAGTTCAGATGCAAATGCTTAGACTATTTATACTAGGTGCATGACATGTTTTTTATATATCATGCATTGATTTTGCGTGGAATCAATTTGAGTCACATTAGTGGGTGGATGAATGGACTTGAAGACCTCTAATTCCACTCGACACACATCAACTTCCACAAGCATTAAACAACTTACAAGGTCTTCAGATCAAATGACAACATCACCTGACTTTTGCCAAGTCTTTTATTTAGTGTAACAAGGTACAAACATATATGTACAAGCCATGTTTTAGATTTATGAATTATTAAATGGTTAACTCTTAATGTATTTATAAATTGACTGAATAGTTTTACTTTGTGATACATATCGCACATTTTTATAGTTATTGTGATGGAATTTAACGAAGAGGGAAAAACTACTTATCTCATTGTGTAGAGGGGGGAAAATTTTTTAATTCCATAGTAATTGATGGTGAAGACCTTGAGTATCCCGCTGAATTAGTGGTAGTCACTAGAAGTTGTCTTCGATGATATCCTAGTATAAAATCAAACATTTGGATATTTGAAGACTATGAAGTACATCGGAAGATAATTCACTATTCACATTTGGTCCTTGCAACAAATATTAAATTGATCAAATATTGAGGTTGGCCATCAAACAAAAATCTGTGGAAGGTTCGTGAATCAGATCATGAACCAATTCTTGCTACTATCAAGAGTAGAGTTGATCCTTGCGGTTCATTGGATTGAATTTGAATATTTACTTTAAATAATTTTTTAAAATTTTGTATGATTTAAAATTCTATTTAATTGCTTACTAACATGTTTATGTAGGTTAGTGGTGCCAAAAAAGATTTCACCTTCACGTGGTTGGCAATTGTTAGTAGATAATTTATTATTCTTGAAGCCAATTGAAGCTAAGAGAAATTAAATATTAGAAAGGAACAAAAAACAAAAATTCTCATTTCACCACCTATATTATTCAGGTGATTGGCAATGGACAACGTTATAATGACTCATTCTGAATGGAGATAGATAACACCGTAAGAGACTTTCATAGAGGGCCCTGATGTGGAGGTCTTGGATCTAACAAGATGTCAGTAGGTGCCATGGAGTCTAAGAAATTACCCGTCGAAGATATGGTGTGTTTGCACCTCAGGGATTTTAAGCAACTACGCCCGGACGGGGTAGCCCGAAAGCACGATGAGTCTAGGGAACCAAAATGAAGCCTCCAATAGTGTTTACCTATCCACTCTGACATGTTTGCATAGTTTTTTTGGTCCCATGAGCTTCCATTTGCAAAATACAACCTATGGCAACCCTACACTGACTCATACTGCACTATTTCACTCGTTTGCAAACAATAGCAGAGCGAGAGAACCAGATGGAGACAAAGAAAACTGTAAGAGTATTTCATATAGTTACCCAATGTGGAGGTCTCAGATCTAACTGAGATGTCTCTAGGTGCCACGAAGTCCAAGAAATCACCCGTCGAAGATATGACATGTTTGGGCCTCAAGAATCTTAAGGGACTATGCCCGGATGGGGTATCCTGGAAGAACGAGGAGCGTAGGGAACAAAAAAAAAGCCTCAACTAGCATTCAATAGGCCACCTCAACATTTTGGCATAGTTTTTTTGGTCCCATGAGCTTATGTTTGCAAACTATAGCCTCTCGCAACCTTACACTGACTCATACTGCATTATTTCACACGTTTGCAAACAATATCACATCGAGAGAACCAGATGAATTAAGATAAAATAGCTGATAGGCTTTTGAATGTGTCCTAAACATGGAGCTCTCGGATCTAGGTGAGACATCTCTAGGTGCCATGGAGTCTAAGAAATCACCCATCAAAGATATGGCATGTTTAGGCCTTAGGGATCTTAAGCGACTACGCACGGACGAGGGTATCCCGAAAGCATGCAAAGCGTAGGGAACCAAAACGAAGCCTCTAATAGCATTCACTTGGCCACCCTGACATGTTGGCATAGTTTGTTTGGTCCCATGAGCTTCCGTTTGCAAACTACAGCCTCCGGCAGCCCTGTAGTGACTAAGACTACACTATTTAACGCATTTGAAAAAAATACCATACCGAGAGAACAAGATGGCGATAGAGAAACCCGATGAGAGCATTTTTTAGAGGAAATTGACATGGAGGTATTGGATCTTACAAGACATCTCTAGGTGCCACGAAATCTGAGAAATCACCCATTGAAGATATGGCATGTTTGGGCCTCAGAGATCTTAAGCGAATTCACCCGGATGGGGTAACCCGAAAGCATGGGGAGCGTAGGTAACCAAAAAAAATTCTCCACTAGCATTCACTAGGCCACGCCAATGTTTGGCTGTAGTTGCTTCAATCCCATGAGCTTCCATTTGCAAACTACTACGTCTGGCCACCCTACACTGACTCAAACTGCACTAGTATCACGTGTTTGCAAACAATATCACAGTGACAGAACCAAATGGATACCGAGAAAATTGTGAGAGAATTTCATAGAGGTCCCCAACATGGAGGTCTCAGATCTTATGAGACATCTCTAGGTGCCACACAGTCCAAGAAATCACCCGTCAAAGATATGGCGTGTTTGGGCCTCAGGGCTCTTAAGTGACTACACCTGAATGGGGTAGTGTAAAAGCACGAGGAGTGTAGGGGACCAAAAAAAAGCCTCCAATAGCATTCACCTAGCCACCTTGACATGTTGGCATAGTCGGTTTATTCCCATGAGCTTCCATTTGTAAATTACAGCTTCTGGTAGCCCTACACTGACTCAAACTACACTATATCGTGCGTTTGCAAAAATATCACAGCGAGATAACCGGATGGACACAAAGAAAACCGCGAGCATATTTCATAAAGGTATCCAACTTGGAGGTCTCAAATCTGATGATACATCTCTATGTCACATGGATTCCAAGAAATCACTCGTCGAAGTTATGGCGTGTTTGGGCCTCAATGCTCTTAAGCGACTACGCTCAGATGCGGTAGCCTTAAAAGCACGGGGAGCATAGGAAACCAAAACAAAGCCTCTGCTAGCATTCAATAGGCCACCCACATGTGTTAGCAAAGCTGGTTTGGTCCCAAAAACTTTTTTTTACAAACTATAACCTCAAACAGCCCTACACTGACTCAAACTGCACTATTTCGCGCATTTGTAAACAATAGCACATCGAGAGAAGTAGATGGAGACAAAGAAAACTCTTTCATAGACTACAGAAATCTAACCTAAATAGTCATAGTAATATAATAAATCATCATTCTATTTCTCACATATAAAATGAATTTCTACCTTCAAAAGAGAAACTATGGGTGAATGCTCAATCAAAAAATAAATTACAATTCTAAACAAGTTTTAGGCTCAATTATCAATACTTTATTGCAGTTTTTCTTTCCAGTATGTTGCTTTTAGAACTAATTGGTTTGATTTGTGAAGTTGAAGCAGCTAGGATTAATAAAAATAATCAACTTGGCATGTTTTCCTTAAGATTATCAATGATTCTATCGATAACATCACATAGATCTTCCATTCTAGTTAAGTTGTGATCCTTCCATGCTTCTCATTTTTCCTTTTCTTCCACTCATATCTTCTCTTTAAGTTCTTCCAAATGTTTTTGGGTAATCAAATAATAATAATAATAATAATAATAATAATGGTTTTTATAATCCACGATGTCGGGCGGCCTGTTTTTGGGTCTACAAGCGGCTTATAGGATATGGTACTACCTTGTACTCACGTGCGGGAGGCAACTAACTTTGCTACAAAAAAGGCGTACATACCCTACCCCTTGCAGGATTTGAACTTTATGACTTTTAGGAGGCATTTCTTCTTGAATCATAGTGACATCTTCACCTAATTTTTGTTTTCACGATGTTCATTGTCATCTAAAGTTGAAGACTGAATATTTATATGGCCTTCAAATTCTTTTTGGGAACAAACAACCTTTTGTAATGTCCAAAAAAAATCATGCTCTTCATTCTTTAAAAATGAACAGTTGGAACATTGGTGGTCTCCCCAAAAAAACTAAGTTCATAGTCTACATACTTGCATCCTGTGGAAAAATCATTGAACATTGGTGGTTTCCTCCACCCGTGCTTTCCGGATACCCCGTCTGAGCGTAGTAGCTTAAGATCGCTAAGGCGCAATCATGCCATATTTTTAACGAGTGATTTCTCAGACTCCATGGCACCTAGAGACATCTCGTAAGATTTGAGACCTCCATGTTGGTGATCTATACGAAAGCCTCTCGTGGTTTTCTCTATCTCCATCAGGTTCTCTCGTTGTGCTATTGTTTGCAAATGCATGAAATAGTGCAGTCTAAATCAGTGTAGGGATACAAGACATTGTAGTCTGAAAACGGAAGCTCATGGGACCAAACCAACTATACCAACACGTCAGGTTGGCTAGGTGAAAGCTAGTGCAGGCTTTGTTTTGGTTCCCAATGCTCCCCGTGCTTTCGGGCTACCTCGTCTGGGCGTAGTCGCTTAAGAGCCCTGAAGCCCAAACATGCCATATCTTTGATGGGTGATTTCTTAGACTATATGGCACCTACAGATGTCTCATTACAGCTGAGAGCTCCACATTAAGTAGCTCTATGAAAGGCTCTCACAGTTTTCTCTATTTCCATCCGGTTCTCTCGTTGTGTTATTGTTTGTAAAAACGTGAAATAATGCAGTCTGAGTCAGTGTAGGGCTGCCAGAGGCTGTAGTTTGTAAACGGAAGCTCATGGGACCAAAACCAACTACGCCAACACGTCGGTATGGCCTAGTGAATTTTCTAGTGGAGGCTTTGTTTTGGTTCCCTATGCTCCCCATGCGTTCAAGCTACCTCTTCCTGGTGTAGTCCCTTCAGATCCCTGAGGCCCAAATACGACATATCTTTGACGGGTGATTTCTTAGACTCCGTGGCACCTAGAGACGTCTTGTCAGATATGAGACCTCCACATCAGGGCCCTCTACAAAATTCTCTCATTTTTTTCTCCATCTCCATCCGGTTCTCTCGCTGCGCTATTGTTTGCAAACACACATAATAGTGTAGTCTAAGTCAGTGTAGGGCTGTCAGACGCTATAGTTTGAATGGAAGCTCGTGGGACCAAACCACCTACTCTAACATGTCAGGGTGGCTTGGTGAACACTAGTGGATGCTTTTTTTTTTGTTTCCTATGATCTCTATGCTTTCAGGCTACCCCATCTGGGCGTAGTCAGTTAAGAGCCCTGAGGCCCAATCACGCCATATCTTCGATGGGGGATTTATCGAACTCCATGGCACCTAAAGATGTCTCGTCAGATCTGATACCTCCATATTGGGGACCTATAAAAATATTCTCTCATGGTTTTCTCTTTATCCCTCTGGTTCACTCGCTTTGTTATTGTTTGCAAACGCACGAAATAGTGCAGTCTCAGTCAGTGTAGGGCTTCCAGAAGTTGTAGTTTGCAAATGGAAGATCATAGCACCAAACCAACTACACAAAAAATGTCAGGGGAGTTAGGTGAATGCTAGTGGAGGAATTTTTTTGGTTCCCTATGCTCCTTGTGCTTTCAGGCTACCTCATCTAGTGTAGTCACTTAAGAGCCCTAAGGCCCAAACACACCATATCTTCGACGGGTGATTTCTCGGACTCCGTGGCACCTAGAGATGTCTCGTAAGATCCAAGAGCTCCACATTGGAGACCTCTACGAAATTTATCTCATGGTTTTCTCTATCTCTATCTGGTTCTCTCACTGTGTTATTGTTTGCAAATGCATGAAATAGTGTAGTCTAAGTTAGTGTAGGAATGCCAGAGGCTGTAGTTTGCAAACGGAAGCTCGTGGGACCGAACCAGCTATGCCAACATATTGGGGTGACTAGGTGAACACTAGTGGAGGATTTTTTTGGTTACCTATGCTCCCTGTGCTTTCGGGATACCCCGTTTGGATGTAGTTGCTTCAGAGCCCTGAGGCCGATTCATGCCATATCTTCGACGGGTGATTTCTCAGACTCTGTGGCACCTAGAGATGTCTCGTCAAATCCGAGACCTCCAAATTTGGGCCCTCTACAAAATACTGTCACGGTGTTCTTTGTCTCAATCTGGTTCTCTTGTTGTGCTATTGTTTGCAAACATGCGTAATAGTGCAGTCTGAGTTAGTGTAGGGCTACCAGACACTGTAGTTTGCAAATGGAAGCTCGTGGGACCAAACCAAATACACCAACACTTTTGGGTTGCCTACTGAATGCTAGTGGAGGCTTCATTTTTTTTCCCTACACTTCCCGTACTTTCGGGCTACCCCATTCAAGCATAGTTTCTTAAGAGCACTGAGGCTCAAACATGCCATATCTTTGAAGGGTGATTTTTTAGACTCCGTGGCACCTAGAGACATCACGTTAGATCTGAGACCTCCATGTTGCAGACCTCTATGAAATCCTCTCACGGTTTTCTCCATCTCTGTCTGGTTCTACTGCTATGCTATTTTTTCTAAACACATGAAATAGTGCAGTCTGAGTCACTGTAGGGTTGTCAGATGCTATAGTTTTCAAATGGAAGCTCATGGAACCGAACCAACTACGCCAAAATTTTGGGGTGGCCAGGTGAACACTAGTGGAGAATTCTTTTTGGTTCCCTACACTCCCTTTACTTTTAGGCTACTTCGTCCAGGCATAGTCACGTAAGAGACCTGAATGACTAGATTGGTTTAAGAATGAATTTGATAGGGGTATGTCTAAGAACACACGGGAGTTATCAATCGCCTAGTAAATCTTTCTTGTTTAGTTCTAGATGGGAGTCATCTAGCCTATGGCTTAGTGACCTTCCATTCATTGATAATTTATGTTATGATAAACCCATGGATGCTTTCAAAAGCACCTTAAAAAGGATAGGGGTAGTCATCAAGCCTAGTGAAGGGTGTGATGTGATTTCCAAATAACTTGAAATTCCTACATATTTAAAGGTAATAACACAAATTTGATAGGATTAGACAATTAAGAATCATTGAGTGTTTGAATCAGAATGTCATTCCATTTCGAGACATTCTCAAGCATTGGAGTAATATATATGGAGAGACATTCTAAAAATATCAATAGATGAAAGGCATCAAATTGTGACAACTATTGGGTGTTTTAACACAGGAGAAGACTACGAAGCATAGAATAATGTAGTAAGTACATGAAAAGATAGGAACCAGTACAAAGATACCATGAGTAAGAAGAAGCACAAGTAAGGTAAATACACATATACACATTAATAAATTGAATGAATAATTACTCAGATTAAATAACTCTTTATATAGATAAATTATATAAATATTGATTTCCAATGTTTGATGCATATTATACATTTAAAATGCTAGTATATGTACATCACTAATACATGAAAAAATAATCCATAATGTCTTAAATATTGTCAAGTGCACATCATATTAGACTCATGCGAAAATAATCTCACAAATGTAAGGTCTCATAAAAAATTATCAAGTTCCAAATAGTATTTTAATGTGCATAATAAATACAAAAATTCCCAAATAGGTCATATACCATCAAGTTCAAATGCCATATAGGTGTACATACAATACCATGCATATAGGAATACAAAAAAAATGTCATGTAAGACATATATATTTCCTACTCATCAAAATCTATCCCTCTCTTGGCCTTACTCGAAGAAGGCCCTCCCTTAGACAAAGATGGAGATCCATGAGATGACTTTGGATCATTCGAGCCCATGCTTCAAGTCTTATTCCATTGGATACTCATCTATAGATGAGCTTGTAAATGCAAACAATGTTTTTTTGTCAAAACCTCATTTATATATGTTTCCAACATGTATTTAAGACCATGCTAGAATGAAAGTATTTACATAAATACACAAACTTACCGCAAGTTGTCGATCACCGCCAAATTTGCATCTCTTGCTCATATGAGTCATCGGGAGATCTTGCAGTACAAACGGGGGTACGAAGACGATGAGATGGAGGAATCTGTGCCCTTAAATTCAAAATGGAGGGGGTTGAAGTTCCCTACATACACATAAGATCAGAAAATCTAACATCAAAATTAGCAAAAATAGATCTAAGTACATGTATCTACATAATGACAATATTTTAACTAATTTTATCAATATGCAGCTATTGTTTTTACCCCCTCCATGCCTATGAATCAAATGAACACGGTTGCTACCTGTCACAGGTAACTCCTGCATATACACAATGAAGGACATTATTAACATAATTTAATAATTCTACAATGAAATATAGTACTAACATGTAATTTAACATAATATGAATTATATGAGTAAATTTAACATAATTTACATGTTGTTTGAATACTTCAGTGAGTTGATGCACAGATGAAATGCACATCGGCAACACCTTTCTCTACTTGTCGCAGAGAAGGTGGGGTGTCTAGTGAAGTCAACATATTTATCAAACATGTATATCACCTGAGTTAGATGGACATACAAGAACATACATATATTTTACTTCAAAACAAATATATATAAAAAATATATGTGTATATATTGTGTGTGTGTGTGTGTAGACACACACACACATTTGCATGTATGTGAAAAATTTTACACAATTAACATTATAAATTACCTCTATGAATGTATGTGTATGCATGGTGCTCGCCACCTATGGTTGGGATGAAGATGCACCTCCCGCACGTTGTATAATATCAATGCATGTACATGTACGAATACAATTATTTCAAAAATTTAACATATATATAGTAAATCAAGTACTCTGAAACTTTTTGTAACACACATAATAACAACATAAAAAATTTACACCTGCGAAGGTGATGCCAATGATTGTAATCCAAATGTATCACTCAAAAGGAAATCTGACATAGTGACATTATCATGTGCACCCCTAGCACCAACTGCACCAAAATCATTACGCATGAAAGTATCGTCCTCCTCGGGCCCCCAACCATATGCTACCACATGACGGGAAAAGATGTGGTCTTCATGCTAGTACTACTTGAGGGAATACTCTGTGTACCTCCATGAGCATCTGGCTCAAAAATCTCTCTTGTATGTTGAACAAGGGTTGTGGATAGCCCCTGAAGCGCTGTCGAAGTTTATCAATCTCTACTGTCTCCTTCACTGCTGGAGGGACAGTGTCACGGTGAGAGGGCTTCTGTGCGGGGACTCCACCCTGCTAAATAGGTGCACGTTGTGCACCTGGTTGATCCTGTGCAAATCCTTTTCCTCGGCCCTAGAAATCTTGGAAATCAAAATAATGTGGGATCTCGTTGAGGATAAACTCGCAACAGAGTTTCCTCAGAAAGTATAGTGGCACCTCGTTGTTATTTCAAGGTGGAAAATCAAACACCATCCACCATCGGTCCCAAAAAATTATTTTTAATCAAATTATTATTGCACCAATGGATGGGAAACCATTTACATGACAATGGAACAGAAAAATTAGTGCGGGGGTCCGTGGATAAGGTGCATATGAGGTATTTTGTAATTTATTTTTTATTTACATCCACATATGACAATTTGTTGGAAAAATAAACCTTACAAACCTCTCTATAAGTTGTCCAATGATCAATTTTCTCCATTGTCATGTCAACTTGAGACAAGTAATGTCTCCAATGATGTTTACACGAGAGGCATGGTGGGGGTTTTTAGATTGTTAATCCCTCATTCTTTTGATTAAATCCTCAATTTCAATTTTGTTTTCAACCATGTGGGCTACTAAATCTTCTTGAATACCCAGGGGATGTTGAGCAACTATGGGAGGGTTGGGAGGGATGGCAGGAATAACAGTGGTTTGGTTGTGGTTCGATTCCCTTGACCTCAAACTGTAACAATAAAAAATATGTATTCAATTCAAATTATACTATATAATTATCATATTTCAATGCAATTTTGAGAAAAGAATTGTGCTTACCTCTTCTCCATGGTGACCATATTCAATTCAGATCTTCCCGACAATCCAAAAATGATCCTTTGAGCTTGAGATCTAGTTGAATGACAAAATTGCGAGGGTACGGTTAAGCTCTGAAACTTGCACGTTTGAGGGAGATAAAATGATAGAGGCTCAGGCCTCTTTTTTTTTCATTATAGTAGGCATAATGCATACACATTATGTAACGTGTATGCATTATGGTTTGGTAAATCCCAAACTAAAGAAATTAAAATGTGATTGTGTTATAACTAGAACGCGTACACGTGTTTTGCTTTTTTTCAGGGTTCTTGTCCACTTTTTGGCCCCCTAACTTCGTGCACATACCTATATGTCATATCTATATATATATGCTCTGTCCTGTAGATGCATATGTGTGTGCTATATATGTGTGTGAATGACATGGTGCGAGATGTATGTGTGTGTGACAGTCGATATGTGTGAGCGCTAAAGTAATGCTAGCATGGTTATATGTGTTGAATATTTAGTTGGTGATCAATTCATTCTTGCACGCTCGTGTAGTCAAACTAGTTGCCCAGTATATGTCCATGCCATAATGTGGAGTATGGCTCTGAATTGGCCATGTATGGCATTTGTACCTACAAAGTAGTTGCGTTCCTTTTTTCAATATGCATTTAGATTGTCAGTGCATTTAGTATGTTGTTATACATGGATTAACCAGGGATGTCATCGGTATGATTTTGCAGTTGGTCTAGAGTATAGATGGAGAAAGAATTTGTAACATGGATCATAATTACATGTGTGCGCCATATGGGAAGCAGTTGCGAAGTTTTATTGTGGGGTTCTAAGATAATGACGTAGCTATCAAAGTAATATTTATTCCCCAATGGATACAGATACAGGGTCGTTGGCCTAATCTGGATGTGGCCTGGTGGGTCTTTTTGGTGAAACTTGTCACTTTTGTTAAATTTGTGAAAAATGCCAAATTGGTCCCCGTGGCCCCGATAGTATATAATTGGCTACTTCAACAATATGAAGTGGTAGTTAAATTTTTTTATTTTGACCCCGAAGGTGCACATGTGGCCTTTTTTCAAGTTAAAGGTGGGGAGGCAAGTCACCGGAGAATTTTGAAGATTTTTGCGTTTTTGTGATAAGGAGCAAATTTATAAAATGATTCGCAACTCCATGGGGGAAAAATTAGTGTCACATGTTTAAGTGAAAGTGGGGAGGCAGTTCTCCGGAGCAATTTGGAGTTTTTAAGCCCTTTTTTGAAATGAAAAAAGGAATAAAAGTTATCTCACGTCTCCGCTAGGGCCCACATCAAAAGTTAGAAGTGGAGAGACAGGTCGCCGTAGCATTTTGAATATTTTTGACCCTGCCTCAACTCAAATATTTTCCACATGGAGCGTAGCACTCATTTGAAGATTTGCCTATCGGTTTGACCTTTGGAGTTGTGCGAAGGAGACACGTGAAGGTTTTCGCTGGCCCTGCTCACACTTAACTTTTCAAGCCCCCGATACAACTTTATTAATCCCAGGACACATTGAGGGCCCGCTCCTATTTAGGGACCTGCCCCTAAATTGTCACTTTTTGAAAAACACACTGAAGAAAAATTTGGAGGTTTCCACTGGATCCTCCCATACTTAGACTTTTCAAGTGTCTGGTGCAACTTTGGCAGACCCTAGAAAAGTGGCAGGCTCATGCTTGTTTGGGATTCCTTCTTTTTAGCTTCATACCGATGGAGAACTACAGAGAGACAAGTGGAGGTTTCCACTAGTTCTGTCCATGCTCATAATTTTCAACGGTGAGTGTATCTTTGGTAAGACCAAAGGATTAGGTGGGGGGCGTGCACTCATTTGAGGATCTACCTCTAGATCTTACCTTTTGAGTTGCACCAAGGAGCGATGTGGAGGCTTCTGCTAGATCTTCTCATACTTAAACTTTTCAACGGATGAGGAAAGTTTCTTGGACCCTCGGCACGTGCCACCTTCTTCTGGTCCTTAAAATATTTCAATAACATCTCCGGAGTGAGACACGTGGTGAGCCCGCACTTGTTTGGGGTCTCCGATTTTGGGCACCATATCAAAAGTGCATTGAAGAGACTCATGGAGGCTTCTACTGGCTCCTATTTATACTAAAACGTTTTAGTTTCTGAGGGCATGTGGAGAGCTTACACTCGTTTGAGGTCCCGCCTCTAGACTCCATATTTGAAGTTACACCGAATAGACACGTGGAAGCTTTCGCTAGACATTCCCATACTCTAAATTTTCAGCAACCGGTGTAAATCTCTAGGCTTATAAACACATGGAGGGCCCATAATCATTTGAGAACCTACGTTTGAACTTCACCTTTGCAGTTACACCAAGGAAACAGGTGGAGGTTTCCACTGGATCCTCTTTGTACTTGGCCGACTCGGAATCATAGCATAGATATATGATATAATCCATGCAAGGGAAACTCATTTCTTAGGTGTACGAATGAAGGTATCCATGCGAGGGGAACTCATATCTCAAGATGTATTCTCAAGGGTGAAAAGGATTGCTTTACAGATCCAAGGCAATATGGAGCCACCTAAAAATTATTTAAAAAATGGGATGTCTTGCACGACAGAATAAAAGAATGATTAATAATATTGTAAGAAATTATGATATGGCATCCTAGTCATAGTTTAGGTTCTGAGAAACGTGATCAGTTCATGATTTATCCACCTAGCAGCTTTGGGTGTAAATTTGTTATACATCAATTTCTGGAACAAACTTGTAACAAAAAAAGGATTCCTCAAATATTCTTCTTTTGGGGGGAAAATTTGGGATGAGTGAGAAAGTTAAATGTATAAATGAAATTAGAATACTCTTGCATAAGGGAGGTTTAACTTTTCTAAGAAATTTTGAGAGAAACCATTTTCTTGAGAGACCGTCTAAGAGACTAGTTTACTTTCTTGTGTCTTAGATTTAATCACGTCAAGATGGTTGCAAGTGTATAGCCATTGACAAGATCTGAGATTGTTCAAGAAACTTTCCCCTGCTGATGAATCTAATGAACCTCGAATAATTTTGCGTTGATAATGAGAATAATTGTGTTTGTTGTTATTTTAGAATATTTTAAAATAGTTTTTCTTGTTCCTGGTTTGTAATCTTATGTTAAATCTCTATGAGTCACACAAGATCTCATCTTTGTGTTAGTATTGTCGCATTTTTAATTTCATTATGAGAAGAGCCTTCATCTAGCAACAAAATAAACAATTTAAAATCACTTTACTCTCACTATGTTGATAAATATTTGTTTGTAAGCCTATGAGTGTATCTTAGGCATGTTGAACCAGGTATTTATAATGTTTAATTAAGTATTTGACATGAGCCCTTGTGTTGAATTCTTGAATAATGTGTGCAACCAGGTGTTGGCGCTCAAATTAGTCTCACCCCCGTTTTTCATTGAGATTTCTTAGTTTGTGACCTCTATCATGTTTTCTATCTCCCCGTATTGGTGCTTAAAGACTCAGTCCTCCATTTGGTTGCCATGATCAGACCCTTCCTTGGTCGAGGATCACTTAAAGGTCCAGAATTTGTTTTCCATTCCTCTATCCATTTGAAAGAGTTTTTAACTTGGTCGTAAAACTCGGGCTTTTCCTTTCCCTGTCTTTTGTGTCCCAAATATATGTGGAAACGTGATTAGATGCATCTTGGAGGATCACATTTGGGCCTTATATCATTTCCAAACTCTCTGTCCGTATTAAAAGATTCATTTCCAGGATCAAATAGTGGGTTTCTTGCATTTTTACGTTTTGATGGTTGTGTTTTTCCCCGTCAAATTTACATCTTAGCACTAGTGGAAATGTGGTCGTTTTTGGTTGGATGCGGGTCGGCAGGGAACTTTAAAAAACTTTTAAAATTTGTAAAGTTAGCTTTAACCCAAAACTTGTCCACATGGAGGGCTAGCGCTCATTTGAGGATCCACCTCAGGGTCCCACCTTAACAATTGTAAGAGGGAGACATGTGGAGGCTTCCGCCGCTCCGATTTGTACTTCAACTTTTCAAATTAATTTTCTAATGCCTGGGACACATGGAGGGACCACACCTATTTGGGGACTGGACCGTAAGTTTTATTTTGAAGAAGAGCTAGGAGGACACTTCGAGGCTTCCACTCACTCTGCCCTTTGCTTGGACTTTTCAATGACCAAAGGAAATTGTCTCGAACCCTAGACACATGGTTCCTTCCACTAAACTTTCAATTTTTGCAACAACTCTGCCTTTATGAGACATGTGGTGAGCCCACACTTGTTTGGGGTCTTTGTTTTTTGGCACCATATAAAAAGAGTGCCATGAAGACATGTGAAGGCTTCTGCTAGCTACTTTTTACACTAAGACTTTTCAAAGGCCAAAAGACATTTTTCTTGGGCCCAGGGCATGTGGAAGGCTCGCGCTTGTTTGAGACTTGCCTCTATGCTTCTCCTTTGCAGTTGTGCCAAGTGAAACATGTGGATGGCTACCATATAAAGTGGAAAAGGGGAAAAATCAACGGTTGTTGTGCATTTCACCTGTTTTTTCTTCCATTTTTGCTCCAAGACTCCTGGAGATGTGAATATGCACTATTTTTCATCGTTCTTTGATGAAATTATTTTTCGTCTCTATCTGTAAGGTGCCATTGAATGGATTTGAAACTTAAATTGTGAGTCCAAGGATTGTTAAGGTTGATATTTTGAAGTTGGAGTTGCTAAGGCACTTGAGAAAATGGGAATTACCAGAGGAAACAAATGCGGGGAAAAATTTCAGAGGAAAGAGAGGAAAAAGGGATGAAATGATGAAAGTGTAGATGAAAAGGGTGGAAAAGGAATTTCCTCAAGAGAAAAAATGGATGACCTGCCAAGACCAGCTATGCAGATGCTCTGAAAAATGATTAAAAAGGGGATTTCTTGGATGAAAGAATAAAAATGATTAAAAGGACTCCTCAAAAGTTGTGGCATGGCATCCTAGTCATTAGTTGAGGACCCAAGAAATGTGATTAGTTCACAATTGGTCCACTTGGAAAATTTTGGATTTGAATTTGTTAAACATCGTTGTCTAAAACAAATTTGTAACAAGAAAAGGTCCCTCGAATATTCTTCTCTTTTGGGGTGAAAATTGAGTGAGTAAATTTTATAAATGTAATGAGATTACTATTGCAAATGGTCAAAGTTTGAATTCCTAAGAGAAAATTTGAGAAAGCATTATTCTAAGAATCCCATTAGAGATACCTACTTAATTTCCTTTGTGTTAGATTTTATATCATGTCAAGTTGGCTACAGATGTATAGCCATTGGCGAGCACTAAGATTTCTCTGGAAGATTTCCCCTACTGATGAATTTAAGTAATTTTGAAATTTATTTGTGTCTAATCTCTAGCAATTTTGTTTGCTTTGTTTCATTATTTCTGCAAATAGTTTCTTTCATTCCTATTGTAATCTTAGATTGAATTTTTTTAAAATCACACAAGATCTCATCCTTGTGATAGTTTAATGGTATTTGCAATTTTGTTTCAAGAAGAGCCTTCATCTTAGATGAGATAAACAAATTTAAAATCAATTCACTGTCATTTTTTGATAAAGTTTTTTTGTAACTTAGGCATGATTGATCAGAGACTTTGGTGTTTAATTAAGTCTTTCAATTCGAGCCTTCATGTTAGAATCTGAAAGATTATGTGAAAATGTGTTGATCTGGGCCTCCACTAAAGCACGCCTTCTGGTTGAAGGAATGTCTTAACTATTATGAAGTATTATGTTGTTGAGTTGTTCATTTTTGTGAAGTCCCTTTAAAGATCAGGTATAATCAACTTTATCCTACTTCATCTCCCACCAAAATCTTTCGAAAACCATGATTCCACCCTGAATTACCCCTGTTTTCCCTATGTATCAACAAAGGAAAAAATTTACTTGCAAAAATATGCAGAACAATCAGGATTTCTTAATGTCTTTAGTAACCTTAGCCTTGTGTTGAAAGTATCTCCATCATTTAGAAGTGACAAATCTTAAGAGTTGAATCATGGAGTATTGACTGTATTTTTCGAAGGTTCTCCTCATAGAATTTGTGAAAAAGAATGATATCTCTATCTCCTTCATCAAACATAAGTTACGGTAAGGGTCCTCTCATGCTGGTCGAAGAGGTACGACCTAAAGTAGTGAGGATAGGTCAATTCCTCTTAAAGGTGTTATCCATCTCTCCACAAATCTGAGTAACAAAGGGCCAATTAGATCTTATCCCTGGATACAAAATGACACACACTATGATCTATATTCCTCTAAGCTCCACAAATAATCTATTTTTTTTCTCGGCTCTGAAAGGGAGAATAAATTTGGATACCAATACTGTAGGTGTCATTGTCAGGAAACTGATTTACATTGCTGAGAACTAATTTTCATTACTAAGGATGATTTGTTGCCAGTTCATATCCATTTGGCCCATCAACACGCTCATAGGTGCCATTGTAGGGAACCTAATTTACATTGCAAGGAACTGATTTGTGTTGCCAAGGATGATTTGTTGATTTTTTGCCAGTTCATATCCATTTTTTCTTGTCATCAACATGCTTTTGGTGCTGCTGCCAGGAACTCTTTGATGTATTTTTCAAATACAGTACATACAGGCCCTGGTAATGTTGGTGTGTTATTTTCCTCATCACTAGGTGAGTCATCTCCCTTAGGTGATATCGTAGGTCCATGTGTCATTTAGGGATCATTATGAGATTCTCTTACGTGTCAGTATGTCAACACGTTAGTACGTCAGTGCGTCATATACATCATTGGGAGTTATACTTCTATTCTGGGAATGTAACTCCCCCTCTCTACTGGAGTTGTCATGATTGCAGCACTAGGGGTTACTCAACACCTCCTATATGTACACCCCATTTGATCTATGAGATAGAGGAGAGTTTTATAGCTTAACCAGGTTCTACCCGTGTTTCAAATATTTACATGCACATTCGGTTGATGCTCGCTCCTTCTGAGATCTCTTCACGTTGTCATTCACACGTCCGTTGATGTGCACGTCATCCCTCATGATCCTCACAGTTTTTAAACCATCTTTCATGGTATCAGAGTGAATCTTGTGGATCCGTGCACTCCTCAGTTTTTTTTCATGTGTTTTCTGGGTTCCGCCGTGATATTTAGATTCTCGTGCGTGTTTCGTAATGGAAATTCTAACCGTGCTTTTCTTGCATTGATTTGGGTGCCATACCTCTTGCACATGTTTGATCATGGTCTGTTTGGTCGTGTTCGAGTTTCTGGTGTTTTCAGAGTTTGGTGTCTTCTCAGGATTGTTAGTTCCTTGCTTACATATGCTCGTATTTGCATGCTCTACTTGCATTTTTCGAGGGTACACGCACTTGGTTCTGTTTGTTGGGTGTGGTGGTTTTTTGTATAACTCTGTGCATTTTCTCTTCAAAAATCAGGTTTTGCTGCATTTCAGAGTTTGCAGATCCATGTTTTTTCATAACTTTGGGTTGTCATTAGCATGATTTGCATTGCTCCCGGCAACCTGCACTCTTGGCATCTATAGCTCGGGTTCATCTTATTTATATATTATGGCGTGATCTTTGTGCATTGTGTGGAAATTTTAGCTTGTTGGCTCGTGGACGTGGCTTGGCTCTCGAACCCAGCATCCACTACTCCAAGTCAGCCCATGTTTTGGGTTCATGTGAGCCTGTGTGACCTTGGCTATCAGTAAGAAGTCACTTTAGCCTGGCTTAAGTTTTTTTTTCTATTGCATAGAGCCCCTTGTTTGTCTTCACATCCCCCACCCTACCACGTTACAGTTTCCACGCAACTGCTCACAGTCTGCTTGCATAGTTTGTGCACTTGGCTTCAACGATGGTTTCCTCCATATTAGCACTATTTCCTGTGGTTTGGCTCATGCTTCCTTTGCTCAATGTTTTGTACCTACATTTTGGAATACTGTTCAACTCTGCTACCTCACCGTTCACTCAACCTATAATTTTTTTTCATAGGAAAACAATTTTTTTTCTTTGAATGCGTTCAACGCACATCTCCAACAAACCAACAACCTGTAACTTGCCACACAGACCCCTCCAATGGCTCCAAAGTGGTCATTTTTGGTTCCCTACATCACCAACTTGGGACTATGCAGCAAATTACACCTTAAATGACGTGTTTGAATAGAATGAGATTCCAATTTCTAACATAGGTTGGTTGTAACGTAGGGAGTTACTTCTGACTCAGGCTGACACCTTGCCAGTTCTCCAGAATTACCACCTTACTTAACGGCCATTTTGAACTCTATCCTCCATGTGGACAACCTACTGCTGGTATACTTCTTCTCTACATAATAGTTCACTACAACTTCAACGCCTTTGTTGGTATATACCACATGGATTTGCATTAGCTCGGCTTGACACCTCAACATGGGCCCATGATTCTCTTTTAAACATTATTAAGAGGTTAAAACAATAATATTTTAATTTTTTAAGGATTAAAACATTCAATTTTGGCATTAAATTATTTCAAGGCTATTTTTTGGCTTGTATTATGCCCTTCCTAAGAGCATCGAAGACGGAGGGCGAGGTCCAGGGTTGGCAGGAGGCTAATCCACGCTCAGAAGCAAAACAAAATATGCCTAATATTTTATTTCATTTCCAACAAACATAGATACGACACCCTTTGCACCCATTTTGGGCACCTTTTTAATGTGTTTGCAGCATCTAGTGACATTTTCCATCAGTTACAGGATTCATTTTAATGCCATAACTTTTGACTCGTTGCTCATTTTTTAGCGCTTCTTTAGTCAAATTTACATGATTTCTTTCAAATTACATGATTTCATTGTCAATTTTGTAAACAAACTACTTTTATAAAGTGCCGCATTCTGGGCGGGTTGATTGTACTCTTGGGCTTTCACATGCAGACACATTATCGGTCAAGTCCGACGTCTTGCTTTTGTGCATATTGTATTTGGCATCATGGAGAGTTCTCTTTCCAAACTTTAGCATCATAGGATCACCTTACACCCTTCGCCATTTCTAACTGGGAGAGGGAACTATTCAGCTTGGCGTGCTTCCATGGAATGTTACTTCGCCTACGAGGGTCTTTTACCCTTCTTACTTGGGCTAGTTCCTGCACCCGTTGATCATCATCATCTGGAGGAATTTCTCGACACTTGTGACCACATATTTGGTCACATGATGATGCATGTCTCTTGTTCTCTTTGGTTTCACGTGGCAGACTCATGTCCACCTCACCATGTCTGAAGCATTCTTCAGTCCCTCTATGGAGACCCTTCACATACTACAGTCATTGTTTTTGCTGCTGATTCAGTTGTCTCCTTTTCTGCATGTGATGGTAGTTCCACTGACACAAACTCACTTTATTCTACTTCTGATGACAAGGAATATGAACCCAGTTCTGATGTCGAGAGTACTACATAGGATACTTCTCCTCTTTCTCTCACTATTCTAGAGAGTGTAGACACATCATTGTACATCTCATCAAAAATCGAGCAGTCTCACACAGCATCACACCTACCTCCTCTCCACTTATAGTGTGAGAGGCCCCTTCCACTCCTCTACCTTCATTGGATGACTCATACATATCTAACATCGCTCTTCTATTTGTTAAGCCCCCTCATTGGGATGAGTATCTGCCTGACCTTTATCGTCTTTTCGCAAAGTCCACTTGTGATGCTCTATAGTTTTCTCATCCATCTACAGGATTTTCAGAGGATTTCATCATCTCTGTTGTTGGGAGTGCCCCTTCCAGGAATCATGTCACTTCCACATTTCCATAGACCTTCATTGATCCACCCTCAGCTGTGGATCCCTTTTTTGTTGTGGAGGATTTTTTGTTCCCTTCACATCACTTGGACATCCTTTCTGCAGGTGTTCCTCTTTTTCACTCTGATATTTCTACACACGTGGCATTACCTTCGGTTCCTTGGCACTCAAAAGCTAGACCTATGTCACACTTCCGTCCACCAGACTCAGAGTTCTTCGTGTTGCTGCCTTCAATTTCCTTTATGGAGTGAGAAAACTTCCAACACTCCATTTATGTCCTTCCTAAGGGTAGGCACCACAGTTTGGTGATGATGGCTCTTCTTCAGTCTAGAGGTAGAGGATCTCGTTATTGACATTCTTCTGGGAGACCTCCTAGAGCTATAGAGTTCACATCCATCCATGGCATCTTTTGCATTCCACTCATCTCCATCTTCTTCTCTCTTCTTCTTCTTTCCAAGAGATTACCTCTTTGTACATGGGTAACTTTTCAGGCTCGTCTATGGCCATGACCCATTTTTGGCATATTTCTTAGATTAGAGGGTGTTCTATTCTCTTGTGGTGGATGTTTTTCCCATTGGATTTTTCTTCACTGCTTGGGACTTCTCTTTTTGTGTGTGGGTACCTCATCAGGCCTTGTGCCGGGACTCATTTCTTATTTCTAACTTGCCGCCTCATCCTAAGTTACGATGAAGTGGGGTGTTGGGTGTGTGTTATTTTCCACATCATTAGGTGAGTCATCTCACTTAGGTGAGATCATAAGTCCACATGTCATTTAGGGGTCATTATGAGATTCTCTTATGCGTCATTACGTCAGCACGTCAGTGTGTCATATGCGTCATTGGGGAGTTACAGTTTTATTCTGGGAATGTAACTCCCCCCTCTCTAGTTGAGTTGTCATGATTGTAGCACTAGGGGTTACTCAGCACCTCCTATATGTACACCCCATTTGATCTATGAGATAGAGGAGAGTTTTATGGCTTAACCAAGTTCTGCTCGTGTTTCAAATCTTTGCATACACATTTGGTTAATGCTCACTCCTCTCAAGATCTCTTCATGCTATCGTTCACACATCCGTTGATGTGCACGTCATCCCTTGTGATCGTCGCTTGTGATTTTTAAACCCTCTTTCAGGTTATACTTCTTACACATGTTGTGTGCTAATACATTTGCTGAAACATCATTATCTGTTCAGATCTGTAAGAATTGTTCAAAGTTGTAAGTTATGAGTGTAATATTTCCATCTTATACAGTTATTGCACTAAAATTTGTATCATCACTCATAAATTTGGGTCAAGAAGAGAATATATTGTAATATTTGCATGATTCTAGTATTGATAGACATTTTATAGGTCTTTCATAGTGCATTTGCACAAACTAAGGTTAAAATACTTAGTGGCGACTCCCTGTTGTTAAAATTCTTAATAAATACCAGTGTCTTAACATATATCAAATAAAATTTGTCATTAATCTCTGTAAATCTGGAAAGAAGAAGATATTTCTTCATCGAGGACCCTAGTAGAAGGAAAGTCTAATTCATAAGGAGGAAGAATTTGGAAGGTTGTTGGAGATAAATCATCAAGAAAAGAGATCTCCAATGGTGAAACTGATCGACATGTGATTGAATATTACAATACTTCCTCAACAAATTCTGAATAAGGTAGTCTCTTTGTAAATCTAAATTCTCCATCTAGAGAGGGTCCTTCTTTTGTATTTGAAATATTTGCATCTAATTCTAACCCTATATTTTCCAAATTTGATAGTTTCTTCCATGAAAAAGAGCCATTAGGGGATATTACTTTTTAAAATCACATTCCTATTCCAAACAGATCCCTCAGTCCTCATCATCTTGCAACTCCTCCAAGATCACCTCCAAAAAACAACATGGCTCAGCCTCCACCAAGACCTCCATTTGGAGAGGGGCCTTCGTTCCTATTTGAAATATTTACATCTCATTCTACCTCTGTATTTTCCAAATTTGATAGTGTCTACTGTGAAAAAGAGTCATTAGGGGATATTCATTTTTAAAATCACATTCCTATTCCTAACAGACCCCTTAGTCCTCATCATCTTGCAACTCATCCAAGATCACCTCCACAAAACAACATGGCTCAACCTCCACCCAGACCTCCATTTCTTGTTAATACTTTTGGTCCCATCAATTCTAGACGTATGGTTGGCTACCGAAATGCAGTTCCCCAAGATGTAAGAAGTAGATTGCCTAAGTTTCAAGGAAATAATGCAATCACTAGTGATCAACACTTGAAGTTCTTTTACAATATGATGGAGGAATGTGAAATACAATTTGAGGATGTGTACATTAACTTGTTTATCCATACTCTAGAAGAAGATGGAAGGGATTGGTATAAATCTTTGATAGATAATTCCATTGAATCCTAGACAAAGATGAAGAATGCTTTTAGAATGTAGTATGGTGATAAAACAAACCCTAGGTTTCTTTTATGAGAATTTGAAAATATAAAAAATAATCCTAATGAATCATTGCATGATTTAAATATAAGATTTAACAAAACATTGAGAATACTACCTGTTAACTTGAGGCCATGTGATGAATCATGTCTGATAAAGTATTTTAATGCATTTGATAAGAAAGTTTCTTACTATTTGAGGGATAAGAACCCTTGGAGTTTGAGACAGGCCTTTACCATGGCTATGAAAATTGAGAACAACATTAAAGCAGTTGGAAAACCTCCTAAGAGGGAGGGTGTTAAACAGATCAACCCAGAGAAGCCTCAATCAAGTAAGGCTCTGGATCTTTCGGAAGTTGTAAATACTTTGGTAGGGGAAATCAAATAAATCTTATACAAATTAGCCCAGGAAGAGAAAGGAATTGGGCAGAGTTCACAAGGTCAGCAAAAAGCAAAAAATCATGATAGATTTGGCAATCATCCTAGTGGTGATCAGAGATCTGATGACAGAGGTAAATGACCCATGGGAGCCAGACAACCCTAGGCTAGGGAAAATAGAGTAGTGCCTAATCCTCTAAATGCCAGAGTTTCTCCTATTAGTGAAGCTCATGAAATTGAGTTTTCTGATAACTATTTCTTGCCACATTATCTATGTGAAGTAGAACAGCAAGTTGAAGAAGCTAATGATGATGATAACACTAATGATGATGCATGCATGATGGTTTCCTCTACGAGTTCACAGCAAGGAGAAACCTCAAGTGAGCTGATGAGTGCCAGAACTATTTAAGAATTCTGGGATTGTATTCATTGGGTATTACATCTTCCTCCCACTCATACTTCTAAAATTGATATGGTGTAATCTTTTGAACTTGCTAATAATGATTTTGAGTACCTAATAGATCTAATGATTGAGAAGTATGATGGAGGGATCCCTTCTAATGAGGATAGGTAGTTGTTAATGAACGCTGTGTTTGGCCATGAAAAAGAATATAATACCAGGGGTAAGGTTGCCAAAGGGGCAAGTCCTTAGGCCAAAGCAAAAATTCCAGTACTTACCAGTATCCCAAAAGAAACTCAAAGGAAAGACGCTTCTGGTAAAGGCCTTGTTGTCTCAAGTAGAAATTGTGTCCCTCCCCATGCTCAGGCTTAAAAAAATCCTGTGCCATTAGATGAATTTGTAAACCTTCCTCATAACGCTTCTTTACCCAAATATGTTCCTTGTGTCATACCCCAAATATTGAGTCAGATCAAGATTTATGTTCATATTGTTGAATTGCTGAGAATCCTTGAGCATAGAAGAAGAGCATTCGAATATCTAAGGTTTAGAGAAGAAAAGTTCACTCAAAGTAGAAATGTTGAGACTCGTCCTACCATTTCAGAGTTAAAAAAACCCCAAGTACTAGAGGAACTAGGTGAACCACCTTAAATTTAAGTGGGAACATGTTTGGTTGAGTCCCAATTAAATGTTGATCCATTTTTTACAACGTTGATTATTAAGGAAAGACTATTACACAATTGTATGTTTGATTCTAGATCATCATGCAATGTTATGCCTCTAGAGGTTATGAATGAATTGAACATTAAAGTGATAGCAAGCTTATGGCAAGTGTACTACAATGGATTCTAGAGAGGTACCAGTTGTAGGATGTGTAAAAGGTTTGGTGGTACAACTTGTAGCTTATCCGGGTAAGAACTTGAAACTTGATGTTGTTATTGTTTGTTGCCCTGCCAAATTGGGTATGCTGTTATCAAGAAAGTGGGTTGGAACTTGTGTTGGTGGAAGTGTTCAGATGGATATGTCTTTTGACACCATTTCAATTGAGAAAATCCTTATGAAGTTGACTTGGTGAAAAGAAAGTGTTATATCTTATTGAGGACCCCAACAATGCTTCTTATGAAGTATTGCATGAAGATATTGATATTGATAACTCTGTGAGCTATGTTTCTTTCAAGGAATATGAAATTGATCAATGCAAGTATCATCAGTAGGATAATTTTCCTAAGACTTTGATGTTTGATGCAGCCTCGAAGGATGTTAAAAAAACTTGTCCCAGACACAAGGGGTAAGGCTAAAAAAATATGGTCAGATAGCAAATCAGATGGAAAAGAGAGACAATCATATGACAAACTGTTAAAGACATATCATAACTACTTAGCATGGTCATATCAAGAATGAAAAAACACTTGAAGATTTTCCTTGATTTTTTTTTCTTTGAATCAGTGTTGATCTCCATTGTGTAGTGTATAGTTCTTTATGGTTTCTTTCTGCTTTTGTGATTTTGTTCATTTGGTCCTTGGCGTGACCATGGTTCGTGCTGGTTTCTAGGTTCATTCCTTGAAGGCATTTGGTTATTATTGTCTCTTCTTTGCAAGCTTATTCTTTGAATCAATTGTCCCAATGGTTTGTTTTTGGCACTTGGTATACTATTTTTTCTTGTGGCACTCACAAGGAGTACCCATCCCTAAGTCAGAGCCGATGTTGGTGCTCAAATTAGTCTCGCCCCATTTTTCCTTGAAATTCCTTCAATTTGTCGGGCTCTTTCATGTTTTCTATCTGCACCGTATTGGATGCATGAAAACTCATGTCCTCCATTTGTTTGACATAATCAGTCTATTCCTTGGTCGAGGATCACTTAAAGGTCTAGAATTTGTTTTTCATTCATCTGTTCATGTGAAAACAATTTGTAACATGGGCGTAAAACTCAGGTTTTTCCCTTCCTTCCATTTTCCATAGTCACGTTTTTTTTATCCCTGTCATTTTTGTCCCAAATATATGTGGGAACATGTGATTGGATGTGGCTCAGATGGATCATATTTAGGCCTTATATTATTTCCAAATTCTCTGTCCTTGAAAGAAAGATTCATTTCCCAGCTGCAAATGGTGATTTTCTTGCATTTTTACGGTTTGATGGGTGTATGTTCTTACCCCAGTCAAATTTATATCTTAGCATCTAGTGGAAACATGACCCTTTCTAGTTGGATGTGGCTTGGCAAGGCACTTTAAAACTCTAAGGTCCACTTCAACTAAAAACTTTTCCATGTGGAGGGCCGATGCTCATCTGAAAATTCACCCTTTAGTTTGGCCTTGGAGTTGCGTTGGGGAGACACGTGGAGGTTTTCGCTACCTTGCCCAGACTTAGAAATTTTTTTCATGTGGCCGGTACAACTTTGGTGGACCATGGACACATGGAGAGCCGGCACTCATTTGAGGATCATGCCTCAAGGTCCCACCTTAACAGTTGCGATCGGGGAGACACATGGAGGCTTCCGTCGGCCCCGCTCTATACTTAAAATTTTGAAAGAAATTTTCTAAGGCCTTGGAGACATGTGGAGGGACTACACGCCTTTTTGGGGACTGGCCCCTAAATTTTATTTTAAATAAGGTAACTAGGAGGACACTTGGAGGCTTCCACTCACTTCTGTCCTTTGCTTGGACTTTTTCAACGACCAAAGGAAAACTATCTTGGACCCTAGACACATGGCGTCTTCCATTGACCCTTCAACTTATTGCAACAACTTTGCCAAAATGAGACATGGGGTGAGCACGCATGTTTTTTTGGGGTCTCTACTTTTGGGGACCATCTCAAAAGAGTGCCATTGAAGACACATGGAGGCTTCCAGCTGGCTCCTTTTTTACCCTAAGACTTTTTCAAAGGCCAAAAGGCATTTTTCTTGGGCCCAGAGGCACGTGGAAGGCTCGCGCTTGTTTGGAAACTTTCTCTTTGTACTTCTCCTTTGCAGTTTGTGCCAAGGAAACATGTGGACAACTATAATATAAAGTAGAGAAGGGGCAAAATCAATGATTTTTGTGCATTAAATTTGTTTTTTCTACCATTTTTGCAACAAGATTCCTGGAGACGTGAATACACATTGTTTTTTCATCATTCTTTTGATGAAATTCCTTGTTGTCATTTTGTTTATGTAAGTGTGCTATTAAATGGATTTTAAGAACATAAATTGTGACTCCAAGGATAGTTAAGATCGATATTTTGAAGTTGGAATTGCTTGGGCACTTGTAAAAATGTGAATTACCCAGAGGAAGATGGATGCATGATAGAGTTGTAGAGGAAAGAGAGGGAAAATGGATGAAATCATGAAAGTGTAGGCACAAAAGGTGAAAAAGACAATGCCTCGAGACCAAAACCAGTTGATCTGTCGAGTCCAGCTATGTTGAGCCTCTGAAATATGATTAAAAAGGGGATTTCTCGCAAGATAGTATCAAAATGATTAAAAGGAATCGTGAAAATTTGTGGCATGGCATCCTAGTCATTAGTCAAGGGCCCAAGAAATGTGATTAGTTCACAAAAATTCTACCTAGTAGATTTCAGTTCTGAATTTGTTAAAGATCATTGTCCTAAAAAAATTGGTAACAAGAAAAGGTGCGTCAAATATTTTTCTCTTTTGGGGGGAAAATCGAGTGAGAAAAATGTATAAATGTAATGAGATTACTCTTACAAATGGTCAGAGTTTGAATTCCTAAGAGAAAATTTAGAAAACCTTATTTTGAGAAGCCCTTATGAGATACCTAGTTAATTGCCTTTGTGTTATATTTTCTATCATGTTAAGTTGGTTACAGATGTATAGCCATTGATGAGAACTGAGATTTCTTTGGAAGCTTTCCCCTACTGATGAATTTAAGAAATTTTGAAATTAATTTGTTTCCAATCTCTAGCAATTTGTGTCTACTTTGTTTCAAAATGTCTGAAAATAGTTTGTTTCATTCCAATTGCAATCTTAGATTGAAATATTTGCAAAATCACACAAGATCTCATCCCTATGACATTTTAATGGTATTTGTAATTTCATTTCGAGAAGATCCTTCATCTTGGATGAGATAAACAAATTTAAAATCAATTCACTGTCATTTGTTGATAAAGATTGTTAGTACCTTTAGGCGTGATTGATTAGAGACTTTGGTGTTTAATTGGGTCTTCCAATTTGAGCATTCATGTTAGAGTCTCAAAGATTATGTGAAAACGTGCTGATCTAGGCCTCCACTGAAGCACACCTTCTAGTTGAAGGAATTCTTAACTATTCTGAAGTATTATGTTGTTGATTTGTTCATTGTTGTGAAGTTCCTTCGAAGATCTGGTATAAACAACTTTATCCTGCTTCATTTCCCACCAAAATCATTCAAAAACCATGAATCCACCCTAAATTACCCCTATTTTCCCTGTGTATTAACAAAGGAACAAAATCTACTTGCAAAAATATGCAGAACAATCAGGATTTCTTAATGTCTTTAGTAACCTTAGCCTTGTGTTGAAAGTATCTCCATCGTTTAGAAGTGACAACTCTTAAGAATTAAATCATGAAGTATTGACCGTATGTTACCAAGGTTCTCTTTATAGAATTTGTGCAAAAGAAGAATATCTCCATATCCTTCATCAAAAAGAGGTTACACTAAGGGTCCTCTCACTCTGGTTGAAGAGGCACAACCTAAAGTACTGAGGACAAGTCAAATCCTCTTAAAGGTGTTATCCATCTCTCCACAAATCTGACTAACAAAGGGCCAATTAGATCTTATCGTTGGCTATAAAAGGACACACACTATAATCTATCTGCCTCTAAGCTCCAGGTCCAATATGTGTTGCTAGTCAGATTGAAAGGGAGAACAAATTTGGATACCAACACTAGTGGCGCCATCACTGGGGAGTTGATTTACATTTCCGAGAACTGATTTACATTGCCGAGGATGATTTACTGATTTTTTGCAAGTTCATATCCATTTGATCTATCAAAACACTCGTGGCACCATTTCCGGGGACCTGATTTTCCTTACCGAGAACTGATTTGCATTTCTGAGGATGATTTGTTGATTTTTTGCTAGTTCATATCCATTTGGCCCGTCAACAACACGCTTTTGGCGCCTACTGCTCCAAGGACTCTTTGAAGTATTTTTAAAATACATTACATATAGACCATGGTAATACTTCTTACACATTTTTTGTGCTAATATGTATTTACTGAAACATCATTATCTACTTAGATCTGTAAGAATTGTTCAAACTTGTAATTTCTTAGTGCAATATTTCCAGCTTATACAGTTATTGCACTAAAATTTGTATCATCATTAATAAATTTGGGTAAAAGAAGAGAAGATCTTGTAAGATTTACATGAGTCTGGTATTGAACAGACATTTGATAGGTCTTTCATAGTGATTTTTCACAAACTAAGGTGAAAATCCTTAGTGACACAGCTCTGTGTTGTTTAAATTCTTAATAAATACTTGTGTCTTAACATATATCAGGTAAGATTTGTGATTAATCTCTACAAAGTTTCAAAGAAGAAGATCTTTTTTCACTGTGGACCCTAGTAGAAGGTTATTTCCAAAGTTTGGAAAGTCTAATTTAGAAGGAGAAAGAATTTGGAAGGTTGTTGGAGATCAAGCATCAAGAAAAGAGATATCCATTGGTGAAAGTGATCATCACGTGATTGAATATTTCAATACTTCCTCAGCTACTTTTGAATCAAGTAATATCTTTGTAAATCTAAATTATCCATCTGGAGAGGGGCCTTCATTCGTATTTGAAATATTTACATCTCATTCTACCTCTGTATTTTCCAAATTTGATAGTGTCTATTGTGAAAAAGAGTCATTAGGGGATATTCATTTTTAAAATCACATTCCTATTCCTAATAGACCCCTTAGTCCTGATCATCTTACAACTCCTCCAAGATCACCTCCACAAAACAACATGGCTCATCCTCCACCTAGATCTCCATTTGTTGTTAATACTTTTTTTTCCCATCAATTCTAGACGTATGGTTGGCTACCGAAATGCAGTTCCCCAAGATGTAAGAAGTAGATTGCCTAAGTTTCAAGGAAATAATGCAATCACTAGTGATCAAACACTTGAATTTCTTTTACAATATGATGGAGGAATGTGAAATTCAATTTGAGGATGTGTACATTAACTTGTTTATCCATACTCTAGAAGAAGATGGAAGGGATTGGTATAAATCTCTGATAGATAATTCCATTGAATCCTAGATAGAGATGAAGAATTCTTTTAGAATGTAGTATGGTGATAAAATAGACCCTAGGTTTCTTTTAGTAGAAATTGGAAATATAAAAAAGAATCCTAATGAATCATTTCATGATTTCAATACAAGATTTAACAAAACATTGAGAATAATTCTCTGTTAATATGAGGCCATGTGATGAATCATGTCTAATAAAGTATTCTGTTGCATTTAATAAGAAAGATGCTTACTATTTAAGGGATAAGAACCCCGGGACTTTAAGGCAGGCCTTTATAATGGCTCTACAAATTGAGAACAACATTAAAGCAGTTGGAAAACCTCCTAAGAGGGAGGGTGTTAAACTGATCAACCCAAAGAAGGGTCAATTAAGTAAGGCTATGGTTTTGGGAAATTGTAAATAATTTGGCAGGGTCTGTCAAAGAAATCTCATACAAATTATCCCATGTAGAAAAAGAAATTTTCCAGAGTTCACAAGGTCAGCAAAAGGCACAAAATCATGATAGATTTAAAAATCATCCTAGGGGTGATCAAAGATCTGATGATAGAGGTAAACAACCCATGCTTGCTAGACAACCCTAGGCTAGGGAAAATAGAGTAGTGTCTAATCCTCTAAATGCCAGAGTTGCTATTATTGGTGAAGCTCAATAAATTGAGTAGTGTGATAACTATTTCTTGTCACATTCTCCATATGAAGTAGATCAACAAGTTGAAGAATTTTATTATGATGATAACACTGATGATGATGCATGCATGATCGTTTCCTCTATGAGTTCACAGCAGGGAGAAACCTCAACTGATCTGATGAGTGCCAGAACTGTTAAAGATTTCTAGGATTGCATTCACTGGGTATTACCTCTTCCTCCCACTCATGTACTTCTGAAATTTATATGGTGGAAGCTTTTGAACTTCCTAATAATGATTTTAAGTACCTAAGAGCTCTAATGATTGAGAAGTATGATGGAGGGATCCCTTATGAGGAGTATATGCATTTGTTAATGAATGTTGTGGTTAGACATGAAAAAGAATATGATACTAGAGTAAGTTTACCAAAGGGGCAGTGCCTTAGGCCAAACAAAAAATTCTAGTGCTTACCAGTATCCCAAAAGAAAATTCAAGGAAAGACGCATATGGAAAAGGCCTTGTTGTCTCAAGTAGAACTTGTGTCCCTCCCCATTCTTAGATTGTAAAAAATCATGTGCCATTAGATGAATTTCTAAACCTTCCTCATAACGCTTCTTTACCCAAATATGTTCCTTGTGTCATACCCCAAATATTGAGTCAGATCAAGATTTATGCTCCTATTGTTTAATTACTTAGAATCCCTTAGCATAGGAGTAGATAATTTTAATATCTAGGGTTTAGAGAAGAAAAGGTCATCCAAGGCAGAAATTTTGAGACTCCTCCTACCATTTCAGAGTTAAAAAACCCCAAGTACTGTAGCAACCAAGTGAACCACCTTAAATTTACGTGGGAACATGTTTGGTTGAGTCTCAATTAAATGTTGATCCATTTTTTACAACGTTGATTATTAAAGAAAGACTGTTACACAATTGTATGTTTGATTCTAGAGCATCATGCAATGTTATGCCTCTAGAGGTTATGAATGAATTGAACATTAAAATGATAGAAGCTTATTTAAAGTGTACTGCAATGGATTCTAGATAGGTGTCAGTCGTAGGATGTGTAAAAGGTTTGGTGGTACAACTTGTAGCTTATATGGGTAAGAACTAGAAACTTGATGTTGTTTTTGTTGATTGCCCTGCCAAATGGCACATGTTTTTATCAAGAAATTGGGTTACAATTGCTAGTGGAAATGTTTAGATGGACATGTCTTATGCCACCATACAAATTGAGGGCAGCCTTGTGAAGTTACCAGGTTAAAATAAAATGTTATATCTTATTGAGGACCCCAAAAAGGCTTCTTATGAAGTATTGCATGTAGATATTGATATTGATAACTCTATGAGCTATGTTGCTTTCAAGTAATATGAAATTGATCAATGCAGGTATCATGAGCAAGATCATTTTTATGGGACTTTGATGTTTGATGCAGCCTCAAAGGATGTTAAAAAACTTGGCCAAGGCATGAGGGGTAAGCCTAAAAAAATGTGGTCAGATAGTGACTTGGATGGAAAAGAGAGACAATCATATGACCAGCTATTAAAGACATATATGGAATGCTTAGCATGGTCATATCCAGAATGGTAGGCACTTGAAGATTTTCCTTGATTTTTTTTTTGAATTAGGTTGCTCACTATTGTATAGTGTATAGTTATTTGTTTTCATTATGCTTTTGTGTTTTTGTTCATTCTAGTCCTTGGTGAACTAGTTTTGGTGGTTTCTCCATTCGTTGTTTGGAGAAGGGTTATGGTTTCTCTGCTCTACAAGCTTGTTCTTGGATTCTTTTGCCCAATGGTCTATTTTTGGCACTTCTTCTATTACTTGTTCTTGTGGCACTCACAGGGAGTTCCCATCCCTGAGTCGGCACCGATGTTGGTGCTCAAGTTAATCTCACCCCCGTTTTTCATTGAAATTCCTTAGTTTCTAGCGTCTGTCATATTTTCTATCTCCCCTTAGTGCTGCTTGAAAACTTTGTAACTTGGGCATAAAAATTAGTTTTTCCTTTCCTTCCATTTTACACAGTCACATTTATTTGTCCCTGTCATTTTTTTCAGAAATACCTATGGAAACGTGTTTGGATGTAGCTCAGAGGATCATGTTTGAACCTTATAACATTTCCAAATTCTCTGTCCTTGAAGTAAAATTCATCTCCGAGCTAAAATGGTAGCTTTCCTACATTTTTATGTTTTGACAGTTGTGTTTTTCCCCATCAAATTTTCATCCCTACATTACTGGAAACGTGGCCCTTTTTTTTATGTGGGTTAGTGGGGCACTCTAAAAACTCTATGGCTCACTTCAACCCAAAAATTGTCCACGTGGATGAACGTTGCTCATTTGAAAATTCACCTTTGTGTTTGGCCTTGGAGTTGTGCTAGGGAGACAGGTAGAGGTTTCCACTGCTCTGTCCATACTTAGACTTTTTAAAGCAACTTTCTAAGACCTGGGACATGTGGAGGAACCGCGCATTTTTGGGGACAAACCCCTAAGGTTTATTTTGAATAAGTTCCAGGAGGACACTTGGAGGCTTCCACACACTCTTGCACTTTGCTTAGACTATTCAACGACCAAATAATTTTTTTTAAACCCTAGACACATGGCACCTTCCAGTGAACCTTCAAATTTTTTTAACAAAATCTTCCTGACTGAGACACGTGGTGAGCCCACAGTTGTTTGGGGTTTCTATTTTTAGGCACCATATCAAAAGAGTGCCATGAAGACACGTGGAGGATTCCATTGGCTCCTTTTTACACAAAGACTTTTCAATGGCCAAAATGCATTTTTCTTGGGCCCATGGCATGTCGAAGGCTCACGCTTGTTTGCGATTTACCTCTATGCCTCTCCTTTGTATTTGCACCAAGGAAACGAGTGGACAACTGTGAAATAAAGTGGAAAAGGGGAAATATCAATGGTTTTTGTGGATTTCACTTGTGTTTTGCACCATTTTTCTCCAAGACTCCTGGAGACATGAATACACACTTTTTTTCATTGTTATTTGATGAAATTACTTGTCGTCTATGTTTGTAAGGTTCCATTAAATGTATTTTAATCTTAAATTGTGAGTCCAAGGATTGGTAAGGTCAATATTTTCAATTGGGAATTGCTCAGGCACTCGCAAAGACGGAAATTACCAGAGAAAAGGGATGCGGGTAGAATTGTAGAGGAAAGAGAAGGAAAAGGGATGAAATGATGAGGTTGCAGGCATAAAATATGAAGAAAGGTGTTTCCTCGAAAGTCAAAAATATTACCTGTCATATCCAGATGCACAGAGTCTCTGGAAAATTATTAAAAGAGGGATTTATCACATAAGAGAATCAGAACGATTAAAAGGAGTGTCAAAACAGTTGTGGCATGACATCATAGTAATTAGTCGAGGATTTGAGAAATGTGATCAATTCATGATTTTTCGACCTGGCAGATGCAGGTGTGAATTTGTTAAATGTCACTTTTTGTAACAAATTAATAGCAAGAAAAGGTCCCTCGAATATTCTTCTTTTTGGAGAAAATTTTTGGGGTGAATGAAATGTATAAATACAATGAGAATACTCTTACAAAGGGTTAGAGTTTGAATTCCTAAGAGAAAATTATAGAAAACCTTATTATTAGAAGCCAGTTTGAGATACCTGGTTAATTTCCTTTGTGTTATATTTTCTATCATGTCAAGTTGGTTATAGATGTATAACCATTGATGGGTACTGAAATTGCTCTAGAAGCTTTCCCCTGCTGATGAATTTAAGTAATTTTGAAATTAATTTATGTCCAATCTCTACAAATTTTTGTCTCCTTTGTTTTAGAATGTTTGCAAATAGTTTCTTTTGTTCCTATTACAATCTTACATTGAAATATTTGTGAAAGAACACAAGATATTGTCCCTGTGACAATTTAATGGTATTTGCAATTTCATTTCAGGAAGATCCTTCATCTTGGATGAGATAAACAAATTTAAAATCACTTCACTATCATTTTTTGATAAAGAATGTTTGTACCTTAGACATGATTGATCAGAGACTTTGGTGTTTAATTGAGTCTTTCAATTCAGTCCTTCATGTTAGAATCTCAAAGATTATGTGAAAACGTTATGATCTGGGCCTCCACTGAAGCACACCTTCTAGTTGGAGGAATGTTTTAACTATTTTAAAGTATTTTGTTGTTGAGTTGTTTGTTGTTGTGAACTCCCTTTGAAGATTTGGTATAATCAACTCTATCTTGCTTTATCTCCCACAAAAATCATTCAAAAACCATGAATCCACCCTAAATTACCCCTATTTTCCTTGTGTATCAACAAAGAAAAAAAATATACTTGCAAAAATATGCAGAAAAATAAGGATTTCTTAATGTCTTGAGTAACCTTAGCCTTGTGTTGAAAGTATCTCCATCATTTAGAAGTGACAACTCTTAAGAGTTAAATCATGAAGTATTGACCATATTTTCCCAAGGTTCTGTTCATAGAATTTGTGTAAAATAAGGCTATATCTATCTCCTTCATCAAACAAAGGTTACACTAAGGGTCCTCTCACCCTGGTTAAAGAGGCAAGGCATAAAGTAGTGAGGACATGTCAAATCCTTTTAAAGGTGCTATCCATATCTCCACAAATCTGAGTAACAAAGGGCTAGTTAGATCTTATCCCTGCTTACAAAATGACACACACTATGATCTATCTTCCTCTAATATCCACATTTAATCTTTGTTGTTGCTCAGCTTGAAAGGGATAAAAAAATTTGATACTAACACCGTGCATCTTTGGGCCTCCATTGATACACACCTTCTAGTGGAAGGAATATTTTAGCTATTTTGAAGCATTATGTCTATGAGTTTTCCAATTTATCTAAAGGCTCTTAGAGATCTGGTATAATCCACTTTATCTTGCTTAACTTCCCACCAAAAAATTTCTCAAACTATGAATCCTACACGAACTACCCCTTTTTGTACTGTGTATCCAAATGAACAAATTCCATTGCCAAAGTATGCAGGGACAATGAGGATTAATTTATTGTCTTTACCCGAACCTTTTTCTAGGAAACATCTCCACTCTCTAGTGTGACAACTCGTGAGAGTTAGATTGTGTTGCATTGATCATATTTCCTCAAGGTTCTCATTACTATTGTGGAGAGAAGGATCTCTTTATGTTGTTCACTGACATGGGTTACATAACGTGTCCTCTCATATGGTTGAAGGCACAACCTAATGTAGTGGGGGTAGATCAAACCCTCAGTGAGGTGTTATTCACTTCTCTAATGCCCGAGTGAAAAAGAGTCAAATGAATCTCATCCCTGACTACAAAACGACTCATATAGTGGTCTATTTGTCCCTAAGCATCCCACCAGTTTCCTAATGCTGCTCAACCCCCATAGGAGAATCAATTTAGATACCTACATGGAAGTGGTGCCATTACCGGGGATTATTTGAACTCTGGGACATGTTTGTGTGGCAACATTACCAAAGTGGCACCGTTGCCCGGGGATTATTTGAACTCTAGGACTAGTTTGTGCAGAAACAACACTAAAGTGGCGCCGTTGTAGGGGATTATTTTAAATTCAAGACTTGTTTGTGTAGAAACAACACCAAAGTGGTTCCGTTGCTGGGGATTAGTTAAACTCTGGGACTTGTTTGTGCGGCAACAACATTGAAGTGGCGATATTTTTAGGCATTATTTGAACTCAAAGACTTGTTTGTGTGGCAACAACACCGAAGTGGCACCATTCTGGGGACTATGTTTTCAAATGCATACACATGCTAGCCCGGGTAATGTTTCTTACATGATTTAAGTGCAAATACGTTGTTTAAAAATCATCCTTTGTTAAGATGTGTAATATTTGTGCAAGATTACAAGTCCATTGTGAAGTATTTCCAGTTTCTAGTGGTCATTTCACTAAATTTGCATCAATAGTGATAAATGTGGGTAAAGGAAGGTCGGATCTATTAATATTTGCAGAAATTAAGCATTGAGAGACACTTGGCAAGTTACTTATAGTGCATCTGCACAACTAAGGTTAAATTCCTTAGTGGCGACTCCGTGTTGAATTGAAATTTTGATGATTACCAATAGCTTAACATGTTTCAAGTGAAATGTGTCATCAATTTGTGCAAAGATGGAGGGAAGAAGATCTCTCTTCACTAGGGACCTTACTAGAAAGTTATTCCCAGAACTGGGAAAAAAAATCTAGAAGGAAAACAAGTCTAGAAATTTGTTGGAGATCAAGAATAAAAAAGGAAGATATCATTCCTGAAGGGTGATCAATCTGTGGTTAAAGATTACCATACGTCTTCAAGTGATTTTGAACTAGGTAATATTTATATAAATTTGAGTTCTGCTACTGGAGAGGGGCCATCATTTGTGTTTGAAAAGCATGCCTCTCAGTTTTCCCCTGTTTCTTCCAAGGTTGATAGGGTTTTCCGAGAAGCTAATTCATTAGAGAATATCTATTTTGAATGTTATACTCATCTGCCCCAGAGACCCCTCATCCCTTATCATTTTGATTCTCCTACAAGATCACCTCCTCAAGGCAATATGGCCCAACCTCCACCTATATCTCCTTTCGTTGTCAACTCTTTTGGACCTATAGATTTCATAGGTATGGATGGATATCCTAAAATAGTGCCAAAAGATGTCTGAAATACATTGCCAAAATTTCAAGGGAATAATGGTGTCACTGGTGACCACCATTTAAGAATCTTTGTCAATGTGATGCAAGATTTTTAAATTGAGTTTTAAGACGTGTATATAAAATTTTTATTCATACCCTTAAGGAGGATGCACATGACTGGTACAAGGATTTACCAGATAATTCAATAGATTCATGGAACGAGATGAAAAGTGCCTTTAGATTGCAATATGGGGATAAGACAGATCCCAGGTTCCTTTTAACTGAATTTGAAAAAATAAAGAAAAATCCAAATGAATCTATCCATGATTTCAATACTCAGTTCAATAAGACCTTGAATAGGCTACTTGTAATCCTAAGGCTAAGTGATGTGTCCTGTTTGATAAAATATTTGATGTTTTTGATAAAAAGGTTACTTATTACTTTAGAGATAAGAACCCAGGAACATTGAAGCAGTCTTTCACCATGACTTTGTAAATAGAAAATAACATCAAAGTAGTTGGAAAGCCTCCTAAGAGGGAAGGTGTTAATTTGATCAATCTTGAAAATCCTCAATCAACCAAAGATGTGGATCTAGAATAGGATGTAAAAACTTTGGCTAGAGCAGTTAAAGACATATCCTACAAACTGGCCAAAGCAGAAAAAGGGATAGGACAAAGTTACCAGGGTCAACAAAAGCCACATGGTCGGGAGAGATGTGGAAATCGTCCCATAGGTGATCATAGACTAGATGACCGAGGGAAAGAGCCCATGGGGTCAGGAAATAGATAGCCTTAACCCCAGGAGAATAGATTGGTTCCTGATCCTTTGACTGCCAAGGTTTTTATTGTGGAGGAGGACAATGTTATTGAGTGGTCTGATAGTTGTTTCTTACTACACTCCGCATGTGATGTAGATCAAGAAGTTGAGGAGGTAGATGATGATGAGACATATTATGATGTGTGCATGTTGCATAGCCCTACGAACTCACAGTAGGGGGAAACCTCAACTTAATTGATAAGTTCCTAGAAATGCTAAATATTTCTAGGATTGTGTTCACCGGGTATTACCTCTTCCTCCTATTAATACTTTTGAATTTGATATGGTACAATAATTTTATCTTCCTAATCATGATTTTGAATACTTAAGGGCCTTGATGATCAAAAATTATGATGGAGGGATCCCTTTTGAAGAGGACAGACAACTGTTGATGAATGCATTAGTTGCCTATAAGAAATAATATAACACCAGAAGTAAGGTTGTCAAATGGGGAGGGCTAGAAGCCAAGCCAAAGATTCCAATCCTTACCAGTATCCTAAGAAAAATCCTAAGAAATATACATCTGTCAAAGGCCTAACTACCCAAAATAAAACCTATGCTCCTACCCATGCCCAGGCTTTGAAAACTCCTATACTATCAGATGAAATTGTGAATCTTCCTCCTAAGACTGCCCTACTCAAATATGTTCCTTGTGACATAGCCCAAATCTTGAGTCAGATCAAGGTCACTGTTACCATTGTTGAACTACTCAGGATCCTTGAGCATATGAAAAGGGCATTCAAATATTTGGGATTTAAGGAAGAAAAATTTACTCATGGCAAAAGTGTTAATAATATAGAGGTTCCTCCTATAATTGTAGAATCAGAAATACCACAAGCATTGGAGGAATTGGGTGAATCATCTGAGGAATATTTGGGAACTTCTCTGGTTGAATCTCATCTTAATGTTGATCCATTTTTTACTACTTTGATTATTAAAGATAGGCTAGTACCTAACTGCATGTTTGATTTAGGAGCCTCATCTAATGTAATGCCTCTTGAGGTCATGAATGAGTTAAATATGAAGGTAACAATAGATTTTGGGAAATGTACTGTCATGGATTCAAGAGAAGTCCCAGTAGTTGGGCATGTAAAGGGATTAGTAGTGCGGTTGGCATATTTTCCAATAAAATGCTTAACCATGAATGTGGTTATTGTGGACCATCTTGCCAAATGGGGGATGTTATTATCTAGAAAGTGGGCAGCTAGTGTGGGTGGAAGCGTACAAATGGACATGTCATATTCAACCATACCAATTGAAGGAAACCTTGTGAAGTTGTATGGTGAGAATAAATTGTTATATCTCATTGAGGACCCTAACAATGCTTCTTATGAAGTATTGTATGTAGATATTGATGTCAAAAATTTTTGGGTTATGCTAATTTTAAGGAGCATTAAATTGACAAGTGTGGGTATCCTGAGTAGATTGGTTCTCCCCGGAATTTGATGTTTGATGGGGTTTGTTCTAGATCTGGAAAAGGTGTAAAGGATAAACCTAGGAGAATACGGCTAGGTAACAACTTGGATAGAGAAGAAAAATAAGCATATGTCCAATTGTTAAAAAGTATCAAGACTTCTTGGCTTGGTCGTACTCAGAATGGCAGGTACTTAAAAAATATCCTTAATTGATTTCTCATAATCAAGGCACACATCATTACACAGTGTATAGTCGTTTGTTTTTGCTCTGTTTTCTCATTCTTCTATTTCAGTTTCTTCTGGTCCCTAGTGACCAATTCTTGTTAGTTTCTCGGTTTGATCTTGGGAGGATTGGTTATGTTTTTTCCACTTTCAAGATTTTTCTTGACTCCCTTTCCCAATGGCATTTTTTACACATGGTTTGTTGTTCTTGTCGCACTCGCAGGGAGTGCCCATCTCCGAGTTGAAGATGATGTTGGTGCTCAATTTAATCTCACCATGTTTGGTAAAAATTTCTCAGTCTGCATGGTTTGAAGTATTCTTTGATTCCTTGTATGGATGTGTCAAAGTTTTCTCCTTCATTTGGTTGTCATTGTCAACCCTTTCCTCAGGTCATGGATCACATTGAGTCTTGGTTTCATTTACAGTTTCTCTTTCCATGAGAAATAATTCGTAAATTAGGGTGTGAATGATGGGGTTTTCCCCTTCCTTTTAGTTTTCTAAGGTCATGTTTTCCCTATCAAATTTTATCCCAACGTCTATAGATACATTGTCCTTTTTGATTGGATGTGGCCTAGTGGGTCTTTTTGGTGAAACTTGTCACTTTTGTTACATTTGTGAAAAGTGCCAAATTGGTCTGGCGGCCTCGATAGTATATAATTGCATATTTAAACAATATGAAATGACAGGGAAAATTTCTTATTTTGACCCTGAAGGTGGACACGTGGCCGTTTTTCAAGTTAAAAGTGGGGAGGCAGGGTCATCGTAGAATTTTGAATATTTTTGCCTTTTTGTGAACAAGAGCAAAGTTATAAAAGGATATGCAACTCCGTGGGTGAAAAATTAGTGCCACATGTTTGAGTCATCACTGAAAATTCAAAGAGGGGAGGCGGGATGATGGAGCCCTTTGGATTTTTAAGCTCTGTTTTGAAATGAAGAAAAGGAATAAAAGTGAGTTGTGACTCCGTTGGGGCCCACATCAAAAGTTAGAAGCGTAGAGGTGGGTCGTTGGAGCATTTTAAAGATTTCTTACCCACCTCAACTGAAATATTTTCCACATTGAGCATCTCCTCTCACTTGAGGATTCACCTCTTGGTTTGACCTTTGGAGTTACGCCAAAGAGACACGTGGATTTTTCCACTAGCCCTGCTCATATTTAGACTTTTCAAGTGATTGATACAACTTTATTAAGCCCGGGACACATGGAGGGCCTGCGCCTATTTGGGGACCTGTCTGTAAATGTTACTTTTGAAAAAGTGCCAAAGAAACACAAGGATGTTTCCACTAGATTCTCCCATACTTAGAATTTTAAAGTGACTAGTGCAACTTTGGTAGACCCTATACACGTGGCAGGCCCGTAGTTTTTTTGGATTCCTTCTTTTGAGCTTCATAACAAAGGAGTGCCAAAGAGATACACGGAGGTTTCTTCTGGCTCTGCCCACGCCTAGAATTTTCAATTCTTAGTGCAGCTTTGTTAGATCAAAGGACAAGTGGGGGGTGTGCGCTCATTCAAGGATCTGCCTTTGGTTCTTACCTTTTGAGTTACAGCAAGGAGCCACATGGAGGCTTCCACTCGATCTGTTCATACTTAGACTTTTCAATGGATGAGGAAACTTTCTTGGACCTTAGGCATTTGGCACCTTCTACTGGTGCTTAAACTATTTCAACAAATTTTTTGGACTGAGAAACGTGGTGAGCCCGCGCTTGTTTGCGATCTCCACTTTTGGGAACCATATAAAAGGTGCATTGAAGAGACACGTGGAGGATTTCGCTAGCTCCTCTTTAGACCAATAATTTTTCAATGGCTGAGGGCACGTGGAGAGATTGCGCTTATTTAAAGTCCCTCCTCTAGACTCCATCTTTGAAGTTACGCCAAATAGACACGTGGAACCTTCCACTAGACCTTCCCATACTCTAAATTTATAGCAAGCGGTGCAACTCTCTAAGGTTTTAAACACACGAAGGGCCTGCACTCATTTGATAACCTTCCTCTGAATGTCATCTTTGCAGTTGCACCAAGGAAAAACGTGGAGGATTCTACTGGCTCCTCTTTGTAATTTGCTGACTCAGACTCACAACATAAATATATGATATAATCCATGCAAGGAAACTCATTTCTGAGGGGCATGAATGTAGGTATCCATGCGAGTGCACTCATGTATCAAGGTATATTCTCAAGGGTGAAAAGGATTTCTTTTCAGATCCAGCCATATGGAGTAACTTGAAAATTATTAAAAAGGGGGATTTCTTGCATGACAAAATAAAATAATGATTAATAATAATATAACAAATTATGATATGGGATCCCAGTCATATTTGAGGGTCTGAGAAATGTGATCAGTTCATGATTTATCCACTTGGAAGCTTTGGGTGTAAATTTATTAAACATGAATTTATAGAACAAACTTGTAACAAACAAAGGATTCCTCGAATATTCTTCTTTGTTGGGGGGGGAAATTTGGGATAATTGAGCAAGTGAAATGTATAACTACAATGAGAATACACTTGCATAGGAGGGGTTAAGTTTTCTTATAAATTTTGAGATAAACAATTTTCCTGAGAAACCGTCTTAGATACTAGTTTACTTTCATGTGTCTTAGATTTAATCACGTCAAGGTGGTTGTAAGTGTACAACTATTGACAAGCTCTGAGATTGTTCAAGAAACTTTCCCCTACTGATGAATCTAATGAACCTCGAATAAATTTGTGTTGATCATGAGCATAATTGTGTTTGATGTTATTTTAAAAGGTTTTCAAATAGTTTTTCTTTTTCCTGTTACAAACTTATGTTAAAATCTCTTTGAGTCACACAAGATGTCATGCCATGTGCTAGTATTGTGGCATTTTCCATTTCATTATGAGAAGAGCCTTCATCTGGTAATTAAATAGACAATTTAAAATCACTTTACTCTCACTATGTTGATAAAGATTGTTTATAAGCCTATGAGTGTATCTTAGGCATGAAAAACCATGGATTTCTAACATTTAATTGAGTCTTTAACATGAGATTTTGTGTTGAATTCTTGAAGAATGTGTGAAACCATGCATCTCTGGGACTCCATTGATACACACCTTCTGGTTGAAGGAATATTTTAGCCGTTCTGAAGCATTATGTTTGTGAGTTTTCCAATTTATGTAAAGTCTCTTAGAGATCTTGTATAATCAACTTTATCTTGCATAACTTCCCAGCAAAAAATTTCTCAAACTATGAATCCTACATGTACTACCTCTGTTTGTACTTTGTATTGACAAATGAAGAAATTTCATTGCCAAAGTATGCAGGGACAACCAAGATTCATTTATTGTCTTTAGTAACCCGAACCTTTGTCTAGGAAACATATCCACTCTCTAGTGTGACAACTCGTGAGAGTTAGATTGTATTGGATTGATCATATTTCCTCAAAGTTCTCATTAATATTATGCAGAGAAGGATATCTCGATGAGCTTCACCAAAACATGTTACATAACGGGTCCTCTCACCCTAGTTGAAGGCACAACCTAAAGTAGTGGGGGTAGATCAAACCCTTAGTGAGGTGCTATCCACTTCTCCAACACTTGAGTGAAAAATATTCAGAAAATATCATCCTTGGCTACAAAATGATTCATATCATGGTCTGTATGTCCCTAAGCATCCTGTCAGTTTTGTGATGTTGCTCGGACCCCCATGGGAGAATCAATTTGGATACCAACAGGTATACTTTGAGAAAATAAAGAAAATACAACTATAGCGAAACAAATAATATTATTATATAAATAAATTATAAAGTTCTCAAATTGACAAAAATAATTCTTTTGAAGTAGCTCACTACATTGATTCTTGAAATTTAGTTATAAACCTACAATTACGTACTTGGCATTAAGAGACTAAAAGAAGTAGGTTTCAATGAAGGATAAAAATTTAGGATCCTTATGAGAAATCCATCTTCTCTTCCATGACATGCTTATTCAATTTCATGTTTTGAGAACACCAAAAAAATTTCCATTATTGTAATTCCTTGTAATTTTCCACTAAACTACATCTTAAAAATTACTAAAATTTTGGTCTAATTTATTTTTATTTATTTGTAATACACAATAATTCCTAATTCCTTATACCTTATTGATTTATTTAATAAATTATATCTTAGTCCCTTTTGTAATTTATCACCATAAAATTTAAATCATCTCATTAAAATAATAGTAGCAATTTTCATATTATGGTCACTTTATTTATATTTCCCTAAGGTAAACCACCAAAACACTTATTCTCATGAAATATTTTTAACCACAACCCTTTTATTTACTTTTCACCTAATAAAAAATCCACCCTTGGATCTAGGTCTTTTCAAAAACCTTGATCCTCCTCATAATTTTTTCTTTTTATTTATTTTTCTCATTCATTTTCTCCATTTAGTTTGTAGGTTTCTGGAGGACAAGGCCATCAAAGCACGTTTATTTATTGTGCAGGTTTAGGTGGAGGATTTCAATCTTCTCTTATAGTGTTTAAATGGGGATCCCCTTATCCCCTTTTTATTTGGTCTATCATATCTAGGGTTTATTATTATTATTTTTTGTTTATTATCAAAAGAAGTTCTTGTTTTGGGTATTGAAGCTACCCATTTCTTTTTTTTAACAATTTTTTGCACGTGTGTGTGTGTGTGTGTGTGTGTGTGTGTGTGTGTGTACATAATTATTGTTAACAATAAATTAAAAAAAATCCGAATTGAAGTTCTCTATAACGGCATGACCGGGGTTTTATCATGGAATGGTTGGTGTGTGGTGTGGCCGCGGCCACACCACATTGTGCTAAAACAATAGTAGGTGGGGGGAGGGAGGGGGGGTTGGGCCTCCCCCCTTAAAATCGTATTAATATATTTTTTTATTAATTTCTTTAATCAAACCCTACCCATATTCCATACGGGTTCATCCCTTTTTAAAAAAATTGATGGTTGGTTTTATATAGGATTAATTCAAAGTTATATATATATATTTGTGCATTAACAACCAATTCCAGCATTCAAATAATTTTATCCTTATCACAAAATAATATAATAACTCATTTGAATCAGAGGTAAAATCCTATATACATAGGTATTTATATATTTAATTTGATTAAATTTATAAGATATGTATGTGTGTGTGTGTGTGTGTGTGTGCGTGTGCGCGTGTTTGCGCATGTGTGTGTCTGTACAATCTGATAAGTAATCATTCCAAGAAGGTATAAAGGATTCTACACAATTCTCTTGATAAATATATATGTAAAAAAGCTACAAATTGGTAATCTAATATTTCAAAAAAGGTCTGATTTGAAACTTTTAATTGGAACAAAAAAAAGAAGACCTTCATCCTGCACCATATTATCTAGATTAAACTATTAAATCTACATTATTTAGGTAAATCCCAATATACAAATACTTTCATTTAAATGAGACAATACATTCCTACTTCCAAGATTGAAATATAGAAAGCTATGATTTTTTATTAAATAAAACATGCAATATAAGGTTAAGTTTTCCCAACACTCTATTCTTCAACTAAGGATTTTCCAACATAAAAGAATTCAGGTTTGTTTGTTTTAAAAGTAATGTTGAATATAATCTTTCTTTTGAAATAGGAGATAGTTTTTCATAAGCGACCAAGCTATGGTTTTTAACCTTCTTTTTTTTTACAACAGAAATTGGAAGGTTCCTTTTAACATGAAGCACAAAATTTATTTCACAAAAACTTCCCCTTGATAATTACAATGCATTTCAACTTATTTCCTTTGCAATACAAGGTAAAACTACACACTTCACATTCTATATTCTATCTCTTGCACTATTTTTTTTGTAGTGAAAGACATTCACACAATTTTCATTGAAATAAGATTTACAAACATTTACAACAAAGAGAGTGCTCAATACAACATAAGGGACTCAAAATTTCAACCCAAGGACATTTCATCTCATGGAGAGTAGTATAATTTAAGCCAATACCTATAAATTTCAAGTTACATTCAAGGAAGGAAAACATCACTTTTGAAGAAACACTTGTTTTCAAAAGATATACATACATCCCAAAATGGGACACTTACAAAGGAGTAATTACATCATAATTTTACCAAAACCAAATGCACACCAATAAGAAAATCTTTCACAAAATGTGGAAATAAACTTAACAATACTAAGTCTCCCATTTATCCAACAATATTTAATCTCCAATATGCATGCTTTCCTTTCCAAAAAGTCTTTAAAAACACTGGGATATAGGCTTGGTTTTCCACCCAACCTCTAGGCATTATTACATTCCTTTCCAAAGTTCGGAGGACATGCTAGCCTCCCTCCAATCCCATGGGAGAGAGGTCAAGCATTCCTCGAATGTGTACAAGAGGGGAAGGGGGTAGAACATGAACAACAACACAAAACAATCCTTTACCACACGTCAAAGACATAAAAATCCAACCAAAACTAGGAGGAGAAAACAACTTCCAAATGGGGAAGAGTGGATGAGTAATCCAAATGAGACAAAAGGTATGATCCAACCATAGGAAAGACACATAACAAAATCTCCAAAATCATCCTTATTCCTCCATAACAAACACCCCTCCTTATTTCTCCACCCATTCACCAAAATGCTTCCTTTGGAGGATATTCAAACCTCTTGGATTTCCTTTGCAAGGATACGGAAGGGGGTTCAAACCATATGAACCACCTTCCCCACCACAAACCATGTGAGGAGATAAAGAATATAAGAAACCAAGCCATGAGGTTTAAAAGATAAATTCCCTCCCTCTTCCCCAAAACAAATCCAAAATCCTTCATGGATGGGGAAAAAAATAATTTGAGGAAGAAAAAGAAACATACAATGCGTGCTACATACATAAAAAAATCACACACAACAACAATTTACATCTAAAATCTATGTATAATAACACCAAAGAAGGTTCAAGGATCCTACCTCCAAAAGCTTTCCAAGTCTCTAAGCTTTCCAAGCAAAAGCTCCAAGCCTCCAACTCTATAATCAATCCCAAGCCAAATAAAATCAAAACAACGTCTTTTTTCATTCTACATGAGGAAGTATTTGAAGAAAAAAATGAAGAATTCCTCACAAATGATGGGGTGACATGTGTCACATCTCTCTTCCCTCCAAACCAAGACTCCAAAAATGAAAGAGAGAAAAGATAAATTTCATTTTAAAACTAATCCTCCAAATTACACAAAATGAGTATATGTCAAACTCATGCAACTGTTAAAGAGACACAACACCCAATTATTATTACAAGAATAGTGACTTATGAGAGGTCAAATGGGAGGTAAAAATTACATTAGAAACAAAAATGAATCCTCCATACCTATAGGTAGGGTGCAAGGGCTTATTTCCATGCTCGGAGAACCCACAAAACCAAAAGGGGTCTCCAAAAATGCCAAAAAAAGACCAATTTCGGGTTTTGCATTTTGTGCACAATACTTGAGGTTGTGGGTCCCACCCAAGGCTGATCATGTGACCCCAACTTCATAAATCAAACTTAAACTAATCAAATACACTACTAATAAAAGTGGGGACCATTAGGCTCCCAAAACTAACTCCAAACTAAACAATTTAAACCAGAATAAATTAACAAAATTACAACATTACACTTTAGTGGTCACTCATGGTGCACAAATTTACATGCAACCAAGTAATGCTTCAAACAATTAACAAGGCTAAGACTCGGCCCGGTTGTGCACACTTGATTATTTTCCCTAAAACCCACGTTCTCTTGTGCCCTATAACCTACACACTTAATTACAAACATAAAACACATATGTCCAATAAAATGTATAAAGTCAACTACTCAGTAATTCAATTAAAATATAATCGTGTTAAATATGCTAATACAATATCAGTAAGGAGTTCTTAAAAAGAAACATACACAATTTCATATTGATTCGACATGTGTTAGCCATCCCAGTAACATATAACGATATCCATCGATGTTATAATTAAATAACATAAAATAACCAAATAATTCAATATATCAAAATGTGTGACACAACTATATGTCCATCATATATCCAATAAGATCAACAACATCATAACATGTTAGTATTCAAAACATCTACTAAAATGAACTATAATACTAGTCAATACTAAATTGTCTATATGCTCCCCTATCATCATACATGTCTTCAAATGATCAAGTATCATAGCATAATATCAAAAATGTGCCATAATCCATGTCCAATCATCAAATATGAGTATAGAGTAAGAAAATGAACTAAAGCTACAAAATGTGGACAATACAATTACAATCTTTAAAATTATTTACCAATATATTCTTTATTTGAATTCTAATGTTCAACGTCCAATTAAATAAAATATATAAGATAATGTTCAAGGGATATTAGGGTTCATGTGATGGATAAGACAAAGCCTATCAATTAATGTGTGAGTATATATTTGAATAAATGAAGTTTTTTGAGTCATAGTTATAGTATTTCCAAGATGGACTGAATAAACTAGGAATATATTTGGTAAGAAATAGGTACGTGGCAATGAAAATAGGTATCATTCACCTATAATAGATTTGGCAATTAAATCCCTCTAGGTATATCTTGCAACTCATGTGCAATTTCCAAGTTTAAAATTAATGTGTTTTGATGTCTAAAATGACTTTAAAACATCTAAACATGTGGAAAAATGCCTTCAAACCCAAGTCATTGCTACAAGTGGGAGGTATTTTTGGTGAAATTTTTCTATAACTCTAGTGCCCGACCAGGGAGATAGTGTTACATGCATAGTTGAAAAAATGAACTTTATATTGAATGTTAAGGATCCAATGCAAAACACACCGGGGTCAACCATTTATAGAAATGTACAAATATTGAATTGTACTCACAATAATTGACTGAAATCCAACAAAGGAGGATTCTAATAAACTATTTGATGAAATACTCATAGGAAACCAAGCATGTACCAGTAAATATAAATTTGACCAAATCTATTTTGATGTGAAAATAACAATGACGAAAAGGTCCTTAAAGAATTCTACATTGAGCAAAACAGTGATAGGAAACATAAAATATATTATGTCATATATTGGGCATAATTTTCCAGAAGGGGCAGTGATTTCTCTGTACATGCCTTTCAGCCTAATAAGACAATTGCCTCTAACTCTCTCCATTTTCACATCCATCATAGTTCGAGGACTAAAAGTTACCTCTTATGAGGAAATCATGGTAGGATTTTCAAGTATCCTTAAGTTGTTCTTGCTTCTATGTGACTCTCATGACACCATTGTCTTCTTATGCAAAACGTTTTCATCACAAATTCATCGTGAACTTGTTTGTAATTTGACAAGCCTTTCAAATTTTAAAATCATTATATTATATTTATTTTAACTCAAAGTTGAAGTGAAAGAGGGATTTTCTATGTTAATTGCAGAATGGAACTTAGAAAGTGGCTCGAGTGTGTAAGGTATAATAAATTATAACAACGAATGGAAAATTTTGAGGCCCTACCCCTCACAGAGGCGATAATGTTGTTGTACGGGTTGAGAACAAGGGCACATATAATGCCAACTGGAACGGGGTAAGGTAAATGAGATCATGTTGGGCTTCCACTGGAAGAGTTTTTTCAACACCAGGACAAGGATCTCCTAATCTTTCTGCTGAAATGGGAACTAAACAACTTCCGCTTCGAATGCATTCGAAGATAAATTAGTTAGACAAATAGAACTAACCTATCGTTTATCTATACATTTAAAAAAATGATTATTGAATGAAAGGGTGAGATTATTCATTTACAATCTGAGAAACTGAAAAATGATGCCTTGTAAAAGTTATAAACAATGGAAACAAGTCTAAAACCTGTTCGATAATCTACAACGTATATGTAACATTGCACTGTCCATGTTCGAAGATTCCCCATTTTCCTTTTTGGAGTTCCAAAGCTTGCAACTTTGATGGAAGAGATATGAAAACCATTTGGACAGTTGAGATGAAGCTCTGGTTTACTTGAATTGAATCCATCCTTCATATTCGATTTCCACAAGTCAATCGGTTGAGGAAATGACTCTGATACTCGTGCATAAAGGGACTCAATAGGCCTAGTAAGAAATGTGATTTTAGTTGGATCACCACCAATTTCCTCGAACAACACCAATACATTTCCAGTCGACTGAATCCATGAACGAGGAATACGGTACCGTGAATTCAGGTTTTTTGTTAGAAAGAAAGAAAGAAATTATATTTTTGACTATGAGTGCCAAAAGTTTATCAGCAGGGCTTCTGAGTTCATTAAGTTACAACAAGAAGTATGAGTTTTGAAAAAAATCAAAGAGTTGGGAAAGTAATACAACGAAGAAATGAAAGATACTGTCAAAATAAATGTATCAACAAGTTATTAGTGTCTACAAGCTACAACATGAAGAATCTGCGAGTTCTGTAGTACAAGCATGGATAAGAATCCTATCAATATTCTTACAGCTTCTGAGAAGGCTGGCCACAATTTCTCATACATTTTCCTTCATTATACATTCCTCGATAATCACATGTACTGCAGTCATCTTCTGGAGAGAAGAAGGTAGGCCAGTAACGTCCAATATTATGTCCATTACCGAGTTTCCCATCACTCCTAGGAATTCTTTCACTCCTTAATGGAGTTCATATCCACCCCTTAAACCTTCAGTAATACAATCACCATCTACACAGTGAAAGAAACATCCAAAATATGAAATATGTTCACATTTCTCATTCTCTATAAACATGAACCAAAAAGAGGAAAAAAGTTTACGTGCACATATTTGTTCCAAAGGTGTGTCTCCTACTGTGAAACTGTTATCCAATTTTTCCCGTCAGGAAAAATTGGAAAAAACAACTTGCACACTAAGAAGTGGGGTGGATTGAGTGTGAGAGATTGCATTTTAAGATTGGCCAAACAGGTTGCAAGCGGGCTCAGAAATTGCGATGATGTCAGAGGAAAGAAATTGAAGGAAGCTCGGAGTCGAGCTGAGCAAAAATGGGGGCCTAGAAGTTCAATGTTTTTGGACTTCCAAGGTTTTACAGTTCGGAGTTTCGACGACCAAGCATGGAAAAAACAAGAAAAAGACCCGAAAGCCCGAAATGTCAAATTCTGAAGGGTTTGCCATTTTCGAGTTCAAGTCAACTTTCAAGGTCAATGGCGCCATGTATCGGGATTTCAGAGTCCAAAATGATGAAGTCCGAATTTCAGACTTCGAAGGTTCAAAGGTTCGGGGATTTCGCCAAGAAAAATGTAAATATCGTGAGCCAATGCCAAAAATCCTAAAATCCCGAAGTCCAAAAGGGTTTGGGTTTCAGGGTAAAACTTGACTTCGGGGTCAACTGCAGGAAGGAATTTTCGGACTTTCGAAGGTCTCAATTTAGATTTTCAGAGGCCCTAGTTTTGAAGGTTTTTTTTCAGGGTTGAAACAACAAGAATTCTGAAAGGCACAAGGTCTGAAACACAAAGTCTGAATGTTGGACTTCAGGGTTTCGGAGTTTCAGAACTTTGGAGCTCTAAAACACATAACCACAACTTGAAGTTTGAAACCCAAAGTCCAAATTTCAGAGTTTGGAGTTTCAGAGTTTCAGAGTTTCCACGCACTCAAGTGGATGAACAATAACATCAACCTCCAAATTCAAAATGCCCCAAAGTTGGAAATTTGGGATTTCAGAGGTTGCAATGCATTTCGGTGTCCGAAGAAACACTAGAGCAAACCACTCGCCATTAATGTAGTATGGCATCCCAATCTTTAGATGGCTATAACATTTTACTGGAAGCTTAGATTTACTCAAGAAATGACTTTTTGGAAAGCTCTCAGTGTCCTCTACACAACAACAACTAAGTTCATAAAAATAAAAAAATACAGTTTGCAATTAAAGAGGAATAAACCAGGTTTATCACCTAGCAAAATGATGAGGTATGGGATTCCTTTCTCCTCCAACAAGGTAAAGTACAAGGAGGTATGGGTTTTGTAGTGGCATCTATCATTTTTGCAGGCGATTTCAATGCATTGTTGTGTGGTTGAAGCAAGATTTCGAGTTTCTTCTCTCCCCCTTTTCTCGTTCTTCAAATATATTGTAAGGAGGGTCATTGTTCTAATCTTGGATAATTTTTCTTTTCACCCTCCCTTATTCTCTTGTCTGTAAGTGAATTTGTGGAGTTCAAACCTCCCATTCAAACTGTAATGCAAGTTTGTGTTTCTTAGCCATTATAATGCATTGTATCAAATATTTGGAGGAATAATACAAGTATGTGGATGAATTTCAACCCTCTCTTGTGTTCATTTCTTTCTTATGATCTCTCATTGTAATCTTGGTTATCTATGCATGGTTATTGTATTACATGTTTAATGGTTTGTGTATAATGGTTAGTGGATTCCTATCAGTTGATTGATCTATGGTGTATTTTTATCCTTCTTAATCTGATTGTAGTATAAATCTTTATGCAAAACATGTGTTCATAATTCCTTTTGGTGAATCACCTTTGTTAGTTTAGGTTAATTTTTTTGTAATCTTATTAACCATGTCCCCTTGGACAGTTAGAGTAGATTTTAGAGTAGATATTCTACAATTTAAATGTTTCCATCAGAATAAAGGAATAGGAACCGACCTTCATCATGAGGCTTATCCCAATTACAAAGTCCCACACTTTGGGACAAATCCATTTTTGACGAATCACACTGACTGCCTCAACCATTCACCTGGAAGCATTCAAGGGTGTTATGATTTCACCATAATAGAAATATTTGGGTAGCCAATGTTGGAAATATGCATGTGCTACATGTATAATTTCCACCGTAGCTTTTAGGAAAACAAAAGTCAACTTTAGTTCTACATGCTTTAAGATTTAGTTAACTTTAGTTGGATTACTATTTTTAGGAAATACAATTAAATTAAATAAAACAAAAATAAATCTGCTTTATTTCATGAACCACATGCACTGATTTAAAACAGCAGTTAAATTTAAAGTGCTCTATTTTTAGAGATGTAGGTGGTTATTTAATTAACATCAATTTTTATTGTTATAAATAGAACAAAGTGCGTTGCACACACAACTTGAATGTAATGAGCCAAAGCTCTGAGTACGAAGAATCTATTTAATGGAGAGTACACAAAATTATTGGTTTAATTTTTAATCTATTATTTACAAGTTATTTTATTGTTCTGTTTATTTTCTTGATGTTGTTCATTGTATAAGACTACAAATAATTTCTATAAATTGGTATCAAAGTAGGTTATTTCAGAACTTTATTAAATTATAACAAGCTATGGCTTCTACATCCGGTATGCAAACACACAATTTTAAAGGAAATAATTATTAGTATTGGTCGTTGACCATCAGGGAACTTTTCAGATCTTAGGACGTATGGGAGATCCTTAAGTATGGGTACACAGATCATGTAGATGTAATAGTGTATACTGCACTTTCACAAGTAGAGAAAGATACTTTGAAGGAGTTGCAGAAGAAAGATGACAAAGATATTTTCTTCATTCATCAAGAAATATATGAATGTATCCTTCCCAGAGTGGAAGCATCCAGTCAATCAAAGAGCGCATGGGACACACTTCAAGTTGCATATCAAGGTAAGGATGAAGTAAAAATGGCCAAGCTACAGTTACTTCATAGATATTTTGAGAATTTTGTAATAAAAGATTCAGGTTCTGTAGAATTTTTATCTACTTATGTAGTTGGCATAGTCAAGAAAATAAAATCCCATGGTTAGACTCTTGAAGATAGAAGGATTATTGAAACATTTACTAGGAGTTTTATTTGATCCTTTAGTTATTGCTATTGAAGAAACTAAGGATATGAGTCATTTTTTTGTGATTAGTTGCATGGATCACTAATCAATCATGAACAGAGAACAAATATTCACATGCAATTGTTGATCAAGATTTTTCATTTCAGACAACAGGTATTTGTGGAAAAAAAGATGTAATTTCAGCCCAAGAGGTAGAGGAAGAAGTCCATCTAGAGGACGTGGCAGAAGTTCATCAAACTTAGGTGGAAGAGGATAGAATCAAGAACATAGTTATGTTCAGAGACAAGATAAGTCTCAGTTTCAGTGCCATTATTACAAAAAGTATTGTCACTATGCTTATGATTGCAAGAAAAAACAATATGATCAAGAGAGGAAAAATCAAAATCAAGTTACAAGTTCTATTTCTACACCAATGTTTATTGTATGCGCAAGGATTTCCGAAGAAATACCTTATTTATATCCTATTGAATGTAATTTCTCAAAAGAGATTCATGTGATGTATGGTATTTGGATTCTAGTTGTAGTAATCATATGACATGTAATCTAGATTTGTTTTTTAGTTTTGATGATTCAGTTAAGAGTGATGTAACTCTTGGAAATAAAAATATTGTGTTTGTAAAAGGAAAATGCAAGGTTAGTATTCTAACAAGGGAAGAAAACAAGTATACAAGATGTTTATTATGTTAGAGGTCTGAAACATAACTTATGAGTATTGGATAACTAGTACAGAAAGGATATCGAGTCTATATGGAAGACAATGAGTGAGTTATTGTGGACAAAGATCCTAGTAATCATTTGATTGTAAAAGTGAAGATGAGAAGCAATAGGATGTTTCCATTGATTTTAAAACCAATAAAAAATATGAAATCATATCTGTTTGTAGCAACAACAACAACTCAGTTCGCAGCCAATTCCTACGCTAAGTCAAATTATCCTACTACTGAGTCCTACGCTCAAACAAATGAGTCCTACACTAAGGCAACGGATTCATGCACTGAGGTAACAGAGTCCTGCACCAATGAAAATCATGCATGTGTTACAACAAGTGAGTCCTTTATTAGTTCTTGCATTAATATAGTTGACTCTTGCGATGAAGGAACATAATCATCTTTTCATTCAGTTATGAAAGATGAATCGTGGCTTTGGCATCTAAGGTATGGACATTTGAATTTTGGAGGTTTGAATTTACTTCATAGAAAGAATATGGTTAAAGGTTCCCCATTGATACAAAAACTGGAAAGGGTATGTGAAGGTTGTATTTTGGGGAAGCAACACAAATATTCTTTCCCAGTTAGCAAAACAACAAGAGCAAGTGCACCACCTTGAAATTGTGCACTCATATTTATGTGGACCTATGCAAAAAAACTTCTATTCGAGGCTTTTCATATTTTATGACATTCATTGATGACTACTCAAGGAATACATGGGAATAATTTCTAAGAAATAAATAAGATGTCTTTGATACATTTCAATAGTTTAATGCATTAATGGAGAAGCAAAGTGGATACTATAGTTCTAAGGAAGAATACTAGGAGGTGAGTATGTTTCTAATGAATTTATGAGTTTTTGCAAATATCATGGTATACACAAGTAGTTTACCATGCTTCTTTTTACATTCTAAAAATGTGTTGAAAAATATTGTTAGGAGCATGGTTCCTCAAAGAGCATGGAATAATAAGAAACATAGCATTTCCCATTTCATATATTTTGGTTATGTAGTGTATGCACATGTACCTGATGAGTTAAGGAATAAGTTGGAAAACAAATGAGAAAAGTGTATTTTTGTTGGGTATTTAGAGAATAAAATTGTGTACAAGTTATACCATCCGGTCACTATAAAGGTTGTCAGACACAAAGATGTTCATTTCATTGAAAATGAAGCAAGGGATGGAAGTATAGAGAAAACAATAAGTATATCAGCAACTATTCCGCTTGATGATATGGAAAATGAAACTTTAGAGCAGCAAGGTATTGTATCTACAAATCTTGTACATGCAACACAAGTCGTAACACAAGCTACACCTCCTTCTACAGTTCAGAGGTCTCTAAGATTTCAGCCATCTTCATCCATGCAAGGAACACCACAGAGAACACCAAAAGGAAATCCATCACCACAAAGAAGTCTTGAATTGAATATTCTTCCGCAGCAGAAAACAAGGAGTCTTAGCGAGATTTATAATGTTGATACAACTAATTCATTTGTAATTTTTGTATTGTTTTTTGAAGTTGTAGATCTAGTATATTTTGAACAGGCTATAAAAAATAGTTTGAGAAAAATCCATAGATGATGAGATTGATGTTATAGAGAAGAATCAGACATGGGATCTGGTGGATCTTCAAAAAGGAAAGGACATGATAGGATTCAAGTGGGTCTACAAGACAAAATACAATGATGATGGAAAAGTACAGAAACATAAAGCAAAGATGGTAGCAAGAGGTTTTACGCAACAATATGGAGTAAATTATAGCAAAACGTTTGCACAAGTAGCACATTTCGATACGGTAAGAATGGTTTTAGAAATTGCATATCAAAATAAATGTATTATTTATCAAATGGATGTAAAATGAGCATTATTGAATGGTTTCATTGAAGAGAAAGTTTATGTGAATGAGCCAGAGGCTATGAGATTGAAGGTCATGAAGGAAAGGTATACAGGTTGAAGAAAGCACTCTATAGTCTCAAGAAAGCACTTAGAGCTTTGTATATCATAATAGATTCTTATTTGATTGAGAATGGTTTCACTAGGAGCAATAGCGATCCTACCTTATACACCAAGATAAATGAGGAAGGTAAGATTCTAAATGTTTGTTTATACATAGATGATTTTATCATTATTGGAAATCTATCTGGATGTGATAGGATTCAAGTGGGTCTACAATACAAAATACAATGATGATGGAAAATTACATAAACATAAAACAAGGATGGTAGCAAGAGGTTTTACGCAGCAATATGGAGTAAATTAAAATGAAACGTTTGCACAAGTAGCACATTTCAATATGGTAAGAATGGTTTTAGCAATTGCATCTCAAAATAAATGTATTATTTATCAAATGGATGTAAAATGAGCATTCTTGAATGGTTTCATTGAAGAGAAAGTTTATGTGAATGAGCCAAAGGTTATGAGATTGAAGGTCATGAAGGAAAGGTATACAGGTTGAAGAAAGCGCTCTATGGTTTCAAGAAAGCACTTAGAGCTCTGTACATCAGAATAAATTCTTATTTGATTGAGAATGGTTTCACTAGGAGCAATAGTGATCCTACCTTATACACCAAGATAAATGAGGAATGTAAGATTCTAATTGTTTGTTTATACATAGATGATTTTATCATTATTGGAAATCTATCTATAGTATCATTCAAATCAGCCATGAACACGAAATTTGAGATGACAGTTCTTGGTCTTATGCATTACTTTTTGGGCATTGAAGTTTAACAATCACAAGGAAAAGTTTTTATCTCACAAGAAAAGTATGCAGATGATGTTTTGAAAAGGTTTAACATGTTTAATTATAAGTTAGAGCTAACACCAGTTGTAGTAGGTTTGAGGTTGAGCAAAGAGGACAATGGATCATTTGTGGATCCAACATTATTTAAAAAGTTTGTTGGAAGTCTTATGTATTTGATGGCCATAAGTCCTAATATCATGTATGGTGTGAACCTCATATATAGGTTCATGGAATCTCCAAAAGATTCACTTTGACAAGCTGGAAAAATAATTTTGAGGTATGTGAGTTAAACAAGGAATCATGGAATTCTATATTCAAGTTTAGATGAGTTCAAACTCATTGGGTATAGAGATAGTGACAGTGCTAGAAATCTAGATGATAGGAAAAACACATCCAGCTATGCTTTTCATTTTGGAATAGGAGTGGTTTCATGGGCATCACAGAAGAAACCCATTGTCACGTTATCTTGAACAGAAGTAGAGTATGTAGTAACAATAGGAGCAACATGTAAATCTTTTTGGATGAGAACAATGTTGATAGATTTACAGCAAAAACAAGAGGACGCTACATAGAATTTTTGTGACAAAAATTCAGCCATAACGTCTTCAAAAAATAATTTCTTTCATAAGAGAAGATAGAATATTGATACGAGGTATCATTTCATCAGGGAGCTAGTTAACAAGTAAGAATTTTGTCTTGAATTTTGTAGATCCGAAGAATAGTTTGCTGACATTTTTACAAAGGCTTTGGAAAATGAAATTTTTGAATACTTGAGAGATTGTTTGGGAGTTTGTGATCTTGCACATGGAAATATGGAAATACAAACATAGCTCCAAAATAGTGAAAGCTACAGGTTTGACATTAAGGGGGAGTGTTGGAAATATGCATGTGTTGCATGTATAATTTCCACTGTAGCTTTTAGGAAAGAAAAAGACAGCTTTATTTTAGCATGCATCCAGATTTAGTTGAGTTAATTTGGATTCCTATTTTTAGGAAATAGAGGTAAATTAAATAAAACAAAAAAAAATCTAATTTATTTCATGCACAACATGTGCTAGTTTAAAGCAATAGTTAAATTTAGAGTGCTATGTTTTTACAGCTGTAGGTGGTTATTTAATTAGCAACAATTGTTATTGTTATAAAAAGAATAAAGTGTGCTACATGCACATCTTGAATGTAATGAGCCAAAGCTCTGAGTATAAAGAATATAATTAATGGAGAATGTAAAATAGTGTTGGTTTGATTTTTAATTTGTTATTTGCAAGTTATTTTATTTTTTTGTTTATTTTCTTTATATTATTCGTTGTATAAGACTGCATAGATTTTCTACACTCAATGGTGGTAGAAGGATTTGTTGGTGGCCACTGGTAACCCTTGTTGATAACCTGTGACAAATATATATATATATATTTAGCTTTACTCAAATTATCTACTATTTTCACTTACATGAGTTGGACCAAAAAGATTAGAACATTTCAGTAACTCACAGTACCTTTCATCTTGGATATGCCAGTAACTCCTCCACACCATCACAGAATTAATGTTTTAATGTAAAAGACAATATATTTTCTGCATAATTATTTACACGATCACACAACTCCACTTCTACCAGTAATAACTGATTCACCAGATCTACGCCATATTTCCTTATAGCGAATTGCAAAGCCATACCTGTCCGGTCATCCTTGAACTGCACCCAATGTTTTTAAATATTTGCATTTTACAAATTAAATGGTTCAGGAAGAAGACCATATACTTAGAATAATGGGAAATAATCAAATCTTAGAAGATAAGTGAGGACATGTGTTTTCTCCCCGTTGCAGAAACTGACCTTCATTTGCTTTTTCTACACTCTACGCCAAAAACACATAATCCCCTGTCAAAATGCAACACATGAGCGTACAGAAAAAGACTTCTGCGGCAGGAAAAACCAAAATTTACAATCCACATCAACGGTTTCCATGTATCCGTATTTAAATGTCATCTGCTTTGCAATCTTGATTCTTTAATTTTCTGACAGTTGTCATCTGCCAGAGGGCTCATCTCACTTATAGCACACCTTTCGGTGTAAAAATAGTATACTCGATGTGATCTAAAATGATTGTCATGTTGACCATTTATTAGCCTCGCATAGATCTTAGTAATATCTAGATCTAGGAAATCAATACATCTCTTCATATCCTTTCTTCGAATATGAAACAAAATAAGATAGTGGTAGGAAAATATTACTCATTATGACCTAAAATGCTCATCAAAATTATCTTGCTTAGTTTCTTCCAGATTCTCTATTTTATAATCAGATGTAAATTAGAGACATTTTCTATTACAAATATTATATTGTATATGTTTCAAGTTAATACAAAAAATTTCTTATTAGTAATATTATATTTCTTAAGGGCATTCATGTTTTATTTATCATTGGTTTAAAACTTTTATCTCTTGAAAGTAGGGTCATTAGTTTGTATGTTACAAGGGGTGGAAAAATCACGTATGTTATACGACGAAAAATTAGTTGGATCCTATATACTTGGCACATGAGGTGGTTTCATATGATATAAACTATCTTGTAGACCTAAAGCAAGTACTATCATAGAATTTTCATGGCTATTCAATTCCTTTCCTTAAGCTCTCATACAACATGCATTCACTATGTTTCTTGTTATTTGGTTTTTTTCCTCCTAATTTCTTCTCTAATTCACTCTTGTTTCCTTGCATATTTGACATTTTCCTATAAATTGAAGGTTTTTCTGGAAATATATAGTGCACTATATTTGTGAAAGGCCCTTCTAACTAGTATTTTGGCTCTCTCGTGAATCATGGGTTCTTCAGTTTCCTAATTGAATTGAATAATCCTATAAATAAACATTTTTATTAGTGCAGTTAGGATATGAAGTGCTAGTTTTGCACATGGTATACATATACTATAAATGATGCAGGAGAATCCTAGGACTAAGTAAATCCTACATAATTTCAAATAATGCAGGATGCATAAAAAACATAAAAGGTGCATAGGAAAGAGAGATTAATATATGTGCATGAAATTAAAAAAGTGGGAAAATAACTTTAAAATAAATGGAGCAAAATTTCAGCATCTGGTTCAGAAGGAATGACACATAGAAAAGTAGATAAGAGTGTAAATATAAGAAGCAACACAAGAAAAATGGAACTTAAGGGAAATACTGGTATGTGGAGAGTGTAGGAGAAAGTGAAACGTAATGGGAAGGTAGTAAAAAGGAGACTACGAAGGAAGAAGAAGGAAAAGGTATTCACAAGATGATGAGAAATATAATAGGAAGAAGGTGTGAAATGAAAAGAGGAGAGAAAAAATAATTCAAAAGATACCAAAATAGAAGCAAGATGCAAAGGAAATTTGTAGAACAAAACATGAGGTGAAAATACAAAAGATACCAAAATAGAAGCAAGATGCAAAGGAAATTTAGAGAACAAAACATGAGGTGAAAATACAAGGTGAAGCTTGTATGAGAGTGACAAGTGTCATATCTGTTTAGTCATATGGCTAACAATGACAAGCCAATTAAAGCACCGATCAAATAATACAACCACCAAATGATATGGCATGATAGGAGTGTCCAAATGGAGGTAGGGTAGATAAGGACATTTGAGATCTCAATTTTAATTTTTATCTAACTAGGAAAAGATGGAGGATCCAACATAAACGAGATAGAAGAAAAAAAAATTGTTGGATGTGTGGCTATAAATAGAGGAGAAATTCACCATTTTTAGGGTAATGAGAGAAACTTGTTGAAGATAGTTACAGGGAAAAAGAAGAGATGTTTGAATTATACAATATATTCAAATGTAAAATATAAATAATCTAGGTAGGTCCTTAAGAGTCCTCTAATTTTTTTATAAGCACTGTGGTGACCAACATTTTTAGATGTCGTGTGGAGCTTTCCCACTAACTGAAGTCTATATATTTTGCGTAACCCATTGTGTGAATCTATGGGCATGTGAGGAGTACCTTCCCACCATCAAGTGGTATTATATTGTGTTACTTTCCTAAAAGTGAGATCTAGTGTAAGGTCGAAGAAGAGGTATCTAGATCAAGACAAATCGGGTTCTCCATTATGAAGAAAAGTGGGTAGAGAACGGAAATGAAATTAGGAGTGCAACAATCAGAATATTTAATGATATTTAATGAGAGGGAATGTTTTTGAGGTAGTTGTTATGAGGAAGTTGGAGGAGATGTTGGAGGAGATTCAAGAGTTAAAATAGTTAAGGACAAAACTATAAGATGTGGTAGAATACCACTAAAAGGGATAAGGTGTTATGGTAAAATGATCCTAAAAAGGGGTTTGCAGATCAATAAGGATTCATGTTCCTAGAGATAAATGCATGCAGAGAGTTCTAGTGGAGCATCATGGGAGAGATGAAATGTGTGTGGACATACAACTAAGATTTGTGATAAGGGAGTGCAAGCATGAAGATAAAAACATTTTCATGGGAGTATTGTGGAAATAAAATGCTTCAAATATGGTAGTACCATGAAGGGATGCATGAGAAGATACTTATCCAGTGATCTCAAAAGTTGAGTTAGGGGTGAATAAAAGAGTCCCCAAAAGGAAGTTGAAAGCGCATGAGAATATCATGTTGGAAAAGAAGGTTTCCATAGAACATAGGATGTTGATTGTAGACCATGAGTGCATTAAGGATTACATAGAAATATGAGTTAAGGTGGTGAAGAGAAGGCGACAGTGGAGGGAAGGGAGTGCACTAATAAAAAATATGCTCATATAATACACTTTATAAGCAAAAAATAATGAGTAGGTGAGTGAAGGAAAATGAGAAGAATTCTCAGGATAATGTGCAAGAGGAGTAACTCATAGAGGCGTTAGGAAGTCTGTTGGTGGAGGAAAGAAAAATAATAATGATTCCTTTGTAGAGGAAATAGATAAATTTTAAGATGTTAAATAATTACTCATGAAATAAATTTTACCCGGTAAGGATATCTAAGGAGATATCGAAAAAATGTATGTGGAAGGGTACACAGAAGAAGAGCATCGTACTACTTGAAAAAGGTGTAATAGAAATTTGAAAACATTGTAGGGAAATGCACAAGTTCCCACGTGGGACACTACATAAGATATTTTAATTGAGAGAGGATGGGAGAGTTTGATCCTAGAGGGGATAACCGTGAAGGAAACCAAGGTAGAGAAAGCTAAAGTAGAGGTTTCCATAGAAATATTGAAAAAATAACAGTAGAGGATGAAGAGGTCCATGAAAGACTCCAAGAAATAGATCATGTAGGATAACACATGAGAGAATAAACATTTAAGAAGAAATTACATGACATAATAATTTACCAAAATGAAATTTGGGAGAAAATATATAAGGAGACTACAAGAATGTGCAGTGTAATATGTACACAAGAGGAGGGACACATGGAAGAAGAAAGGTTTAATGGAAGTACCGAGATACTGTAAAAAAATTAAAGTGTTACCATGTAGGAAACCAAGGAATAATGAAGCATTTTCAAGAGGCTCTATACATTTTTCACTATACATTTTTCACAAAGGGGAAGGCACAAGATAAGAAAGAAGGATGGAGAGTGGCGAGAATAAATTCCACAGCAAGAGGGAAAAGAGTACGGTACAAAAGAAAGAGTTCCACAAATAGGAGTGTGCTCTAATATAGAGCAATGGGATAATAAAATAATATGCCTTGAATAATTTACCTTATAAAAGAGAAAGGGAGAATCATATAAGATTTGCACGATGAAGAGCATGGAAGGAAATAAATGTGCTATGGGGATGAACCCAAGAAAACTAAGGATAAAATAGAAAATAACAACAAGATATGGGTGATCTATAATGGGTCCAAACCCACATATGCACTTGGAAAAGAATGTCTAGGAAATAGAAAGTAAGAGATAGTGGTATAAAATAACTTGCCTTGGGGAATAGATGTGCATTGAATAACAAACCAAGTAACTAAGAAAAAATATCACCATGGAAAGTGAGATCGTAGAAGAAAGGTGACATAACAACTAATAATAAGGTGCATGAGGAGAAAGTGCACATTGAAAGCTCGAGAAAAAGAGGGAAAAGGTTTGAATAACAAGAAATGCACAAAACGAAGAAGTGCAGAGAGGATAATTCATGCATAGAATGAGATAAAATATATATAAAAGAAAAAAAAAAAAAAAAAGTGTGCAGATGGGAAATGCATAAGGTAGGAAGAAAGCATAGAATGCTTTAGGTGGAGGTGGATGGACGAAGGTGAACACAAACATGTGTAAATGAAATTTGGAAGCCAGTAAAGACTTGCAAAGAAGAAGGCTCGGGAGAGAATCCTTAGGAGAAGAAGACGTGTCAAGGAAATACAAAACATATGAATTAGAGGGATGGGTAGAGACTTACACTAGGAAAAAGAAGTCATGAGAAGGAGAAGGTTGTAAAGGACGGATAAGGAGGATTAATTCTTAGGAGGATGGTTCCATGCGAGTAGAGATTCGTAGAGGATTGAAAAAAGAGATCCATTTAAAGGATAATGTTGGGCTGTGGTGAGTAGAGGATCACAATATTGTACGATAGCATAGATAAGTCACTGGGTGTGAAAAGATAATGGAAGAGATGTATGAAGAATCAAAAAGGATAGAAATAGGATTATTGGATGAAGAAATTGGGACTACTTTCTTATATATTCCTAATGGTGCTCTTACCACTGACTTATTATACTTGAAGTGGAACTCAAGTTTTCAATTACCTAAAACGTTTGATGTAGGATCATCCCAGGAATAAAGAAATAAAACACAATTTATCTAAAGGAATGATGTGCTTGAAACATTAAATTAACGTAGGAAAGGGGTTACAAGAGATGTGTGTGTTAGAAATGAAAGGGTGTGGGAAGAAAGAAAGAATGAAATGTATGGCATGTATAAAATTAGATAAGCACATGTAGATCGAAAGTAACACTAGAAAGATAGCGCATAACACCAATAGTGGTATGTTGAGAACATAGGAGAAAGTGAAGCACAAGATAAATGTAGAAAAATAAGTGACTAACAAGGAATTAGAAGGGAAAGGAGTGCACAAGGTGGTGAGGAGCACAAGTGGATGAAAATGTGAGATGAAAAAAGGATCACATGAACGTTTAAGAAGAGCCAAAAATAGAACTAATCGTATAAAGGAAATATAGTGAAAAAAAACCTGAGGCGAAAAGAGACAACGGAGCTAACAGGATAGCGACAGGTGTTGAATATTTATGGTCATGTTGGAGATAAGGAAATGCTACTTGAAGTACTTATTTGAGAATCCAACCACATACTGATGTGACACACCAAGAGTGACAGAATTGAGGTAACAATGACAAGGGAACTAAAGATTTGAGTTCATATTGTGATTGAGGAGAAAAAGATGTAGGAGCCAACACAAAGGAGAGAGAAGAGTTAAAATAGCTACACACATAACAATAAAAGGTGGATAAATTTGTGATATTGAGGGTAATGAGAAAATGTTTTTTAAGAGAGTTAGAGGGACCGAGTAGAGAGGTCAATAATAGGCCATGTAGACACTAAATCATGCACTTTGGGTATATTTCTAAGTCTTCATCACATATCTATGGCTATGATTCCTAAGAGAGAAAATTACTAACCAACCATTTTCATTAGCCTCTTTGCTTGCTTTTTGGTTTTCTTCTTTGTCTTACACAGCTTCTTGCATAATCTAACCTTCGATACTTTAGCTTTTATGAATCTGGACATCGCTGCCCCCATCCCCTCTACTTGACCCTAACCTCTTTGTATCTTGCTCACATATTTTGTGTCCTTTGTATTTATGGGGAATATTATTTTCTTGGGGGTCATCCTTTTAGTGATTAATTACAAAACTTAAACAAGGGAATCATATAAATACAAAGTTGTGGTCATAATAAGGGACCAAGCGTTAAACATCTATTACTATCACCTAAGGTTGCGTCCAAAGCCATTCTCAGAGCATCAAAGCATCGATATAGCATCCATTTAAGGGACAAGGTACTTCATTCTTATGCATACACTTCATAGGAGGGGAAGTTCATTTTTCCATGCACACACGTCTATTTACATATTCTACATAATGTAATTTCTTGCTATTCAAAATCACTTGGTACAAGAGCCACTTAGGGCACGATTCTACATAAACACACACATGCATAACTACATGGATTCTAAAATGTAGTGTATTTCTTGTATCGTAAGTTCAATTAGTTGGGTGTTCGTTAGGGTCATTCTAACTCCCCATTTGCGTATTTTTCTTTTTGATGTGTTTTGGAGTTTTGCAAGTACTCTTTTTCTTTACAGATTTAAGATGAACTCGACAATTAATCAGTGACAAACACATAACTAAATGAGACATAGAACAAACATATTTTGACCCTGTGAAATTGAGTTTCTAAAGTTCTAAGCAATCAAAAGCACCCAGAGGAGGTCCCTAATGCCTAGGTTCCCTTGACCTATTCTAGGCGCCATAGTCCTGGAATTCTGAACAATTCTACATTTTTTTGGGCTCGGTTGTGAGATTTTGATTTCCTATTTTTTTTGTTTTTTGGCTTGGCACATCTTCGATATTATTGAAAAATTAGGTAAGATATTTATCCGTTCTCTTGCACTTATGGTTTCAAACTTAGTAGCCTACTTGTTTTATTCAAATATCTACTACTTTTCTATATCATTACATTGTAACTTAATTATAATTATATTTTTATATTTCAATATTTGTTAAATCATTTGGTGAACCTGACTCATTCAAACACTCTTGGATCATAATTTCATAACTTCTTGCATTTATCCTAGGCTCCTCTCATCATGGATATCTATATTCATGATTTCTTGCTAAAAAATATTGAGTGTCGTGCTAAGAGCATTAATCTTTTGGCTACTACTCATATTCCTTCCACTACTCATCCATACATTGTTTATTAGATATTCCTAGATGCTTTTTCTCACCATATTACATTTCCATTTACTAGAGAAAACAATCTTTTAGTGTATGACAATGATATGCCTCTATATGTAAGAGTTTGTATCAATAACATGGGTGTTAAGCACACTTTAGTTGATACTGGATCTGAGCTAAATATTTGTCCTTTATCAATCATTCAAGCTAGAGAAATTTCCAAATCTATTCTTAACCAAACATCTATTTATGTTCCATCATATGATTCCACTACATGTCCCTGTATAGGAAGTGTCACCTTTCCACTCATAGTTGGGCCAAAGACTATTCTAGTTCTAATTTTTGTCATTGATATCCCAATTCCATATAATTGCTTACTTGGTAGGCCATGTCTTTATAGAATTCAAGAAGTGTATTCTATAATTCACAGACATGTTAAATAATTACATGAAGGATTTGAATATGCAATTCCTAATGATAGTAATCCATTCCAATATCACCACTTAGATCTAACTACTGCAGTTACACCTACTTCTACTTCTTCGATTGTGCATCTTGTTGTTGATCCGTGACTGACACATTACCTAGAAAACTTTCCTACACCAGAAGGAACCATTTGTGTATTACACATTATTCCATCTGCTCTAATATCACCACCTCCTTATACTAATAATATGGTTCTTTATAGGGGGTCTATCCATACATCGGACATCATACATCCTTCACTTCCTTCTCATGGGAAATTTTCATCCTCACTTCCTCCATTCACATGCACTCTCTTCATGAATAATGCTTACTGGATGCACATCCCATTTTTCCCCACCTTCTTTGACACTATTTAAACACATGATGGATGGGCTCAACTACAATTCACATTGGATGATCTCATCCTTGCAATGCATGCTCCTCATTTATGTCATGGATACATTTGCATTATTTGTGTTTATGGCCTCCGAGCATTTCATCTATAAGTATTTGTTGGATGCATTTCACCACTTACTCTTGGAAAATCATGACTCAATTACATTGGTGTCACATTAGATCCTAATCATATTGACATTTCATTCCGCATGCCCTTCAGATGTGTTTTCATTTGTAATGATTCATTTATCGGCTATTCACAAAATCTTAATTGATGGTATCCACATAGATGTCCATTACTACCTTTCACTGAAGAAGAATACACAATAGGCATGTATAATCTTCTGCGCAACAAATCCTTAAAAGATCAACCTCATACAATTGCCTACCAAGTCTTTGATGCATCTCCATTTGATTTTTATGATGACAATGACAATCTCTTAGATGATGTTACTTAGTCATACTTATCATCATACACTTAAGGGGCATCATGATTATTCTTCCCTCCCCTCTAGCATTGTTAGGTGTGTCACACTTTGAACATTTCACTTGTTAATTTGCATATAGTCTTTCACACGTGTCATGCAGATATTGATACACTTTTATTGTCATTACCTGATGAAACACTCTTGCACTAGAGTTCACACTTGACTATTGAAGGCATACTACATTCATGTAATCAACATCATGCACACAACACATTTCATTCTTGGCATATTCATGAAACATCTCTCTGGCATCAAAGTCTCACATATCACATTACCCTATGATGTACTCTTGTCCCACAGTTCATAATTGAGTATTGAGGGTCTCAATATAAACTGTAACTCACCACACTCTATATAGCATAGACTTAAAACTATTTCTCGATGAAGCAATCTTTTTCTATGGTACATTCTCGACTGGTGAGGGGCATTTAATAAATGAACCTCATATCATGCATACTCATTGAAATTATCTTGGGGGAAAGAATGATCCTATCACATTCATAATATATTCAATTCCATTTCACACTCACATCATACTGCATATATTGGATGCATATTGTTATTGTTTACTTATACTCACATGTACACTTTTCATACTATGTTAAGGAGAAACTTTGTATGTCATTATCTTTATCATATACACATGTGTGTTCAATTTCCTTCTAGTTGTGAATGCAAACCTTACCCAGATTATTACACACAAAATGGATTCTTGGCATTGTACCTCTTACCACTCCCACAATAGCATCCTGGGTCTATTCAATTTCGTACACATCACAGCATTTCTCTTGCAGGAACTATTTTCTACCATGGGTAATTTTTTGTCATTTCTTATTATTATTTGAGATATTTGCCCTTTGTCTTGTGTGCACACTGTATGCTTTTGGCCACTTTGGCCATAATTTTCTTGTGACATTGTGAGCGATGTCTCGTGTTTATAACCCAATTTTCATAGTCTACGTTGTATGTTTACTTGATAGCTTACACAATATATTCTACACGTGAATTTGTCTGGTTTTCACTAATACTTTTTTCCTAGCCACATTTTTTGTGTGTGGCTTGGTTTCGACTAAGCACAATCTCCCCTTGGAGGGAATTAATTTTAGTACAATGTTTGATCCTCTCTTTGGGCTTCATACTCCTTGTGACATCGTATGAACCCAAAACAAGGGGGGGAATCATTGGGTGAATCAGTCACCCCATTCATTAGTTCACAGTCATAATACAACACAGTTCAATACCAGTACAACAAATTCTTTAGTCTCAACAATGACCCAAAACATGACTTGGGTCTTCAACATAACATAGATGGCCACAACCAAACACAAACAGAAGCATTTTTCATTCTTGACCCTTGGCGCTTATGACCAGAGGGTAATTACAAAATATTGCTCAGATCAACATAACTTTGAATAGTCTACACAACATTTTAATTAGTACATGCACACTCCTTCAACAATCATTATGCATGTTTATCCTTTTCTCTATTTTTGTTGGATTAAATTAGAAAACACCGTCTATAGTGGTGTTTACACTTCGGAAATCAGTCAAAGGTTGGAGAATAACACTAGACATTTGTCTCTACACTACTTTTGACATAGCGTGAGACCATGTGCAACATAATAAATTAATAATTTATTTAATAAATGTTAATTAGCTTAGGTAAAGTGTACTGTTGGACTAATTTAATTAATCCAATGGGGGTGAATGTATCTAATTAATTAATTAGATTAATCAATCGCAAATGAGGTGAACTAAGAAGTGAACCGGGATAGTAGTGGGAGCTAGTGTAATTTTGTGGTGTCTACATTAGGAGATAAAGTTTTTACAAAAAATGATCTATAGAGTGGATACTATAAAATACAAATTAGAGAAGGAGATTAATGGAATATAACATTAAAAATGGATATTGTCTATATGATTGTTTGGTAATGTCATTTAGATTATCCAATGCACCTTCTACATTTACGAGGATGATGGATCAAGTTTGCGAGACTACATTGGTAAGTTATTGGTGGTATATTTTGATGATATCTTGATATTAATTATAATTAAAGAGGATAATTTATTAAATTTGAGAATGGTGTTAGAAGTGTTAAGGATATATAATTTATATGAAAATTTGAAGAACTGAAAGTTTATATAGAGGAGTTTGGTTTTCTTAGGGTTTGTAGTTTTAGAAGATACTGTGAAGATAGATAAATCCAATTTAAATATAATTATTGAATCAAATATCCAAAAAATCGTAATAGAGGTAAGAATTCTCCATGGGTTGGTTAATTTTTACTCAAACTTTATCAAAACATTATTAGTATTGTGGCACCAAGAACATAATGCATGAAGGAAAAAAAATTTATATAGACAAGGGACACAAATGAGAGCTTTGAATTACTCAAGAAGAAAGAGATACATTCCAATGTATTTTTTCTTACCTAATTTTACAAAAATATTTTTGGTTGATTTTGATGCTTTGTATGTGAGAATCAATTTTGTTTTAATTCAAGAAAGAAGGCTTATAAGATACACTAGGAAACTGAATAAGGTATGAAAAAAATTATTCCACTTATGATATAAACTTTCCTTCCATTTTACAAGCACTAGGGAAATACAAATTTTAATTAGTGAAAAAGAATTTAATATCATATTTATAGATTATCATGCCTTAAAATTTAGGAATAGAATAGTCATGTAAAGTGGGTTTCATTCTTGCATGGATATAAATTTTTCTCAAAGAAAATATAATGAAAACTTAACTGGATAGCTAACATTTTTAGTGCACATGTATCGTTACTAATTTTTGTGGTAAGTGAAGTGGTTGGGTTTGAAGATATTAAAGAGTTACATGATTTTGAACATGAATTTGGGAGGAGTGTTTAGAAAACAAGAAATCCAATGACACATGGCATAAGGTATATTCCTGATGATTATGTTATGGAAGATGGATAACTCTTTAAATGAAAACATTTGTGTTCCTATTGGATCTATAAAGGATAATATTTTAAGAAAAATTCATAGTGGTTATTTGGTTGTCATTTTGGAAGTTGAATTAGATAATAACACTAGTGGAGGAAATATTTTTTTATCCAAATCTGAAAAGAGATATGGTAATGTATTATTCAAGATGTAAGATATGTCAAGTTTATAAGGGACTTGAAAAAACCATTGGATTATAAATGCAACTACGAGTGCCAATATGACCATGGATAGATTTTCGTATCAAGGCTACCAAGTACACACCTATTTAATGATTCAATTATTGTTGTTGTGGACGTATTTTCTATGATGGTGCACTTTATTTCATGTAATATGGAAAATGATGGAGAAAGGGTAGCATATATATTTTTCAAGGATGTTGTTAGGTTGCATGGTGTTCCAAAGAATATTAATGCATATAAAGAGACCAAATTTATGTGCCACTTCAAGATGACCTAATGGAACAAGTTAGACACTATGTTGCATGTTAGTAGTGCATATCATCCTCAAATGGACAGGTAAACAAAATTTGTTAATATGAGCTTGGAAAATATTATGATGTGTATCATAGGTGAGAAGCCTAAACAATGGGAATTGACACTACCACAAGCTCTCTTTTCCTACAATGATTCGGTGAATAGATCAATGTGTGAGTCACCATTTCAAATATTGTATTGTATAATTCCTAATGGTATTTTAGATTTGGTGCAACTACCTATTTAGAAATGGTGAGTAATGGTGTCGAACCTTTTGTAGAGCATATTTAACAATTGTAAGAAACAATAAGGAATAACTTAAAAGAATGTAATCACAAATATAAAATGATGACATATAACACTAGAAGACAAAAACTATTTATAGAAGGATATTTGGTGGTGTTTTATTTGACAACTGAGAAAATTTCTCAAAGGAACATATCACATTCCCAAGTAAGAGAAGATTGAGCCTTGTAAAATTGTGAAGAAGATCAATGAATGCATATGCGGTAATTCTACCACACAATTTTTTTTATTTCTCTAGTATTTAATGTTTTATCTATGTATGGATTTCATCAGGAGGGGGATATAGAGGAATAAAATTAATTAGTGGATTCAAAGGAGAATATTTCAAGGAAGAAAAGGGAGATGGTGACGTAGGTTCTTGAAAATAAAATAATCAATGCAAGACAAATGAATATTATAAAATATTTAGTACAATGAGAATGTTTTATGTATGAGGAAAACACATAGATTTTAGAATAGGAGATGAAGAAACTTGATATCCACAAGCTACAACAATTCAATCTCAAGTATTCACGGGCCTTGAGGTCTTTTAAACTAGAGGAGAATGATGTAGATTTAATGGTCTACCTTGTAGAGACCATAAATTTTGATGTAAGAATATAAACAAATAGGGTTTTCATTCAAAATTTATGAAAAATTTACATACATTGTTTTAAGAAATACTAGTTACATATGACCAATTTTGACAATTTTTGAAGGTTGAAATCATCCATCTAGGGCCCAAAAATTTGTTTTGAACATTTATTTAAATTTCTACAAAATTTCAAAATATAGTATCTTTGTAACTATGCGCCAACTTGAGTTGAAACTCAAGTACTAAATTGATTTAGACATATGGATAATATGTACAATTTTGTAAGATTTGAAAAGTTGAACTTTACAAATTACTAAAATAGCTTTACTAAATATAGTAAATTTTATTAAAAATAGTAAAATTTACTAAAAATAGCAAAGTCTAAAAAAAATTAGTATTGGCAATTAAGTTTAATTAAAAGTCTAGTGCAATTTGAATAAAATATTCTCAAATGTAATTTAAATGGAATTAGAAGAATTTATTTAGAAAGTTTTACACTTTTTGTTGATTATTTTCGTAAGTTGATTTCAAATTACTAGAATAAGCAAAAGTTCTAAGCTGATTAAAATTTTAAATAATGGAATTTGTATTTATAAAATAAATCTAAATTAGGTGTAAGGAAAATACCAAATAACCTAATGTTAAAAGCCAAACTTGAAGCTCTAAACTTGTAATGCATGTTTCTCTCGTATCTAAAATTTAAGGAGCTTAATCAAAAAAAATTTAAAAAAAAATTTAAGGAGAATTTTGCACGGAACATTTGGTCTTTCCGGTTTTCGAGGTTTCGTGGAAAAAATCACCCAACATATGGTACAAAAACATTTTTAAAAAACGCAAAGATCAAACCATATGGTCCACCAAAACCAAAAAATAATAATTGAAACCATATGAACCAACGATTGTCTGGTTCGCTGCGGCCTGCAACTGACTTATTGGGATTACAATCACTCCTCCTACGAAATTAACCCGACATTTTCAAGTCCAATAAAAAAAACCGCATGTTCATATTATACACGACGAAAGGGAATTTTGTTGGTAATATAAACGACAGGCGTTTGCCATTTTACAACATAATAATAATATATTATATCTAACGAATGTCTGTGACTTTTACCATAATATTGTTTATGGTAGACAGAATAACATGATTCCATAAAGTAGTTCAGGTTCCCTTGTCCTGCTAAGTCTGCATTCTAATTATTTGGCACTAAAAGGGAATAAAACCAATCAAATGTGATAATTAGCAGCCTATCTTCATTTATCCAGAAGCGTCACTTACAATCACGAATCAAATGAAGGCAGATGCTATTCTCCCGATAAAATATGCTGTTGAAAAACACCGTGTTGTGTAAAAAACGTGTCCCAGCATTTGACAACATGACCTCATGATTGCTAGCACACATTCCTACCAACCTCGGTGCAGCTCACGACATGCAACCATCTGTTTTCAAGCTTATAAGTTAAACAAATAATATAACCCTGCCTGTGGGACCCACCCATGCATGGGCATGCATGTCATGTATGGCACATTTTATGGGGGCATCGATGTTAGGAGGTGCACTCTATTGGGAGAATGGCCTCCGCCTCAAATGAACAGGCACATTTCAATGTCCATAATTGTCAAAAATTTATTGTCGCGTAGGGAAAACTAAATTGTGGATGAATAAGTCGGCACGAGCCTTGTTTATGAGCATCACCTACTCGATATTAGTGAATAATATGGAAAAAAGGAAAAGTCGTGGTGATGGATAGAAGTCAAAGGAGTGGAGGAGATGGGGGGTAATGGCTATTTTGATGCTACTGTACATATATTTCCCCTTAGGACACATGTATTAATCAATTTCTCCAATTTTTTTTCTGGGAAATTTAAAAACCTACAAGAATCTACAACATGTTTAATATGTGACTTGACAGTGTGGACGCTTTATAACTACACCACATGGTAGCAATCAACGTTATATTTGTTTAAATTTAGAAATTAGTTTGACTCTTCAACACAATCTACATGTATACATGATTCATATTCTATATAAACATATATGAATAATAATACATCCTTGCGCCATAGTAACTCCCACGAATGAATTGGAGGGGACCAATATCAATTTCATCCATAGTTTAAGGTGGGTTAGAATTGAATACGTTTCCATTTCCTATGCATACTTTATGTGGGTCACATGGTAGAAAGTCTAAAATTATTCCTCCCATTTAAATACTTGAATACAACACAAATCACTACCAAAACCCCTGCATACTAGCATTAATCTTCCTACAACTTTACAACTTATTCACAACATAATAATTTAGTCTTCAACCCCATCTTATGGTTTCCGTAGTCTCCTCTCAAGATGTTTCAAGCCTTATCATGTTGTTTAGCAATGACCATTCTTTGCTTCCATGGCAAAAATATGACAACCACCTTCGAAACTTCTTCAAACATGCTATCTTGGACATTTTTCTACTTTGGATGAGTCTTTTCTCATGTAGAGACATACTACAAAGTGGCTAACAATTGTAAAAAATATAAACACATATTCTAACCTATTATAACTCACTTTTACTTGATTGAAATCCTTTACGACATGTTATAATCAACATACTATGTATAGTAAATTCAAATTTTGAAATGTTCATTTTGGAGGGAAAAATAGGAATCTTTTCAAATGGCTTTCAAATGACAAATTGAGATGATTTTATTTTTATTGAATTCTTTATAACACCTAAGAATCATTAATACCTTAGACAAGAATAATTAAACTTATTTTAAGTGATTCTCATGCATCATAAACTCAAGTCAAAAGTTTTCAAATGAAGAATGTCAAATCTTATTCCACTATAACTAGATATCACTATGCAAGGTGGATAACGACTTCTAGTTGATGCCTTTTCGGAGTAGTGCCAAATTTTGTAGTGCATGTGATTCCCACAACCCAAGTAAAATTCTTTCCTAGAACTTCTTATCTATTTTTAAGGTTTAAAAGATTGAGCAGAGCATTTTGAAGCCTCTACAATGTGACTAGAAGTGACCGAAAGAGAGTGAAGAAGATATTGAGACATTTGAAAAACCTAGAAAGTTAAAAATCATAGTTTAGAATAGTGTCAACCCCATAGAAATAGTTCAAGAGAGTATAATTTTTTTTTCCCCTATTGTAGAGTCCTAGTTAGGACACTCTTTAGGTCACAAATTCAGTATTAAGTCACTCTCAAGTCTAGATGTCCCTATTCCATCATTAAGATCACCCAAATAATTTTATAATCATTTGTAATTACCTATGTGCACTCAATCCCTTGTGTTTGTAAACTTTTATTGTATCATGTACATTATTTGCAATTATTATTGTGTTGTTATGATATTGAGTGATTAATGTTGAAAGTTAATTAATTAGAATAAATCCCTATAACTTCTATTTCATTACTTTTCGGTTATAGGTGTAAATTTTAATCAAATCTAAAAAGGGTGAGAATATTTTTTGAATCCACTTTTTATCAAATCCTTAAGTTAATCAAGGATCTATTCCTCGTGTAGTGAGGCTACTAATCTTGAACCGTAAATCTGATTTGCACAAATTTTCCTAATGTGTCATAGTCATTTCTATTGTTTGGGTCATTGTCTGGGGCTCTCAATGGAAAATTCATCTTCTATATTTTATATCTCAATCATAACAACTCTATTTTCAAATTGTTCCATTTATGTAATTTTTAATTTCTACATATTTAACAAAACCCTCTTTTTGTTTTGACTTATTTTTAACACACTTTTTGAAATTCAAAATTACTATTTTTTACTTCATTATGGCATAATTGGATAAATACACACTTTTTGAGAAATACCTTGGAGATTTTAATTTTACATAATTAGATTAAAAATACCAGTTTTTGTTTTCTAAAATTCAAAATCTATTTTGATATATGGTCATTTTATTTATTTGACGACAGTCACTTTTTCCTCAAAATGACTTGTTGGGTTTAATCCCCATGGTATCTTGATTTTCAACCGTCCACATGTTGGTTCTCATTATTTTCTACCTCATTTAAATTTCTTCTATCTTTTTTTTTTTTCCATCATGGCATATTATATTTCAGCTCCTTCTATTCATAATGATGTAAGTGTTTATAACACCCTCCTAGAGTCCATTTAATCAGTACAACATGCTTTTCAAACCAAATTGCAAGCCATGCATGTTGAATTCCATTCTCACAGTAATGTTATATCACATCTAAATAATCCTTTCAAAAATCAATACGATACAAATTTCTTACATGATACATGTGCTCATAATAGTGAAGTAAAATTCCTACATAGAGGTAACAATGTGTGTGTTCCACAAGATCAATCTTGACGAATAAAGAAACCACAACCAAATGAACCTCTTTGGTTTGATAACAATGCTAGACAACCTGATATGCTATTTGAATTTCTCGATAAGAACTTAATTTCATTGTTCCCTACTCTTTAGTAACCATACTATTGACTTGAAAGAATCAAACGTCAACCATTTTACAAATATTATGGAAGTAATGGACATTACGATAATGATTAATGTTTTTTACAATGAAGAATCTAACAAATTGCATGTAAGGGATTAAATTCATTTGTTACATGAAATTTTACTAAACCTTCATATCTAGTTTGTAAATCTCAATAGATTCTGGAAAATGATCCATTTATACCTAGTGAACATAATGCAATATTGAATCATACAACTTTTGCAATAATATAAGAGCCACCTATTCAACAAGTGGATAAAAGTAAAATACCTCCTTCAAAAGCACTAATCTTATTTTAATACTTACATCATACTTTTTTGTAAACTACAATGGATATATTACCAATCAAGAATGACCAATTACACTGTGTGACCTTAGAAAACATAGAGAATAAAAGAAAAATATCAAGGATCATACCCCATTTCCCGTAAATATCAATTTTTAAAAAAATTCATAGTGTTGTTGATGATTGGGATTATGATAGAAACAATGATGACCAAATTGATACAAGTAGTGATATTTCTATAAATATCTCTACTTATCCACTAAAAACTATGATAGATTATAATCTTACTATCAATATCAATTGTAGTAACAATACAAAGGATTTAACACCAGTTAATACCACGTTGGAACCTATTATATATTGACTGAAGTTGTCAACTACAAGTATTGCTAATGATGATGATATGTAGATATCTACAAGGATAGGAAAATATATTATAAATACTAAGTTTTCTTCTTGTAAGCCTTCTATGGATATATCTACTTTCCAATGACAAGCAAGGCTAGATCTCAAGGTTACATATGTATCTATCATTCATGTTAACGATTCTTTTCTTAGCCCTGATGGTTTAGGGATTTTTTAGATTGATGAATATAAACTTCCTTTTAATTTCAAAATACATTTCCCTGTGATCTATAGACTCATAGCCTAAAGTGATTTTTCCTTGCTTGATTTACAAGTCTAATTCTATAACACATGCCTCTACCTAGTACATTGACCTTATATCATCCACATGCACCACTATATGAAACCTTCTCCAATACTCTATGGCATATAAAGATCTATCTTCCTTATTTTCAAAAAATAGGTTTCCTTACATGCCACTATGTACTTTAGAAAGGGTCTTCGTTCTAATATGTTTATTATTCCTATTATGTCATAGCTCTTCTATCGCAATGAATTTCACACATCAACCTAGAATCAATACTAACTGATTGTAATCTCTTAAAAACATGATATCGTAATAAAAAATATAAATTTAAATTCTTATACTTTACATGCATTTCGTATAGCTACTTCACCTTGTCATTCTATGAATTCTTCTTTCGCACATATCACCATTATTACACCCCTTAAATTTGATTGGAGACCTAAGATTTGATTTTTATCAGTACCTACTTAAAATATTAAGGGGTTATCATTGGATATTTTCATGCACCTTATACTTTTTGTACATATCTAAACACTTATATAATCACAAAAAAATAAAATATTCAAATATTGTAAAAAATGCAGAAAAGAGGACATGTTTATCAAGCATACATTGTTAGAAATTTGCATTATACATGGTGTTTATCATTATGGTGTAATACATAGATTTTTTATTTACACACATGTGCTCATGAGATATATTCATTATGATGTAGGACATACAAATCGATGCATGATTATGAAAGCTATCATGGTCCATTGAATACTATTTCTAGGGGCATTTCTCCACACAATCTAGGTGATGTTATTTCATTATAATACGTTATCCATTCATTATCATGATTAATGACATAAATAGAATATTTGTTATCTATTGAGATATAATAATAACACATGGGTTTTGTGTAGTGTTTGCCATTTGTTATTTCACATGATTTGATATATCAAGTTTGCTATGTCATTTCATGACATTATGATAATATTGTTTTCTATTAATGATTGTTACTTGTGTCTATAGTTACTTGTTTTCTACTTTGGTTATGGCTTAAGGTCAGTTTTTTTCTTATAACATTGTGGTTATCCCATGTTTTTGGAACCATGCATTATTTTGTGACAATACATCTCTTAATTATAGGACTAAGCACCTTTATTATCTTGTGACACCATCGATATCCCATGTTTACAGCAACTACACCTTTTGCATGATACTGTTTACATTGTTATTTTTGTCCCAACATGTGTAGTATTATTATTGTTATTATTCTTGTTTCTATTGTTTCCCTTGTTATGCACCATGGCCTCCACCATGTGTATCCTTTTTGTAGATCCATGTTATACTTTCTGGACACCACATCAGCCTTTCTTGTGTTTTCTACCTAAAGTCTCAAACTTATCAAACATGGTTACACATCTATTATTATAAGTCACATACTCAAACTATTTATCACACATTCCTCAAAATTGGGGAATTCATCTGAGTATGGTCTACAATCCCAGAATAGACACATACATAGTTGTTCTCTTAGACACATGCACAAAAAGGTACAAACTACTAGGAAACTACATAAAACAAAGAAATTCATCAAAACAAACATAATGTCAAAAAAATACAGTACATTCATGACCGTATGGACATTCCTGAATAATTTATATGGTTTTTCCCCATGGTAAATTACAAATGCCATCTTAGTAGTTTCATATTTTTACCTATAGACACTGGTTTTTGGCACAACTTTAGACTCAAATTACACAATTCATATTAGTTTTATGGGGCATGAAATTTTTTATTCCTTCTTCTCCACTTCACTCATTTTCATTTTTATAGATATTGGGTGCACATGTATCCTTTCTCTAGCTACATTTTAGCACATTTTATCTTTATTCAATTTCTATTCAATTGTGTGGCACATACGGCGACTATGGCGGAAAGTCATTCTCTTTTATACTATGTGTCATAATTTACAAACTTGGCCCTAAATCCATTTGCAATGTTGTGGCCTATGTTTTCATGGAAGGTATCAATGTAATTAATTTCTTCCTAGGTAGGATTTTGTATACTCTTACACCTAAATGGGAAGATATAAAAGTTTTTTAATGACTGATACATGAATTTTTTCATTCATAAGGTGCTTCAGATCCTCATTATTGATCTATCTATTTTTCATTCATGTGTTGGGTTTCATACACCCAATACTCTCAAATCTCTTAAGATAATATGGGGAATGATCACCCCCAATTCTATAGAAGCATTCATCAATCCAAATCTCTATGTAGAATAAAATAATTGGAAACTCTTCCCTCTGCAAAAACATGTACATACCTTCCATGTTTGAATCTTTTTTTTTTGCTATTTATAGTTTCATATTTCATTTACATTACATATTTTTATTTGATTTAAAGTTGATTTATTTATCATGTTTATTGACTACATTATATTTTGTGGGTTTCATCATAGTGACTTCCAACACCAACACAATGGGATCTTACAAAATAAACATTAAGAAAAGATAAATTGTATGTACACACTCAAGTATATATTCCTTTAAGCTTGAAAGTTCTTTTCTTACTTAAAGGGGGGAAATTCAGACACCCAAATTTATTAATTTTACTCTTTGACATTTCTCTCTTTCTTTAAGAAGTATACTTTACCCATTCTCATATGGTACATCTCTAGGTCTCTTCTATAGCTTTCTTGATAATACAAACTCATGATTTGATAGTTTATGATAATTAAATGCATGAAATCCATTAAGAAACTTTCTTTTTCATATTTTAAACTTCACACTTAAAATAGTATCTCTAGGTTCAAAAACATACAATAGGGGAAGGAATGTTCATACAGGTCTAACCCTACTGTACAGTTTTTCCTTGCTCACTTTGATCTGAAATTTTCAGTTGCACATTATCCTTGTTGACATGTTAGTGCATGTATTTTCAATGATGTAATACGATCAAGGACATTAATGAAAAAAGGATGATTACAAGGAGCAGCAAGAGGAGGTTTGTAGTGATGATGACATGAGGAGACAAGTAGTGGCATGGTTGCAAGAGTGAAGAAAGTGAGAGTTACTTGAGCAATAAGGCCTAATTAGGAGTTCTAATTAACATGGGTGATGGAATACGAACATTAAATATGTATGAAGAGCAATGTTTGTGATTTGTTAAGAAAATCATATAGGTCTCAGAAAATGGTTGTAGGGTTGAGTAGGATTTGTATGTCGTCATCTAGATCTAGTATAGGTGATTGGTGGCCTAATAGAGAATGAAGGTTAGTTTTAAAGGTGTTTTTTACTATGAGAGCATGCAGAGGAGTGAGAAATAATGGATCAAGGATGTTATGTCCTTTTGAAGAGATTTGAAGCACATGTATGATGTTGACCTATTTTGTTTACGACTAAACTAGACCTAATTCTATGAAATTGATGACAAGGTCATGGTGGTTGAAAAGATGTATAACCAAGTATGACATGATGAAAATTGGAGAATTTTTTAGATATTTTCCCAAAAATTTAGGACAATGTTTAGGTCTTTATGTTGATATTTGTTCATGATATGATATTTTTAGCCTACCAATCTCAAGAAGGTAAGTTTCCTAGCTCGATATGAGATATTTTGTGTTGGTTTGTACATGTAAATATTGCATGGGGATATAAGAATTTCATTTATATTTATTCATGGATTTAATAAAGTTTCAAATTTGGAATGAGATCAAATGAATTCATTGCTTTATGAATGATTTCTCAATATTCAAGGTGGTCAATATTACTACCAAAAACTTACTAAATGAGAGATGGAGGAAAACATGTTGGTGTGAGCTCAAAATTCATTGTATCATAAAAATTGATGAATATAATATGGAAAATACTCTCCCCTATTTCAAATTATGGTGATTTGGAGTCTTGATAGTAGGTAGAGCTCACTCAAATCTATATCTTTTTAGGAAAAATTATTCTGCTCTTAGATTTTCCATTGAGGATATTGTATAAATTAATGTTTTGTTTAGAAGGGAATCTATGATATATATTTAACGTTATTTTACACCTTGGTGAATCAATTTTAAGGTTTGCATATCTTTAAATGTGAAGTCTGGTTTTTAGGACTATAGGTAGTTTACGACAGTCATGAAGAAAGGAGGTTTTTGGGCATGTATGGCTTTAGAAGATGAGTATAATACCTATGTTTTAGATGTATAAATCAAATATGTAATGAATCATGCTTTGATTGAGTCCTAAAAGTCATATTGGTTTGAAATAATGAGATCACCACTTGAACTACTTAACAAGGTTTAAGGATAGTGAAGGTTCCTTTATGAAATTAGTTTAACTTACCAATATATTTGATTGCCTCAAGATTTATATATATTGGAGAGTGATAAGGAGTTAAATTATATCCTATTCCATTCATTTATAGGTCTTGAAAATTTAAACACTTGTTTGATAAGGTCAAGTTACCAAGACTAGTTTCTAAACAAAACATGTGTCCTTGAGGTGAGAGGTGTTTTGATGAATCTAGTGGATGAGTCATGTAGTCTAACATGGTTTGAAGTTTTCCTTAGGTCAATGGAATTCCAATTATTGGTTTCATGACATGGTTTACATTATATGTAGAAGCTAGGTCTTCATCCTTGAAGACTGGTCTGCTAGAGGTGCTTAAAATGAGTAGGAAACAATCCTACTTGGTTGTGTCATGAAGAAAATTGATGATGTAGAGGTTATTGAACCTTTGGAATGTGTGAATATTATAAAGTCAGGATTGAGCTTCCTTTTTCTGTTGGATTCCATATTAAATTTGGTGGATGTTGTGCCTTAGACAATTGACCAAGTCCCAAAGAGCACGTGTGCACATGGGACCAGTGAAGAAGATGGGCACATTTTGAAAAGCACACAGGATAGTAGTTTTGGAAGGGGTTAATAGAAACCATGGAGCGTGTACAAGGTAGAGAAAAGGGTTTCAGAACTTAGTCATATTCGGCTTCCGAAGAGCCACTTGAGGAAAAATATGACCCGAAAAGGCGTGTTTAATGGATAAGGTGCCATCTTGGTGAATTTACGGTCAAGGAAAGAATATTCCATGCCTGAAAATTTCCTGAAGACATCATTATAGAAAGTGGGGAGCTTAGATTAGAAGAAACATGCTCAATTGGAGGCCCACCTTGACACTTGGCAACTGATATGCTACTTCATGAAGACATGGCGGTGGGTGTTAAACCTATTTATAGAGATGCTTGTGTAAAAGAAAGGAGAGAGATATAAAAAGATAGACATGAAGGGAGAGAGGATGATAGGTGAAGCTCTACAGAAATAATAGTAGGATCTAGGGATTAGGGGTTCTCATTAGAGGATTGTAGGAAAGCTAATATATCTAGGGGGATGGGTCTACTAAATTTTTGTAATAAGGGAGAATAGCTAGAACTATTTATACCTGAGTTAGATCTCTATATTGGCATGTTATGACTCTTTTAAATGTAATGTGGTTACTGAACTATGATCAACATGAATAGATGGTCTTGTTCTAAATATATTATTCATGGGTGTAAACCCTATTGCCTTTTTCTTTGTGTTATGGATCACATCTACTATCTATATGATGTTTCTTTTGTTATCTGAATGGGTATGTTGGTGTACTGAATCATCCTATGCTTTCAGAATTTATGTATGATCATTTATTTTTTGCACTTAACTTTTTCATCAATGACAACATCTTCTCACAATGATCACATAAAGGAGGGGCTCAGTGCCCATGCACACCTTGAGTGAGCGCTCAGTGCCCTCTGGGTGATAGGCTAATGCACATGGGGTTAGAAGGTTATTATATGGCCATAAAAACGAATACATGGGGTGATAGGTTGTCGGGACCTCTTTTCAAATTTTTACGAGAGATGACTACATTTTTGTTCCTTTGATGCATGATGATAAATAATTTTATCCTAGAAAGTATTGAAGCTTGGTTTAAGAGCACGGAGGATGATTTTCCTCAATTATTTAATACTCGAACTGAGTTTCATTAACATAGATGGGTAGAAGACACCTATATCATGATTTTTATGAGACTTTCTTTTGTTTTCTTCCAGTAAAATTATATGAATGGATTTTAGCATATGCATCTAGATTAAGATGGTACTATAGATCATGTGTGCGGACCCAAAATGATTACCAGAGGCTACAGGATGTTGATCTAACTTGGAAACGTGTTTTTTATCACTGGTGGAAAAGAGTGCTAACCAATTATACCCTAGACTATGCCATTTCTATGTATTCCTTCCCAGAGGTTGCTGATTTTGAGTTCCTAAGATAACCTAGAGGATCGGGTTTGTGAGATATCCCATTGTATATGAATATTGTGATCATTATGATAAGTTTTGAGGAATTCTCTATAGCCAGCTAAGCTTCTCTAAGCATTGGGTGAGGAAACTAGGGTGGAGGAAGATGGTAGATCTTGTGGCAGAAAAGGAGAGGGAAGAGAGACAACTCAAGTATAGTTTAGGAGCTAAAAAACCTGAGAATTCGAGAGTGATGGATCTTTAGAGGCAGATGTTATGGGAAGGAATTGAGGTTCACGCAGAGGACGTGGAACCTTTGCAGTCTATGCTACCCCATCTTGGCAAGTGTGGGAGAGAAACCCCTTCATCTTCTGATGAGATTTCGTTGCATGAAGAAAGGATATATGTCAGTGTGCATCTAAACCCACCTAGTGACCGACCCCTGGTGTTTATTTATCCAAATCAAGAAACAAGTATTGTTAACCAAGTTGGTATTGGTGGAAGTGACCAATCTACACCAAGAAGGTATTGTTATCACCAAATCACAACACCTTGTTGTTTGCACAAGTGTGTGTGCTTGATCTCACAACATGATTGGATAACATGGGTACTATCTACAAGTGGTGGGACTTGATACTTGAGATGGACCTCCAGAGAAATATGGTTCTTGCTCCTAAACTACATGCCACAATCTACTCTAATGCAAGAAAAACTATCTTTTGTAATCTAACCTTCCAACAGAACAGAGAGAGATTGGATGAAAACAAATCCTACACTAAAGTGGTGATACACTAGAAAAGGAGAGTGTGAGGATAGTCTTCCAATGTGTGAAAAGTAGAAGAAAAATGCATGCTAGAAGAGGTGATAACAGTTCTCCACTATCCAAAAAATGCATTCACAACAACATTTCATACACACACATTGATAATGGATCTCTGCAAGAGCATAAAATAGATGCAATATATATGCAATGATATTGAAAGGGCAATAGGAATGTAAACAACTACAACAGGGGAAGATACATCCACAAACTTGCATCTATTGCTTCATAAGTATGTACAGTTTAATCTGTTACAAGGGCCTATAGCACATTGGCTTCACGAATAAATTTTGATAGAATTTTTCTACTTAAAAACTATCTCCCCTACAATGAGCCCAACACTCCAATTTATATAAATTTGAAAAGAAAGAGAGAGAGGGAAAAATGAATCCAAATTTTTTCCTTCAACCACTTGAAAGATGTAGTAAATGAAGTGAAATTATGTTTCGTTGCATTTAAAAGGCTCCCCATACTATCCCATGACTTACAAGCAATGAGAAATGTCAGCCCATGCTTCATTAATGCATCCCAACTACTAAATAAAACACTTTGATCAACCTAGGAACATTTTCTAACAAATCACCACTAATCCCTCATCAAATTTAAGATTTCTTGATTTCTTTGCATTGGTCTCAGAAACACAATTCCAACGGTACCAATTTTGAGCATTTTTGTTGATAAATGCAAAAGTTATGTCCTTCTGAGTACGGGAAGCTATTTTGGATCTAGCAAGCATTTCTGTCATTTGATGGGAATGAGCATCTGATTGAATGGGGCTGAATATGTTTCCTTTATTTTAATTTTTTGGTGTAGAGGACATCGATATCATTTCAAAAAGATAAATTATGTGCAAATCAGAGCTCGGGGTCAAAAGATATGGCCATTTGAAGTTTAGGAGGGTTAGGCATTGAGTTTTCCTTTATATGCGGGCATTTCAGCTATGTCAGGTCTTGGTGTCCCAGATGTCTTGGAAAAAATCTCCATTCCACCTACAAGCCTCCTTCCATGAAAAAATCGGTCAAATCGGGTCCTGGTATCCCGTTTGTCCCAATGTTGACCAGATCGTGAGGGTCATTTACCTCTGTCTTTACTGCATCACACTTGCAAATTGACAAAATTGGCTATGTGGGTCCCAACTGTCCCACACGCACCCAGTGTTGCTTTGACCAAAAATATCCAACTTACCTAATTTGCAATGTTGTTCGTGATTTCAGCTATGTAGGTCTCGTGTGTCCCGACGTCCTGCGGGCCGCGCAGACCAAAATGTTTGATATCACCGATTCCCACTATATGCAGCCTTTTCTGGTTTTCAGGTCCCAGACAGTGCTACACTTACCTGTGTGGTTTCAACCAAAAATATCTGACTTACCCGATTTGCACTATTTTCAGTGATTATGGCTATGTGGGTCCCGGTGTCGCGATGTCCCACGGGCCACGCAGACCAAAAATGTCTAATTTCATCGATTCCCATTGTATGTGGAATTTTCAGGTTTTTGGGTCCTAGACATGCCACATGTAGTTGTACGGATTTGACAAAAAATATCCAACTTAGCTGATTTGCACTATTATCGGTGATTTCAGCTATGCAGATCCCATGTGTCCTGACATCCCGTGGGCCATGTGGACCAAAAAAAATTGAATTCACTAATTCCCACTATTTGCGGCCTTTTCAGGTATTCGGGTCCCAGATGTCCCTTGCATACATATGCATCATGGGATCCAAAAACCTAATTTACCTGCAATACATGAGCGCAGGCCGGTTTTTTTGCATTTTTGAAATTGTTTACTATCTCCATGAATTTTTCCTTTGATGGAGGGATTAGAAAGTATCTAAAGGGAGCAAAAAACCTGAGTTTTATGCCTTTCACCATTTATGTACCTCCAGGATTGCATAAATCACGCAAGTTATCTAAATTACCTTGAGGGTTGAATTTTGGATAACATGTATAAATTCTCGTTTGGGACATTATTGGCTACACAAACAAGTCTTATGTTTGGAGAGATTTCTAGGAAAAGTGAAATTATAAAAGGTTTGGTTATCACATCTGGGAGTGGTGTGGGATACACGTCTGGTAGTGGAGAAATATAACAAACAATTTGTGCACAGTTCAGTGGGACATGTTACGGCTCTTGTGAATGTAATGTGGTTTCTGAACTATGATGAACATGAATACATGGTTGTGTTCTAAATATATTGTTCATGGGTGTAAACCTTAGTGCCTTTTTCTTTATGTTATGGATCAGATATACTATCTGTATGATGTTTATTTTGTTATCTGAATGGGTATGTTGGTTAAATGAATCATCCTATGCTTTTAGAATGTATGCATGATCATTTAATTTTCTACACTTAACTTTATCATCAATGACAATATCTTCTCATAATACTAACATAAAGGAAGGTTTTGGCACCCCTGTGTGCCTCAGGTGAGTGTGCAGCACTTACTGGGTGATAGCCTAACATGCATGGGGTTAGAAGGTTATTCTATAGGCATAAAAATGACTACAGTGGAGATGAAACTAGCCCTTTAATCCTAGTTGTGCATGTTTAAAGTCTTAGTCTAGTGTCGAGCTATATGGTCATTCCATGTGATTGTATATGATGTTGTATATTTATTTTCTTTTTGGTATGAATAACCTTAATGGTCATGGCTGACCTAAGGTGTGTGTAAGTTTGAATTAGTTATGTTAATGTGATTATTTGAATGGTATATGTAATTTAGAGAAAGTATGTAAAGGGTTGTAAAAGAATGACTCACCCCCACTCTTAGTCCATTGCGTTTCTAACAATAGGTATTACAAAAAGTTATTTTAAATAATTTTAATCACTTGAAGCAGACGATTTGAATCACTAAAATGATGATTCAACAAATTTCCACTTACACAAACAAGGATCCTTTCTTTGATGGGTCAAATTATGAATTTTGGAGAAATAGGATGAGGAGTCACAATATTTACTTAGGATGTGAGATTTGGTAATATATGTTAGATTGGTATGTACTTATTCAAACTCCAACTAATATTGAATACGATAAGGCTAGAATGAAAAATCTAAGGAAATGAATGCAATTTTGTGTGTATTGCAAGAATTAGAGCTTGTCCAGGTCATGCATTTTACATCATCCAAGGTTATGTGGGAGAAACTTCAGGTCATCTATGAATGAGATTCTAAAGTAAATATAGCAAAGCTTCAGACATATAGGAACTAGTTTGAAAGCCTAAGAATGAAGGAAGAAGAATACATTGTGGCTTATCTACTTAGAGTTGATAAAGTGGTCACCATCATCAGAGGTTTAGGTGAAGAATTAAAATCAGAAGTAGTGGTGCAAAAGGTGTTGAGATATCTAACTCCAAAGTTTTATCCTAAAGTGTCTACTATTGATGAAGCCAAGGCTTTGAAGGTCATGATGATAGATGAGCTACATGGAATTTTAATAGTATATGAGATCATTGATTCAGAATCTATCAAAAAAGAGATTAATTTCATGTATGATGGATAATAAGACTAACGATGATGAACTAATTGTAGTGTTTGCTAGGAGGCTAAAACAAGGTTTGTGTAAGTGGAAGGGTAAGTTTCCTTTTAATTGATTTAACTGTGGTGAAATAGGTCATTTTCCCAATAAGTTCCCTCATAAGCCCAAGGATGAAAATCATGAAGAACATGACAAGAATACTCACAAGTTCGACAAGTGAAAAAGAAATTCAAGAGGTTTGAGAACAATATTAATTCCATGAAGAGTTTATACACTAAATAAGATTTTCATTCATATTATGAGGATAGTAGTAATTATTGTGTTTCTCAATCTAATTTTGAGTGTGAGCATGAAGATGTAGGTGATGAAGCTTTGTTCATGTCCAAGAATTCTATGAGATATATGAATGAAGATTCCATATTGTTTGGTGACTCCATGCATTCTGAATAAGAAAAAGAAAATAGCATAGAAACTAAGCTAATGTGTGTTCAGAAAGAGATAAATCATGCTGAGAAGAATTTCAAGAAGTTCATAGAACAAGTCAAATAATATAAAGGGAATATTCATGATCTTGAGGAGAAGCATTGGTCTTAAACAGGTAAACTTAATGAGACAATAAAAAAGTTAGAAATGCAAATGTGTTCCATGACTTTAAGCCTTAAAATCCAAAGAGGTATAATCCATTAAGCTTGAAGAAGAGATGATATTAATAAGGGGAGAGCTATCTGAATAATATATCAAAGATAAATCATTCCCGAAATTAGAAAATATCTCCAAGGGTCTTTTTGAACTCTTGAATAGTCAAATGTTAGCAGGAGACAAGATGTTTTTAGGGTGCAAAAAATACGTAAAAGAAAAAAGAAGATATGGAAGATGAAAATTTTCCAAGAACTCAGACTCAATTTCTAAGCATAAATGAGTAGGAAAAGGGTGAATAAATTTTTGTAAGGTATCGCTATGCATCAAGGTATGAAAAATATTTCAATGAATATTGTTATACATGTAATGGTTTTATACATAGAGAAAATGAATGTAGAAGGTTTTTCAAGGATGATCATCCAAAGAGGAATAATAGAAATGATCAATCAAAAAACATCAATTTTTTTTATAATCATCATCAGAGAGGTCACACTTGTAAGTATTGTCTCATGAAAAACATAGTAAAACTAAGAAAATGAAGTTATTAGAGGTAAGAGTGAAGTTGTATGTTTTAACTGCAATAAAAATGGGCATTTTTCTAGAGATTTATTTTATGGTCCTTCAAGAAAAACAAGGAGGATTTAGACTCATAGAGTCTATGAGAAGAAACAACGAAGGTTGTGGATGCCTAAAGAAAACTAAGAAATTCCACATAAAATAGATGTTGAATTAAAACAAATATTGTTACGGATATCTAATGAAAATAAAGAAGAAAAATGTCAGTCACAGGCATCAAATAAGTCATTGGACTTCTTCACATTTTTATGTTGAACTCCACATGTAGCAGGATGTCTATAATAATATTCTTAGAGACATTTACCATTCTGTATGAGCCATGATTTCAAGGTGGGGACTGGGATTGTTTGAATAATGACACTATAGTAATCTAGTCATAAGGTCAAGATGTGTTGATTAGGTTCTTAAAGATCTCCAATATTCTTAGGATTTTGTTTACATGTTGTATGAAAAGGATGCTAGATTCATGAATAATAAATTCATTCATTTTGTATCATGATTTGATCACACAATCAGAGGCATCTAGTGTACTATTGTATTCTAGGTATGCTTTTGTCTTGATTGATTCTAGATGTTGGGTCTAAGTCCTTGATTCATGTTGTGAGATGTATAAAGTATTTTTATACATTTTGGAGTTAGTATGAAGAAGTATGAAATTGAAAATAGCTTTAAAATTCTATAGAGGAATATAGGGAAGATTTTCATCTTGGTGAAGGTCTATAGAGATTGTGTAGATGTTGTAAAAACTAAGGTATGTTTTTTATTTTATACTTGAATCTATAACTGTGTAATAAGGGGAAGCATTTTGTTTCACTTTGTGTGCGTGAAATCTCATGTTAATTAGTATGATTTCATTTGCATAGGGGAATATTCAATTCTTATTACCTTTGGTATGTGAAGCTAGGAGTGTTACAGGACAAGCATGTTTGGATAATGCATCATGAAAAGGTAAAATATGGTCTAAAGTACTGTAATGGGTGAGTAACAGGTGTATAAAGACTTCATGATACAAGGAAATATAATAATAATCTTAAAAGGTTATCTAAGGTGTCAAAAAATGATATTTTAGAAGATCTGATGGTTGTTTATAGATATACTGAAAGGGGGAGCTTTTCATAAGCTCTTACAACTTTCATTTCAAGAAAACAAGGTAAAGATCACTGAAAACTTGCTTCAAGACTGTGACATTTGAAATGACCCATCTTCATGGAAATTTCACAAGGTATGTGATCTTGTGCTTGTATATGAAGTTAGAGGATTATGGTATGTTGTTATCTAGAGAAATAATACAATGTTTCGTGTGTTTAATATTCTCCTATAGAAAGAATAAGTTTGGAAAGTTTTGTTAGAAGAAGAGGTTTAGGGATCTGGGTCCCTAAAGATATTCTTTTATATATATATATATATATATATATATATATATATATATATACATATATATAAGAGTCAAGTTTGTATATGGGTTTCTTCATCTTATATAGGTATAAGGAGGATTCAAGCATGCTATTATACTCATAACCAAGTATGTATTTGTGTGTGCTATGATATGCTTCTGTAACAGAGGAGCTATAATGCTCTCATGAAGCCAAAACATATATTAGAGAAGAATGACATGAATGTGTGTTTGATGTATGTTTTCAACTAAGAGGTGTTCCTAATATCTTTGTAAAGCTATGGACTAAGTGCTACAGGTATGTGCCTTTTCAATTAAAGTAAAACGAGATAGATGTATCAAGTTGTTTTCCATCAATGAAAAACGGTGAGAATGTTGACATGTGTGTGGTAGTGTTGTTAATGATCTTAAAGGAGAAATGACATTAATGAAAAAATATGATGACAAGGAGTGCAAGAGTAATTTTTTATTGATGATGACATGGGAAAAACATTACTTGCATGGTTATAGAAGTGAATAAGGTGAGAGTTTCTTGACCAAGTAGGCCTAATCAAGAGGTCTAATAAGCATGGGTCATGGCATATGAAAGATAAATATTCATGGAGGATTGTGAATAATGATAGAGGTATGGAGATCATGTTTTTAATGTGTTAATACCCTCATATCGGTCTTAGAAGATTGTTGGAGGGTTGAGCAAGGTTTTGTAGGTCTTCATCGATACCTAGTCTACGTGCTTCGTGGCCTAATGGAGCATGAAGGTTAGTTGCCAAATGTGTGTCGGACCATGATAACATTAAGAGGATTGATACATGATTTATAAAGGATGTTAGGGCCTTTTGCAGAGATTTTAAGAACATATATGATGTTCACATACTGTTTCTAGGTCTAAACTAAAGATAATTATTTGATCTAGCTAGTTAAGTCATGGTCATAGAGAAGATTAAAATGCAAGTATGACCTGATGAGGATTGAATAAGTTGACATAGGTGTTCCTAAATCTATGGGAAACTTTTGAGGTCCGTATGTTGATATTTGTTCATGATATATGATTCTTTTATCCCTATAGAGCTCAAGAAGGCAAGTTTCCTTCCTCAATATGAGATTTTTAGAAAAAAAAATTGTAGTTGAAAATTTTGCATGGGGAGCTAAGACTTTTTGGGATGTTGATGCATGGAGTATATAATTTTTTATATTTTAATAAGATGAAATGAGGTCTTATGCTTTATGAACAATTGATAACAAGTCAACGTGGTAAAAAATCCAACCAAAACCCTAATTCATGAGTGATGGATGAAAAAATTATTATTGTGAGCTCAAAATTGATTGGAACATAAAATGTGATGATTGGATGATGGAAATAAATATCTCATATTTTAGATGGTTGTTATTTTGAGTCTTGATATTAGGTGTAACTCACTCAAATCTTCATGTTTTGAGGAATTTTTATTTTTCTCTTAGATTTTCCATTGAACCCATTATCTAAATTGTTGTTATGAGTATAAGGGAAGATATGACATATGTTTGAATTTATTTTATACCTTGGTGAAACCATTATAATGTCTTTGCGGTCTAAATGTGAAGATAGGTTTTAGGCCTATAACGAGTTTTTTTTCAGTCATGGAGAAAATAGGTTCTTGGGAATGTGTGGCCTAAGTAGATGAGTATAATTCTTATGAGGGAGTTTATTACATATAATATGTCAGGTTTCATGATTTTTTTAAAAATCCAATAAGTCACATTTTTTGTAAAGAATGAGGTCAAAAGTTGACCTACTTGACAGTGTTTAAGGACAATCGAGGTTCCTTAATGAAATTGGTTAGAAAAACAAATATCTTGGATTGAATCATGATGTATATATATATTATAGTTATTATGGGTTAAATTTTATAATATTCCATGAATTTATAGGTCTTGAAAAAGTGTACACAGAGGGTTGATAAGGTCAAGTTTCCAAGACTAGTTTTTGAGTAGCAAATGTGTCCTGGAGTTCATAGGTGGTTTGATGATTCGATGGGATGATTAATGTTGGATAAAATTATTTGAGTTGTTTCTTGGGTTAGTGGATTTCCAATTATTTTTTTCATGTCACCATTGAGATTATATGTTGAATCTTGGTCTTCATCCTTTAATATTGACCTCTACTTGAGGTGCTCAAAATTAGTGGAAAAAAGTCCTACTTGGTGGTGTCATGACGAACATGGATGATGCATAGGTTTCTGAGTCTATAGAAGGTGTCTTATAGGATTTAATTGACATGTGTGAATCTTGTGGAGAAATGGGAGATTCCTTGTTCCCTTGGATTCCATATTTCATTCAGTGGAGATGAAACTAGCACTTTAGGCCTAGTTATACATGTTGAGAGTCTTAGTCTAATGCTGACCTATATGGTCCTTTCATGTGAGTTTATATTATGTTTTAGATGTATTTTATTGTTTATATGATTGAATTTAATGGTCATTCCCGACCTAAGGGTGTGTGTAAGTTTTGAATCATGTATTTTGATGTGATGCTTTAAAATAGTGTACCCAACTTAAAGAAACTAAGTAAAGGGTTTTAAAGGACTAAATAACCCCCTAAGTACATTGTGCACAAAAAATAATTTGTGTCATTTACACCCAATATTCCATCATTTATAACTTAAATCACATTTGAAGGAATATATAATAAAGTGAAATTCACATAATTTAGAATCTAACACTTTCATGGAATCCTATTAAAAAATATAAACCAAAAGGTACCAAAATATCCATACACTCTACAAATACCTCTAAATATTCATTAGGAAATTATCATCTATGATATTGAATAATATCACCAGGTCTAGGAGACTTATTCCCACATTTTCAAGAGCTCAAAGGTAGCCACTCAAGTATATTTGCAATACAAAAATTCAAATTAATATTTTTCAAATAAAGGATGTCAAATCTGATTACATTATAATGATATATCATGTGCTAGATGAATAATGGTCTGTGTTTTGAGGCATGTTTTTAATAGTTACAACGACGATGGTACATGAGGTATCCACAAACCAAATAATGTTTATTTTTTTAAGACTTCTCAATAATCGTTAGGGTTTGAAATATTGATCATAACATTTAGAATCCATTGCACTCTCACTAATAGAGAGAAACCAAGATATTTAGACAAGTAAGAAACCCATTAAGTTAGATATCCTAGTTTTGAACAGGGTCAAGATTGTAGGGAAGTTCCTACCCCTATTGTACAGTCCTACCCAGGAGAATATTTGACTCACAATTTTTGTATTGAGGATATCTCAATCTTATATCTCCTTATTCAATCATTCACATCACCAAGATTAGTCCAGAATCATCTATAGTTGTTAAAATGCACCTAGTCCCTTATTTTTGTAAACTTATAATGTATCATGCACATTTTTTGCAAGTATTGATGTGTTTTTCTAATATTAATTTATTAATTTTGGAATTTAACTAATCATAATAACCCCTAGTATCTTATATTTCATTCCTTTTTGGTTATAGATCTAACTCTTAATCAAATCTAAAAATGGGTGATACAACATTTCGATGACAATATTGCATACATATCAAGTCTTTATTAATCATTTTACATTACATTTATGACATGTGATCATATTTTTTTATTTCCTCCATAACAATACTTCACCATACTATGCCACACAATATATGGTTGTGCACATATTTTAATACCATAAACCTATATATGACTATATTGCACACACATTCCACTATTATCTATCATGAATAACATTATAGAATATTACAAATCAACCTAATCTAATATTTCAATATAAAAATATATGCAACACACATATCTTTATATTTTAACTCAAGTAATAATATTTCACACTCTCTCTATCACTTTTTCACCCAATTCAATCTAATATCATAACCAAATGATCAACTTTGGTTATGAAAATTCACAAGAAAGCGGAACAAACTTAATTCTAACAAACACACATAACTATATTTCACAAAATTCAAGGGGAAATTAAAATAAATAAAACAACTAGTACATATAGTTGTAAATTATAAACACATGTATTATACAGTTGGGACAATGAGACACTTTTTACTTTTTACTTTCATGTGTTTTCCAAATCCTTATGACCTAAGACTTTATTTCATGGTTCGGTCTAATTATAGGAAGAATTTTGGGTAGTGAATATACCCTTTTTTGACACACTTCCCTTGGTGCTTGGGAACTGAATTCCCATATTATTTAAAAATATACAAACTTCAAGGGATTTGATCACCCCTATCTCTATAACTAGGCTAAGTACAAATCCTCATATCTCTAAAAATAAATTAGTACTATGATATCTCATTTCTAGAATCTACGTGGGTCAAATGATGACTCACATTATTGATCATGCATGATTAATTTACTCAGCACACTTACAATTGTCCTTGCTTCAACAATTTCTTCCTTGTATGATACTTTTCTCCTTTAAACTAGTAAATTTCATTAAATAACATAAAGGGGGAAAATGAAGACACCAAACAAAAAATTATTATTACATCTATTGGCAATTCTTTTTACAACAATAACTTAGTTTATTTTCACTAACGCTACAAGAATATGTCCCTCTTGCTTGTGAAGGGGATATTCCCTTTATTGAATATATATAAAAAAATATTGTAGGTGGCCAATAGGTTGGGGTGAACACATGAAAATTCCAGTGAACATGTGGAAAATTATTTCACCTAGTACAAGGAAATAATTTTCTTGAGAGGTGAGGTAAATGGAGTGATAAATTTGAGAGAGAGGGATTAATCTTGTAAATACGCACTAGCATATTTTGACAAGCTTTAACCAGAATTTATCCACACATAATTAGAATAAATCAACTTTTATAACAATGGAAACACACAATGAATCATGAACACAAAATTTCATTAATCCATTCATTAAAGGATCTAACACCTTTCTTGGTTATACAAAATTTTCATATGTACAAAGTTAAAAAGAGAGATAGTGGAAAAAAATAGAATAGACAAAGAAGAATTCCATTTTTGCTTGCTTCTTAGTAGTGCAATAGATAGTCATAGAATCAAAATTGAAAACCACTTAAAATGAAGGATTCACACAATATACTAATTTTTAAAAATACCCTTCACTTACCCCCACATGAGTTTTCACTTACCTTTAAAACTTGTGACCTTTCATATCCCTAGGAAAGATAGTGAAATGTTTTTTATTAATTAGAGGAAACTGTTTACAATTTTTTACTATAGGTGATATTTAAATGAATAAGAAAAAAGTGAAAACTAAACCCCTTTAGTGAAAAAATTGAACATGAGAGAAGAGAAGAAGGGGTATGGAGTGAGAGAATAAGGGGAGCTAGCTATTTCGAAGAAGATGATGAATTTTATGAAGAATATCCACTTGTTGAAGAAATATGAGAGAGTTCTTCTAATAAATATCTATTCCTTTTAAATATTTTCTTAAACGAGATACTACAGGGGCTACTTTGTCTATGACAAGAATATGCATGAAGCTTAAATCTTTAAGCCAATTATTTGAAGTATTATTGATGCTTTTACATTTCTTGAACTAGACTTCATGCTCCTTTACATGGTGTGAAGTAACCTATCTGATCTCTAAAATTAATTTCAAGGTGATTTAATTGATGAAAAAGGGGTATCCTATCTCTTTTACAACCAATTCCATGAATGGATTAAGAATATCATTTACTGAGGTATTTTCATTCACCATATATGCTACAAGCTCTTGCACTTCCTTGCTTATGTTTTCTTACATATGTGAAATGAGATCATTACAATAATCCAACTCATCAAGATCACTATTCATCATCTCATATCGAATAACCAATGTTTGAGACAAAATAAGATACATGTTCTTGGATATAGATTTGAACACATTTTTTCCTACCATTTTAGAAGAATCGAGGTCACCCATCTTAGACATCGGTGGGAACACATGATTCCAATGCTATTTTTCTTTTTCAATAGCCTCCTTAGCTATCCTCATGTTCATAGTAGTGGTAAGCATGAATTCAAACAATGAAAGAATATTTGGAAATAAGGATTTACCTTTCTTAAGGATTTTTTATCCTACTTGATATTAGATATTCTTTACATTATGTACCCATACACCATTTTAATTGAATCTAGATCAAAGATGATGATTGGAGTGATATATTTGATTGGAAGAGGTTGGATGGTACTACGATCCATTAATTATTGAACATATGTGGTGAGAGTCCTCTCATATTCTTATAATTGTTTAATCCTTCCTTTTTATACTTTGTTTCTTGCAAGAAGATGAGTAGAAGATTCATTGAATAGATGCACATCTCCTTCGTGTATTGTTTGTCCCAAGGGGATTTTTTTCATTTCATAGTATGATGGGGTCATCTACCTAATGGGTTTTACTACTTTCTGCCTATAAACCTCAACATATTGATTCTTACGAAGAAATAAAAAATGTGAGAACAAGGATCATGCAAGAGACCACAAACATCAACTAGGTTACACTCTGGCAGCATGATGAGGTTCCATGGGGGAGAAAAAAATAATCATGAATATGCATGAAATTAAAAGGAAAGGGTATCATCACCATATCATAGATCTGAAAATAAAAATGGGGTACAAATAGGGGTGTTATGTAACCACCAGTGCATGTAATCATACCTCCTCAAATGGAGAAGAGGAGTTACATTCCTTAAATGGAAAGTAACTCCCATATGACACACTGACACACATTGATGTATATGAAGCAATGGAATCAGTCATAACCCCTACAAAAACTAAGACCTATGATGTCACCTAAGCTCAATAACTCAAGATGTTGATGTGGACAAGTATACATGCCAATAGTTTCTAGAGGGACCTTTGAAGAAACGGTAAGTTATATGGGATTTCATACCTTTTTTTACTTTCATCATCTTTGAAATATATTAGAAATATATTAACACTACTTGTTGTATTGTTCGAGTCTCCCCTATAATGACCTCTTAGATACATGGAAATATATTTGGTTATTTTGGCTCTCCACTAAGAATTATTGTAGTCTCTGGATTAGTTTGGGGAAGTATCTATTGCACTTGGAGAGTTAGCTCCGAAGTGAAGGAAGAGATACTTGGAGACTAATGTAGGATTTTTTGATGAGAAAGATAAATCTCTTCTTTTTCTAGATCATTTATAGAGTATTCAATGACTATTGATTATTTTGTGAAATATTTTTTAATGGGTGGCCTCAGTTTCCATTATTTTCCTTTTCACAGGATATCCTAAGTGAGCATAACTCACAGTCCTCTCATTTTCCTTAAGGGATGAGAGATGATATTCATGCATTATGAGAGTATAAAGACCACCTAATTCAATGAGAAAACCATATTTTTATTGAACCACTCCTTATACCATTGCATTACTATTTTGATTCTTTTATTTATATCCCCTGACCCATGAACACTTCACGAGACCGGTGGGAGGAATGAGACCTTCACTGCTTGGTATTCATGATCATACAATTTGGTCCCATCGTATTCTACACTATCCATGAACAAATAAAATATAAATTTTATCATTTAGGTAACGGTCATCCTCATGTGAGATTTTTTTCTTATTTCAAAATAATCTAAGAAGTTTACCCAATAATATTCAATATGGGGAACATGGTGCAAATAAGGGAGATCGAAATATTACATATTTATTTGAATCCCAAACTCTACATTCAGTGTATGTGAATAAAGGCTCAAGGAGGAAAATGAAGATTCAATATTTGAGGCATCTGTGAAATTCTTGCATGAGAAGACCCCAAGAGAGATAGGAAATTACACACCTTTCTTCTTATGGTTCCTGAGTTTTCCATTGACATGAGAAAGTTGCCTACATAGTTAGAACATCTCAATCTTGTCACTAATATATATTTGGAGCTTACGAGGAGCGAGGTCAAACCCTGAAACTATGATATAGGAGAAGGTAAAAAATTGAGTGAAATATAAACACTAGGTTACCTTTAAGAAATCAGATGATAAACATGTTGAATGCATCATTCACCCCAGGAAAATGATGATTTATTTCTTTGAGCATGATTTTTGGGTACCTTTCATAATATGGGGCCTTCTGAGAAACATTCTAAGTGATATTTAGGCCTATGGATAGTATTGTTCTAACAAGGGCATATAACATATATGAATTCATTGTGAACTATTTCGTGAGGTGGAATTGGAGCAATTGAAGCCATATATTATCACAAATTATTTGTCCCCTGTAGACACATGTAGTTTGATCGATACACTATTATTTCTAATAGTGCACTAACTATTCTTCCCTTTACAAATTGGCGACACATGACTAGTTAAATCTATCTAACTCCCTTCTCGCGACATCATTTTTGTCATTTTTCCTCTTATAAACCACTTAAACAGGATGTTATAGCCTCATTCTAACTACATTAGCTTCTCATTCCCTTCTAGCTTGCTTCTATTAGCTCCCTGGAATATCAATCCACTTCATTGGATTGATTAAGCCCTTTTGAAACCCTTCCAGAACCCTAATTACTCTCTATAAGATATTAATTAGTCTAACCTAGGTTAATTACCCTAAACATAGTCAAATCACACTTTGACTTGCTAAAACTTCTTTTTAGACTTTAGCCTTTGTCCCATATGCACCCAAATCTCCCATTTCCCCAAACCAAAAACTATAATTAGGGTTATACCCCATCCCTCATTTCCTAATAATTCTCTCTTCTTCCTAGCATAGATTATAGTATTTTGTTTAGGATTTAGATTGCATTTCACTTTCTTCCATTGAGCTAAATAACATTTGCTTTTGTAGTTCATAGCACTAACATGGAGTAAAAGAGAAGATCTATTGGCCTTAAAGCCATTAATGGGAATATCTCTTTCTCTTAAACACATAACTGAATGCTTAGATCCTCTTAGGTTCATTATTTCAAGCTTTCAAAGAATAGAGGTTAACTTCATTTGTTTAGTTTGCATGTTTATTTCAGATTAATGTATGCAAAGAAGAAAACATTGCTCATTTCTTATCACATGGTCCATTGATCAGATTGTTAAAAGCCTTTGGGGTTTCCGTAGAGATTCTTACCCCAAATCCATGGCTTTTACAACTTTTCATTGAACACATTTGCTACGCCTGGTGGGACACTTATGTCCATCCTCCATTAATGGAGGTCTTTTAGGTTTTTCAAAGCTTATTTATATGTTTCTGGGTCAAATCACTTGTTATTTTCTCATTTATGTTTTTAACCCTAGATAAATTACCTTCATTTACATGCACTTTGTGGGTTTGATATAGAAATAGGACACTTTGACTAACAACTAACATGTTTGCTCTTGAAAATTTGAAAAATTGTGTTTTTTGCAAGTTTTTCACAGGGTGCGCGTAGGTATAAAACAAAGGGCACGTACACATTAAAACCATACTCTACATGTCAGATCAGGCATGTACCTGTCTGGAGGACTTCATCATTTGTAAATTTTATCTCTATAGGGACGTGCACGCATCTTCGTAATCTAGGATGCGTATTCACCTCTCTGGATGCACATGTGTAAATGGTCTGACTGTGTAAAACATTTGAGAATCTCATGTTTCAGGCTTGGGTGCATACACATCGAAACCTAAGTGTCCATATAAATATATGCAAGTTTCTCTATAATGTTACAAGCGTCTATGTTTTACTATATTGGATTTCATTAATTTTTAACTACAGGCGTACTTGTTGAGTAGGGAGCGTATCCATCAGTTGGGAAGCACTGGTGCCGGTATAGGCACATAGGTGACTGTATTAAAATTGGAAATTTTTATAGTCTGTAAAAATCTTTTCTTCTGATCCATTACTGCAGGTTTCTAGGACTAACAATTCAAAAAACAATGTTTTTTTCTTAACATTTTAGTTTGCATAGTTAAAGTGTTTTGTTCTTGGCTTGAAATTAACTTTGTAGAAGTGTGTATACTCTCTCCTCGTGTCTTCACGTTTTTAAAGGTGATATTAGAGATTAAAAACACTTATTTTATAAAGGATGAAGTAAAACTTTCACGTGATTTCAGTAGAATTTTTCATGTTGCGTATGCTCTTCCTTCGTGCCTTTTGGCGATCTTAGGAATCAAAAGCAAAGTGTAAAATTCTTTTTCTTGACATCAACCTATGAACTGGAAAATTACTAAAAAACTTGTTATCTATAGGACCTAACGATTGTCAAATAAGGGTGACAAAAAACAAAATAAAATCTGCTAATATGCGTGTTCTTATAGGTTGCCAAATGGTGTGCTACTTAAAACCACATTAAGATAAGCAAGATAAAAAAACACACCATATTCAAAACATTGTATTGTAGGTTTAAGAAAAGGGTACATCCCTATCAGCTCAACTAGAACATAACCCCTTTGGCATAATGCCTTAAGCTACAACAATGGGGGTGATTCCAGGAACCATAAATTAATCCACTGCTAAGTAACCTCGTGGATGAAATAGGAAGCACTTCCCTTACCCACTTGACTAGTACACCTTATGAGATAGAGTTACTAGTTTTCCATATGGCGGCCCCAGGGAAAGCACATATGGATGCACTAGTTTCCCTTTGTGCTCGAAGGGGGTAAAGTAAAGCTGAGATATTCTCAAGATAGGCAAGGGACTATTTGGGTAAATCACACTCACTTAAGACAACTTTGTAACACCTAGGTGAGAGAACTTATTAAGGAGGCCATTTTATCTTGGAGCCCACTTTACTAGTCCATTATTGCATCAAGCCATCACGAAGTGACAACTCATCTGGAATTTGAACCATGTTTATCGAACAAGGAAAAGAACCCTTTTGAGTTTGATCTAAGTGTCTTTAATCACAAAAACTAAACCACATCTCACTTTTGCATAGTTTATTCTTGTCCTCAAACGAGGTGAAACTCTGCCCAAGTGATACTTAGTTTTTTTTCATCTTTTTTGATCTATACCCTTGTATTCTCACTGCCCATATTTTCAAGGTGATAACGGTGCATACCTCACGTGTTTTTATCAAAGATAGTGCTTGCCACTTTTTTTCTGTTTACACCCATCCATGTTTGTGGCTGGGTTGTTAAACATCTAAAGTGCATAGGTACACTTTTCGTATCTTTGATAAAAGTCCTTCAATCTTGATTTCAATATTATCTTCACCGCTGTGTGTACGATTCATCTTCTGTCTCTTCTTGAGTTGATAGTTTTGTTCACATCTTAGACACACAATCTTGGTACTTACATCGTATTATCATTTTGTGATAAAATGGTATAAGTCCCTTTATTGTGTGGTTATGCTGCGCACATGATTTAAAACTCCTTGCTATACTTATTACTGGGTTTCGGTTTCGAAGTCATCTGAGTCTTCTTGAAAAGTGTCGATAACGCCTTATCTATATCATAATGAGGTTTTCATGGTACTAACACCTTTCTTCCTTGGTTAATGTATCACGGTGACATTGTTACGCTATATTTATTCACGACTTCCATTTTTAGAAGGTTTGGCTTTCATCAACATTCAAACTAAGTTTTATATATACCTTGTCGAGAGACTACGACAACATCACGCTAGTTTTAGGCCTTATTAGGGTTCTAACTTGACCTACATATTGGTACATCATTGTCACTATTTTTTTTTAAGGCGTAGGCTTGGTAGCAACAAACTGAGTGATCATAACATTTAGGTGTGCATATGAGTGTTCCCTAATAAAGACAATTGTATAACAATGAATCTAGGAAACATTGTGGTATAGTTCAAACATTATCTTGAGTGGCTTGCAGAAACCATACACTTAGGGGTTGCAGTAGCTACATACCAAACGTCTGCTAGTAATGCCTAAAATCATAAAAATGGCAGCCAAATCAAATGAGCATGATATAGGAGAAAATCCTTTTGAAACCTTCCCGTTTAGTGGTCACAATTTAGGACCATTATTTTCTCAAGTCAAAGATACAGAGGTGTTTAATTGATCATAGTGGAGAAGAGTCAGACTCTTCTAGAGAAAAACAAAGGTTAGACCTAAATAGATTTGATGAAATCATATATTATAATAAAGATCAAGTACTCATAAGAGTCTTAGCATTAGGAGCTAAAATTTTGCACGAACGCGAAGAAGAAACAAAGGTCATTAACCCTAACCTAGGAGAGCAAAGATTTTCCTTAGACACAAATAGCCCTTTTTATGTGGGATACAATTCCACTTCTGGGAAACATAAAGCCACTGTTGAAGGTGAACCATCACGAAAACCTCACTGTAAAGCTTCACGTAAAGTGAAAAATGAGCGAAAACCTTCCCCTCCTCTAAAATTTGATGAAGAAGAGGACCCCCTGGTTGAGGAGGAGATCCTCCAAAAACAGATCTTGAAGTTGAGTCAAAAACTAGCAATCCTAGCCTCTTCAACAAGAAACATATATAAAGATAAAGACAAAAACAAACTTAACGAGTTTCAATTTGATCCACATACAGACTATACCTTTAAGGTAACTCAGACTCAAAGGCTCAATGTCACCTACTAAAGATAAAATCATTCAGGAGGAATTGAAATATATGAAAGATACACTTACTACATTACATAAGGGAAATATAGGCCAAAATAGAAAATATTCATATGAAGAACTATGTCCCTACCCCTTTGATAAGGACATGTTACAAAAACATTTCCCAGAACACTTTACCATTCCCAAATTTGATAAGTACAAGTGCAAAATTGATCCTCATGATCATATAAAATACTTCTACATGGCTTTCCAAGAGGTCGTGTATAACGATAATTTCTTGATACGACTCTTTCCTCGCAGTCGTGGAGTAGTAGGATCAGAATGGTTCTATAGCATACCCAAGGGCTCCATTACAATGTGGCCCATGTTGGTGGAGAAAATTTTAAGGCATTACTCCTATAATATGGAAAGTGCAACATCACAATGAACCGATCTATGCAACACAAAACAAAAGCCCAATGAAACATTTGCAAGATTTTTACAACGATGGCGTGGGTTAGCCAGTTGCTTTCCTTGTGCCTTACCAGAAAAATAGTTAGTGAGTATATTTGTTCCTAACTTGAACCCTGAAATAGCCTTTCACTTGCAAATGCATTATGGTTCAAACTTTGAAGAAGTCATAGAGAAAGGCAGTCAAATTGAGAAAGTGCATTCATTGCCAAGGGAATGCTTAAACCTATTACTAAAAACAAACATGAAGCCAAATCCATAGACAAACCTAAATTCTTCAATAAGAATAAACATGTTGTTGGTGATGGCATTATAGACTCCAAGAGAGTCCAAGCCATACAAACAGGCCCACTCTTAAATATTTTACGTAAGGACCTCGTCCTAAAGCGCCTACAAAACGTACGTTCACATCCTTGACATAATCCTTATCTACCATCCTAAAACAATTAGATGACACAAAAATGGTAGAATATCCAACTACAACAGTACCATATCTGGAAGATGCTCCAAAACCTGTTTGGTTCAAAGATCATGAATATTGTGACTTCCATCGTGTTAAAGGAGACAAAACGGATAGATGTTTAAGATTGCACCATTATATCTAAGATCTCATAGAGGAAGGGAAGATCGTTGTGGATTCTCCCCTTGAGTTCTGGTAAAAGTTCAAATGAAAAAATGGGTATTTATAAGGAACCTTTTCCTAACCATGTGGATAAAAGGAAAAGGAATACCAGATCAAAGGCAAACCTCCAATGACTATATGAATGCTACCTATGTTTACCCTACAAATGATAGTCCTTATGATTCCCTCATTGGATGTATTAGCTCATCTAATGAGCAGATCAATACCATCTGAATTTTAGAAAAGAGCTACGTAGTAGGGATAAGACGTGCCCGCTTAGTCATACCAGATCCTATGCCCATTCCTCAGGAAGGCCATTATAATTTAATAGAGCAGTTAGAGAAAACACCTGCTAGGATATATATTCTCTATCTCCTTAAGATATCTAATGCTCATAAAAACATATTGGACAAGACTTTGCAAAATTTAGGGGTTTCCATAGAGGTAGACCCCATGAACCTTCAGGACATGATTGCATGCCTAGACACCAATGATAATATTACTTTTGATCATATTGCAATCATGCATAACCACCCAGAAAATAACTTACCCTTGTATCTTGAAGTGGTAGTTACCCATTGTAAAATCAAAAGAGTACTTGTAGATGGGGGATCTGGTCTAAATATTTACACTTTGAAGCTAGTCAAGTAGTTAGGCCATTCAGAAATAAAGTTGGGTACTATGACTACCACAATCAAAACATATGATAATGAATAAAGAGAGTCAGCATGGACTATAGTGGTTCCCATAGAGGTAGGACCAACGTGTCGTGACACAACGTTCCATGTCCTTGACTTGGACCTTCTAGAAAACATGCTCCTAGGGCACCCATGGATCCATGCCATGCAAGCTATTCCATCAAATTTTCATCAATGCATCAAGTTATGTCATGAATGGTAGGTGGTTACCATTTTGGGTGACCTGGAACCATTAACACATTGTAGGGAATTGTACATTTTTTCTCGTGTAGCTTATGAATGTCCTTCAGATGTTGTTGTCCCTCTACAAATAGAGGCTATGAAAAAAGGATAGATTCAGAGTCCCTCATGTCTTACAATCAATAGTTTCCCTCATTGGTCAACCCATTTGCTTCATGGGAGGCAACATCAGCAAAATATGGCCTAGATAAGCCATTCACTCTAGAGCAGGCTCTGTTAATATCAGACTTATCAGTATCCCCCAGGACAAGGGGTAAGCCTTATTTTCAGTTCAAGAGCACTCATGAGAAATGTCCTAAACCATTGGAAAAATTTGTCCATAGTGGTCTCCTATATGAGGAGAAAATGTTAGAAGACCCTACCAGCTGAGTACCAAAAGGCACCATGGCTTCATGCAATCAAGCACCTCAGTACATCAAAGGTCCCTGTATGATGTTTTTCATGGGCTATAGTGGGTTTGGATGTGGCGTTAATACACAAGGCCGGTTGGATCCTATCCCAATCCCTCATTTTAAAATTGATAAACATGGCCTTAGAATAAGGCCCCATGATGCTCTATCCTCTAAGAATGACGCCACCTCTTCTGAACATGAGGACGTTTCATCTCATTCTGCTAGTGATGCAGATTCCCAATGTAGCCTTTACGAGGATCTTGCCTCCACAAACCTATTCCAAGATTCGTCAGTCCTTACCATATATGAATCCATTTCCTTAGAAAAATGTCAAGTAACCCTTATATATCCTAAACTCATAGATTGGGATCAACAACTTCACGTGCCCTTGGATTTATTTGAAAATGATGAGGCATTTGCAAATTTCATGGGACTCAAGAATTTTATTATGGCTGGAGACCACAAGAAAGGATTTAAGATTCAACTAGAAACATGTGCCTACTTCCGGGAAGAAGTAGAGATGTGTGGATGGTTGAATAAGAATGCTATAAATAAAGCTACACCTACTTTGAAAAACTAGGAAAGAAGGTTAAATGGAAATCTCACAGTAACAAACTCTTTGATAAACTTGTAGACGAACAGAATGAAGAGTCTAAAGATGAAATGATTTACCCCTTCGAAGATGATCATGAGATACCGCAAGAGGTCGATCTTACATCTTCCCCCTGATCCTACGTGGATGGAAGATGCTTCTAAAATGCTTGTTGAGGAAACAATCAACATCAACATTGGCTTAGAGGAGAAACCTAGAATAATAAAGTTAGGAGTTTCACTCTCAGCTCAAGAATAAAAGACCTTTATAGAGCTCTTAAAAGAATATGTGGACATATTCGTGTGGACATATGCAAATATGCTTGGTTTAGACCCAGAGCTAGTTGTGCACAACCTCATTGTGCAACTTAGATGCCAAACCAATCAAACAAAAGTTGAGAAAGATGCATCCTAAGGTGGCTCTCTTAGTCAAAGACAAATTGGAAAAGCTGTTAGCTGCATGATTTCATTAAACCTATTGAATATTCAGAATGGATCTCTAACATAGTCCCAATGCAGAAAAAGCTTATGGGCATCAACAATCTCCACTGATTTTCATGACATTAACAAGGCATGTCCAAAAGATGACTTTCCCCTACCTAACATTGACATGATAGTTGATTCCACTGCTGGCTATGAAATGTTGTCCTTAATGGATGGCTTTTCAGGTTATAACCAGATACGAATTGCAGTAGAAGATCAGCATAAAACAACATTCATCACCCCTTGGGGAAAATTTTTCTACAAAGTCATGCCCTTCAAGCCTAAAGAACGCTAGGGCTACTTATCAACGGGCCATGGCATGGTTATTTTTCATGAAATGATAAGTGACATTATGAAGGATTATGTTGATGACATTCTAGTAAAATCCAAAAGTAGAAAAGAACACCCTGGAGTATTGAGGTGTATCTTTCAGTGTCTACGAGACTATAAGGTTCACTTAAACCCTAAGAAATGTGTCTTCGGTGTTTTATCAGGAAAGCTCCTAGGGTTCATTGTTTCACAAAGAGGGATTGAAGTGGACCCTGCAAAGGTTACGAACTATTATAGAAATGCCACCACCTACCACTCTCAAGCAACTAAGGAGTCTATAAGGGAAAATTCTGGCAATTCGTCGCTTTATTTCACAACTGGTGGATAAGTGCCATCCTTTTACCCATCTACTCAAGAAATATGTCACCTTCAATTGGGGACCTGACTGTGAAAAAGCCTTTGCATTACTCAAGTAGTACTTGGATAGCCCACCTATACTCATGCCACCTACCCCAGGTGAACCTCTCCTCTTATACGTTTCAACTACCCAGTTTGTCTATTGGAGCATTGCTTGCCCAATATGACTTAGCCCATAAAGAGAGAGTTGTTTATTATCTTAGCCGCACACCATAATCGCATACGAGTTGAATTATCCCCAAATAGAAAAGGCCTGCTTAGTGGTTGTCTTCACATTTCAAAAGCTTCACCATTATCTCTTAAATAATAAAACTAAGCTCATATCTAAAGTTGACCCTCTTATGTACCTTTTATCCAAACCTTCCCTCACATGTCAAATGGCTAATTGGATCATTCACCTGAGTGAATTTTATATTGAGTTTGTGAATCACAAATCTTTAAATGGAAAAGTACTGGTTGATCAGTTGGTAGAAGCTCCTCTCCCAAGAATGGAACCTTTATGCTTAGATTTACAAGATGCATCTATGATGTATATTGAGGAATCTGTAGAATGGCAGGTTCACTTTGATGGATCTTTTACCTTCCATGGATCTAGATCAAGAGTGGTGCTCATCACTCCAACAGATGATGTCATCTAATGAGCATTCTGAGCTAGGATTCCCATGCAGAAATAACATCGCAAAGTACGAAGCACTCATTGCTGGCCTCAAGATAGCTATTACATGGAACATCAGACAACTGCGGGTCATTGGGGACTATCAACTTATCATAAATCAGGTTAATGATGAGTATAAGGTTAAAGATGAGAAGCTTATTCTGTATAAAAAAATGGTTGAAACTTTGAAGGAATATTTCACACAAGTCATATTTGAACAAAAACCAAGCTCACATAATAGATCTGTGGATTCTATGGCTACTATTGGGTCTCTCTTACGCATAACACCTGAAGAAAGCAAGATTCCTTTCTTCGTGGAACATTTACAGGTACCTTCATATGATATGCCAAAGTCATGTTTGGCATGTGAAGTTGTTGGTCCTTTATCCCCTTAGTATGACCCTATCTTCCAATACCTACGAGATGGCACTCTTCCACCTGACATAACCCATTCTGAAAAGAAATCCCTTATTCACCACATAGCCCGTTATACCCTCCTAGGGGGCACCCTTTATCATCATGGCTACTATGGGAATTTTCTTCGCTGTCTGGATGTTAATGAATCTATCCACGCCATTAAAGAAGTACATAGTGGTTTTTGTGGAGCACATACTAGTGGCATGTTCTTAGCTAAAAAGATGACTTAGGGTACGCTATTATTGGCCTACCATGGAATCTGATTGTTGTAACTTTGTAAAGAAGTGTGAACTATGCCAAAAATATGGAAATGTAATACATGCACCAACACAAGCCTTACAACCTATTGCAACACCTTGGCCATTCTCTAAATGGGGCTTGGATCTCATAGGGAAGCTCCATCCTTCTTCTTAAGATGGTCATACTCACAACATCACTTCCACCGAATACTTTACCAAATGGGTAGAGGATGTCCCTCTTACCTATGTCACTAGTGCGCAGATTTCAAAATTCATCATGAACCATCTCATATGTTGTTACGGGGTCCCTTCAGCGATTGTCACTGATAATGGTAAATCCTTAAAAAAAATGATTAAAACATTGTGTCAAAGCTTTCATATGCAATTTAAGTGGTCTACCCCTTATTAACCTCAAGGTAATGGAAAAGTAGAAGCCACCAATAAGACCCATGTGCAGATTATGGAGAAAATGGTCAGTAAAACTGACCGTAATTGGCATCTACATATACATCCTGCCCCTCTGGGCCTATCGTACCTCCATCCACTCTCCTACTGGTGCGGAACCCCATATTCACTTGTCTACGGCAACTAAAGCCATCATACCATTGGAAGTGGAGCTTCCCTCCCTGAGAATATCTCTCAGAGACTATCTTGATAAAGACGAGGACTACAGAGTTGCTCGCTTAGTAGAATTAGAACTATTAGATGTAAATCATATGAGAGTGCTCAATCACTTAAAATTCTATCAGAACAGAGTATCCAGGGGGTATAAAAAATTCATCATTCATCTAGAAATTGATGTAGGAGATCTAGTTCTCAAAGAAAATTAGAAGAACACCATCAAAGACAGAGAAAATAAAGGAATGTTCGAGGCTAACTGGTTAGGTCATCATGTTGTAATTACAAAATATGGATCAAGGGCCTACAAAATTGCATATTTAGATGGTGAAGAGCTTCCAGAACCTATGAATGTCATGCACCTTAAGCGGTTCTACGCTTAGGCATGATGAGAATATCAAATAATAACTAAAAATTAGAAAAACAAAGAAAAAACAAGCAAAAAAAGAAAAAATTGAGAAAACAGTAAAGAAAAAGTAGGTCATCCTCATGTGAAAACCACGCAATTTTAGCACATCAGGCAGGTCTTTGAGTAAAAACCAGTTTTATTGGTGCTCAATGAAAATTTACTGGATGCAAGTTACTCTTATGGCAGGATGGGTAATCATCACCACTTTCTAGGTATGACCTTCTTTTGCTAAAAGTCTAAGAACTCTACTAGGGCCACCTTTGCCTTGCCATGATCTAGGTTTCTTGGCTCATTATATCTTCATAGAGGACATAACATTTGTATACTCCCATCCAATGCTGAGCATACATGCATCGTTGTCACCTTATAATACATACACGCATGGCGTTCTGCCTCTTATATATTGCCCACATCACGCTAGGAGGCATCCACACTTCTTTGTTCTTGTAGATTGCTTTCAGAACATGATCTTGGAAAATACAGAAACATTTGAAAAGAAGATACTTACAAATTTCTAAACATCTGGAAAGTTTCCCTCCTCAGGGATAAAGCTACATTCATGTCATAATGTTATCCTAGAGAAACCTAGACAACAATGAAAAACGTAGATACAAAAACATATCTTTTTTTTAGATAAACCCAAAAACATTAGAAAATATATGTCAGTGTTGTCCCGTAAAAACAAGGGAATGTTTTAATTACTTTTAGTTGTTGGTTTGTATAGTTTTGATGTACTTAGTCTGTTGGTTTGTTTGTTCTTTGAATAGGTTCATTTGCTTACATAATATTGGATCTTATATGATTTATTTACGTATGGCATTTCATTCATTTAGGAACTCTCATACTTGTGAAAAAAATTTTGTAGGCTTCTTTATTTGTTATGTGCATCTATTAAAGCTCATTTTTACTTTCTTAGATTATATCCCCTTTTAGTCTCTTTTTATTTTTTGCAAGTGTTTTCGTTTAGTTGTATTTTGTTGTGTATATTTGTTTAGTTTTGTTAACTTTTGATTTTATATTTTACATAGTTGTTTGTTATCACATCTATCACATATCATTTCATCAAATTTCTAACATCATTCACTACATCCTATCTATATACAAAAAATGCTAAGTATTACATCATGCATGTATGCTAAGTGAATCATCACATATCATATCATCAATGGGACAAGAGGGGTTGCGCATAATAACAAATCTATCCCTCCCCACACCAATAGCATCTAGTATCATCCCAAGTGCTAGAATAAAAACTCAAAAAAAGATCATGAATCTAAAACATGTGGTGTTATCTACAAATACATCATCAATATGAAAGCATGAAATATACACATTTCTAAATCTAAGGTATGTCACATACATAAAGGAAAGAGAAATCATACATCATAACTCCATCATAGCATGATACATCAAAATGTCCATAGATACATGTATAATTCTCTATGTCAGTACTCAAAATAATACATCATCGATATACTATGCCATCAAAAAGGGGCATGCATCAAAAGAATCGAGCCTTCATCATGAGGCATCATCAAAATAATGATATACACAACTATACATCTAAATTAGACTTCATAAGAAGCATGTATACAAAATATTTGTACCTACACTAGGGGTACCACCTTGTTGTCTATTTCGTTGTTGTCTAGTCGGATGCCCTGGTATGGGCTGCCTAACTGATCTCACTGAGTGGCATAATCTCCATGACCTAGAACCTATCACACTCACATCTGACTGTTAGAATGATAACACTCACTAATCTACCAGAACTACCCTGAAGTAGGTAGTCCTATAATAAAGAGCCTTACCACCAGATCTCATGGCATCATGTATCAAATCCACATCTCCAGAAGTGAGAGCTTCCTGTACGGTGGCATCTCACTAACCTGTCACCCTATCAATATCATCCTAGGCCTATCTCAAGGCCACGGCATCTCGATCTCTGTCTACAGTAATAGCCTGCACCTAGGACCGTGCCTCATCCCTCTGTGTCAAGTAGCCCTGGGCTTGTGTCTAGATTACATCCCTCTGGGCCACAAACATCTTTACCTGAGTCTAAGAATCGTGTAGGAGGATCAATACTTGAGCCCCCTATGTGGCTATCTCATGAATCTGACTCTTCCATGAAGCACTATCAATGCCCTCGATGGCCTGTCAAAACCTACTCCTGAGCGAGTGCCTGATCTCACTCTGCTATGAGGGCATGTACTTGAGTGAGTAACCTAGCCACGTCTCTCTCTCCAGCCACCTGTAACTACTGCTAAAGAGCAACCCACTAGCCCACCAGCGCTGCTACTCTCTGGAACATCAAGTGGCGGGCTCTACTCTAGAAGTACCTACTGAAGAGGTGTATATATCCCTGTTGGAATGCCTACTTGGGGAAACTCTATGTCCACTACCTTGTATACATGTCTAGGCCTCGGCCTGGGACCCTGTGCCTGTTCCTACTATGGTGTTGGACCATGTCTCCTACCTCTGACATATGGGTGCATGTCAAGCCCACCCTCATCATCATCATCATCATCAATGTCAGCACCACCAATGGCTCCACCCTCGTCACTACTAGGAGGCCCTATTGGAGGAGGTCTCACACCAGTGTTATATGCCACTCTAGATACAGTCAAACGATATGGAAGTACACCGTGATGCCAGGACTTGTACTAGGAGTAATGTTGGGATCTCTAATCTGTCTCAATGGCACCCAAATAATAGGTGCCACATGTAAGAAATTGGCCAGTGCTCTATCGTGAGTAGTCTGTGGCCCCATGTCAAAATTCTCTTGAGCTCTGCGAGCATACCATATATCTGGCTTAGGAACATCCTAGATAATGCCAAACTTCCTTTGGCACCAATCCACCCTTTATATCTCTCGCATATAGCCACAGCTTCTTAGAATGAAATGCTCTATGGTGGCGGGTACTGAGCTCTAACCCATCCTTGGGCAGATGGAAATATCTATAAGGCCTCCAAACTATGTAAGCCTACCTCAGCTATCCCAGCTCACACCGATAATGATATACGATCCCCATGTTGGGTCACACATCATCCCTTTCTGGGACCCAACTCATCGTCGATGGCTCGTTAGGATCCTGAACTCTTCAAACACCTAAGGAGTGACTAATGGTGATATGATCCCACACCCAAATGTGCAGCAAAAAAGTAGGTCCTACTATCTTCTGACGGTAGTAAGTAATCAAATGAAGGTGCAAGTATAGATGTGCTAATATATAGTGACCCCAACGGTAGGTCTCTCCCTCCACCAAACCAAGAATCACTCCTAGGAGTTGAAGTGGAAATGAAGTTTCAATCTTGTCAGGGAGTAAAACTCCACTAAAAAAGGCCATCATGTAGACCACTACCTAGTCTAACTCTAGATCATCTATACATCAGGATAATCTAATGGACATCCCATGTTGTGTTATAGTGGGGACGTTGAATAAATGTATAATATGTCACTGGATGAGCAGCTCATAGTCTGGATGAGTTGGCCCTGAATGAGGACCCGCATGATGTGCCATATGTCCTCCAATGTAATGGTTATCTCCACGGTCGGGATCCAGAAAAAATGACTCTTGATATGCCATCTCTCTGCCATGGCTGTCAAAAGGCCGTGGTAAAATGTAATCCATGGAATCTCCGCCACATGAGACAATCCTATCACATGTAAAAGGCTCTCTAGAGTCTCTTTATCATCATCATCATAACTACACCTCTATAACAGCTAGCCGACCATAGCACTCGTGAGTCTGTAAAATGGGTAGTATATGCTACAAAAACAACACAAGTGTTAGGTACTTTCTTATTTCTATTTTTCTAAGGAAAAATGCTTCTTCAAAATCATCTAACTTGTTAATTATTATTTTCTTCTGAACTAATCTCGTGTATATTCTTCTATAGTTGGCTATTTTTTTAGCTAATTTTATTTTCCCCCTTTATTCAAGTGCCTATGCACCTCCTTCGGCACTTGCACATCCCAAACAACGCATACGTGCCCTTACAAATGCATATGTACACTAACTCTTTTTCCCCATTTAGCACAAGCCACACTGAATGCATACACACCTAGTGTGATGCCTATGCACCATCCATGAAGCGCACGTGTGCGCATGACTATTCTAGCTTAGCCGACACATATGCACCCCTCTGCCATTAAAATTATTCCTACGGGTACGCATTCACGTACCTACTTCTTCTAATAGGTATGAGTGCACATCCTTTCCCTTCATGAATGGATGTACGTGCACATCCATGTTCAGTTTAACATGTACATGTGTGCGTACCCGTCAAGCCAACGCATACGCCCACGTGCATGCATTAAAAAGGTCCTACCTACCCTAGAAAAGCCCTAAAAATGCAATAAATGCATAATTAATATGAGGGATAGGCCACTCACGTATGGTCCATCCACTGGGTCCTGTATGAACTCTCAGATGCGATCCACGCATTTCATCCTCCTCGGTATTCTCACCATCTCACTCTAGAGCTATCGCTCTCGCTCACAGTAAAAATTTGTAAAAGCTCTGGTAGAAATGAATTGGTCGTGATTATTTTACGTACTCTAGGTGGGTATATTAACCCATCGTGATGCCCCTGGGGCATGTTTTCTCCTTCGTGATCATTCTAGCCCCTTTCTATCTGTTGTGATAATTATTTTTACTAATTTTGCCACGCTGAGGCACTGTGTGCCACCCCGCAGTTATTTTCTCCATCACATTGAAATAATTTACGCATCTTTCAGGCACCTTTTCTCACCTCTTCCTCTATTTTTCCTTGTCAGGGTAATTATTTATTCATTTATTTTCAATGAATTCTTCCCGACTTGTCTTTCTTCTTTTTGGCATATATCCTAGCTCTTTGGCAGCCTCGCCTTCCCATTACTGCCTTCATACGTACTTTTAGAAGATCTTTGACCTTTTGAAATTATTCTGACTGATCAAAATCCTAAAAAAGAAAAAAAAACTCAGAAAAATATTTAAAATGCAATAAAAACATTGAAATTCCTTGGAAATGGCCTTAAAATTGGTGAAACTCATCATCTACGGCTGAAATTTGTGTCTATTGCCTAACACTCATCCCAGATCTTACTGATGTTTTCAAAAAAAAATTAAAAATGACTTGCGCATCACTAAAATCTTCAATCACCTACACAAGCTATGTTGTTACTTTGTTTGTACTCCGGGGCACTATCAGTTTCCTGGTACTATTTTCATCATGCACATTTCTTTTTTGTGGGACCCAAGTGACCTTCGTCTTTTCCATTGCATAATACACCTTGCTCGGGGCATCATTCTTCACCCTTGTTGTTTATCAGAACATTTGGGACTTCGTCTTGATAACAAAATATTTGTGCAACTATCTTAAACATTGTTGGTTTAAGTGTTTGTGATTGTACTTATTTCCCTGTTAGGTGATTTTGTTTATTTCTTGTATTGCATTGCATTCATGTATGTTTGCATGGAGTTGGTCATTTTTAGCAAAATATGGTTGTTTGTATCTTGGCTTTTCATGCCATTTTTCACTTCCATCGCATGCTCACAATTTAATAAGGACTCATGAGGAGGATTTTAAGAATTATGATGATTAAGTATTGTTAGCAATTGATTTGCGGATAGCGCAATATCCCTTTTTTCTAAGTTTCTCATCTTATCTGTCCACTTGTCTCTCTATTGTTTTCTTTTTTGATCGTCGATCAAGTTTCTTTCGTCACCCCATCGACACTCGATGGGGACATTCATCATCCTTCATCCTATTAATTTTTCTCCTACCCCTTCAAAAAAAATTCTACTTGTTTATGTTTGTCTACTTTCTTTGAAGTGACATAGCTTACGTCACCTCAAAGAGGGGAAAATGTAGACACCTGTAGTTTGATCAATACACTATTATTTCTAATAGTGCACTAACTATTCCTCCCTTTGTAAATTAGCAGCACACCACTAGTTAAAACTATCTAACTCCCTTCTTAGGACATATTTTTGGTCATTTTTACTCTTATAAACCACTTAAACAGGATGTTATAGCCTCATTCTAAGTACGTTAGCTTCTCATTCAATTCTAACTTGCTTCTATTAGCTCCCTGGAATATCAATCCACTTCGTTGGATTGATTAAGCCCTTCAGAAACCCTTCCAGAACCCTAATTACTCTCTAAAAGAGATTAATTAGTCTAACCTAGGTCAAATTACCTAAACATAGTAAAATCACACTTGGACTTGCTAAAAATACTTTTATACTTTAGCCTTTGTCCCATATGCACCCAAATCTCCCATTTCCCCAAACCAAAAACTATAAATAGGGCTATAACCCCCTCCCTCATTTTCTAAAAAAATTCTCTTCTTCCTTACATAGATTATAGTATTTTGTTTAGGCTTTAGATTGCATTTCACTTTCTTCCATTGAGCTAAATAGCATTTGATTTTGTATTTCATAGCACTAACATAGAGTAAAAGGGAATATCCATTGGCCTTGAATCCATTAATGGGGAGATATCTTTCTCTTAAACACATAACTGAATGCTTAGATCCTCTTAGGTTCATTATTTCAAGCTTTCAAAGAATAGAGGTTAACTTCAATTTTTTAGTTTGCATGTTTATTTCAAATTAATGTATGCAAAGAAGAAAACATTTCTCATTTCTTATCAAATGGTCCATTGGTCATATTTTTAAAAGCCTTTGGGGTTTCTGTAGAGATTCTTACCCCAAATCCATGGCTTTTACAACTTTTCATTGAACACATCCCCAATAAACTGTATGATTTACCTTGGTGAAAATGATGATGAATTGTGCCATCCAATATTGAAAGTATCTTTTGGTTTCTTTTCCCATTACCCTAATCTCCAAAATGATTATGTTTGATTAGCCTTCATAAAACTCACCTGTTGACAAATATTTCAGCATACGAAATGGATTCCTCCCTTTTCTAAACCATGATGCTAGTATGAGGACCTAAAGATAGGATTAATTCTATAACCTCTCACCGGATGAAAACTCCTTTGTGATTATGACCATGTTTTTTACTATTGGAATTTGCATACAATGTGATATGCCCTTTGGGAAGAGCACTACAATTACAGAATATCCATTTTTTCTTACAATCCTTAATTTTTCCTTATAGCTCAGACGACATGCTAGCACCAATTTTGTACTATGAACTAACAAAGGATTACCTCCTACAAATTAAAATACAAATTTTAAAACCTTATCTTTAATCAATTCTCTTCGGCCTCCAAAAATCTGACTGTTCAATTCCTCAAGGTCCATGTGAGTGACATCACTGTCACCCACACATGGATACTCTATCTTAGGGGTTGAAAAAATTTGTAGAAACGAAAAATTTGAACTTCATGATTCCAAAAATTAGAAAGACAAGTGAAAATGAAACAAACAACAATTTTCTACACTAGAATCTAATACTTTCTATTTTTTACAGGTAGTGGTTTAAGAGCTACTATTTTTGGAAATTTTCCTTTTTACTCAAATATTGTCTTCTCAAGCTCCCAGAACACTTAGAATACCTCCATTTATTTTTATTTACTATTTTTAGAATATTTCTATTTTTATTAACTTACTTTTTTGGAAACTCCTTTTCGGGAAAATTACATGTTCTGCCTAGTTTATTGTTTTCCAACATTTCTGAATACTGTGAGTGGTGAGAGCTTACTATTTATAGTAAGTTTATGCACTAATCACTTTCAATTTGTAAAATGTATACTTAATAGTGTCTTTTTACAATGAAAATTATCTCATTGGATTTTGCACTGCACCGGGATACCGTGCTCCAATTTTCATAGTGATCCTTCCGTTGGAACTCTTGGAAAATGAAAAAGAAACTTTTGGGATGATGGTTTTAGATTTACATATTTTAATAATTTGGGTCACCATCAGGTTTTCAGTAATAGTCTTCTCCGAGGTTCGTGAGAGGATGATCTTGTGTGAACATCTTAGTTGATTTGGATTTTGGGTATGAAAGCTATAAAGAATTCTTGATTTTCCAATTCATGGATGTTTTGGGAAAATTTTGGAAGAACAATAGGTGTGTTTGAGTGTTTTAGGAGGTATTACTGCTACAAAATTTTATTTCAGGTCGAACTATGTAAATAAGTTAGGTTTAAAACAAGTTTGTGTTGGTGTGTGTTATTTTCCACATCATTAGGTGAGTCATCTCACTTAGGTGAGATATTAGGTCCATGTTTCATTTAGGGTTCATTATGAGATTATCTTACGTGTCAGTGCATCATAACATCATTAGGGAGTTACACTTCTATTCTAGGAATGTAACTCCTCATCTCCACTTGAGTTGTCATGATTGCAGCAATGGGGGTTACTCAACACCTCCTATATGTACACCCCTTTGGATCTATGAGATAGAGGAGAGTTTGTGGATTGTAACGAGGTTCTATCCATGTTTTAAATCTTTGCATGTGCATTCGGTTAATGCTCACTCCTCTAAAGATCTCTTCACATTTCCTTTTACACATCCGTTGATGTGCACATTGTCCCTTCTGATCCTTGCTTTTGGGTTTCAAACCCTCTTACTCGGTATCAGAGCAGATCTTGTGGATCCATGCACTCATCGGCATTTTTGTGCATGTTTTCTGGCTTCCGGCATGATATTCAGATTCTCGTTGCTTGTGTCGTAATGGTTATTCCGATCATGCTCTACTTTCATTCTTTCAAAGGGATTCTTGTGCTTGATTTTTTGACTCGTGTATACTCAGGCTGGTTTGGAGTGTTTGGCTCCACTGTTTTGCAACTGACTCGTGGTTAGGTTCTTCATTGCATTTGCTTCATTGCTCTCCAGCAGAATTTCTTGCATGTTCATGTTTGGATTCAACACTTGGTGCTCCATTTGTGTTTCCCTCCTTTATGCTGGACTAATATGAGCCTTTTACGCTTTGTTGTGGCTACTGTTAACACTTGTTGTGTCCATCTCACTTCCCTAATTTTTTCTTGGTTGAGCATAACTTCCTACTTGTGTAGTGTTGGAACTGGCTCATTTTTTCCTTGCCGCTGCCGTGATCAACCTGGGGTCACCATATTTTCCTTGCTTGCCTCTATTCAGCCTAGTTTGGGTCATGGTTTCCTCCATGTTGGTGCCTATTTCTCATGTTCTCGTGGTTCAGCTCATCCTTCCTCTGCTCACTGGCTCATGTTTATGCTATTGAATTCGTGTGGCACCTCTACTCGACCATTTCACTAGTGAAATCTTGGAAAATCTCGTCACCACTACGTTTAAACATTTGTGACCTTGGCCTCACTTACATTGGAATCTCATCAATTTAGGCCCCGCGCAATCCTTCTTGATTTGAATTGATGCGTGGAACTGGTGTTTTGACCCTCCTTGTGTCCGCTACATGGAATGCATGCTGACTTGCCAACATATTTTGGTAATTTCTCTTTACATGCTCCTACAATGACCTGCAACACCTCAAATCTGTGCATCAATCCTAGTAGCTACACATGGACCTGGTCATTATCGGTGGTTTCATTGTCATTGTACGTGGCTCTTGCTGTGGAGATAATAAACCATCTTGGTCAACAATCAAGAAGCTCAGTGCCACATGACTTGACAATGTGGGCCCCCAAAATCTCTTTTAGTATTGTTTAGAGGTTAAAACAAACCTTTTTAAAATGTTTTAAGGTTAAAAAAAACATTCTCTTGGCATTGTCATAATTTTTGGGCTTCATTTTTGTTTGTTTTAATGTCCTTCATTCATGCGTCGAAGACAGAGGGCGAGGTTCGAGGATGGCAAGAGGTTAATCCCCCCTCACAAGAAAAACAAACCCTACCTAAAATTTGATGCCATTTCCAATGAGTACCCACACAACACCCATTGTACCTATTTTGTGAACTTTTTAAATCCGTTTGCAGGGCTTATTGGCATTTTCCATCAGCTGCGAGAATTATTTTCTTACTATAATTTTTGACTCGCTGCTCAATTTTGAGCACTTATTTAGTAAAAGTTTCATGATTTATCACACATTATGTGATGACATTATCAGTTTTGTAAATTCACTACTTTATAAAGTGCCACATTCTGGGGGTTCACTAGTACTCTTGGTTCTTGTATTACATGCAAACACATTATCGAATGAGTCCAACATCTTGATTTTGTGTATCTTTCACTTCTTGCTTCCGCATCATGGAGGGTTCTCTTTCCAGACTTGAGCGTCATAGTATCATTTTACACCCTCCGCCACTTCTTACTGGGAGAGAGAACTATTCAGCTTAGCATGCTTCCATGGAATGTTACTTGCTCATGAGGGTCTTTCACCCTTCTTACTTTGGCTAGTTCCTGCACCCACTGATCATTGTCATCTAGAGGAATATCTTGAAACTTGTGACCATGCTTTTGGTCACATGATGATGCATGTCGCTTGATCTCTCTGGTTTCACGTGGAAGAATTAGATCCACCCCACCATATCTAGAGCATTCTTCAGTCCCTCTATGGGGACCCTTCACATAATACATCCATTGTTGTTGCTTTTGATTCAGTTGTCTCCCCTTATTCATGCAATGACAATTCCATCGACACAGACTCGCTTGGTTCTTCTTCTGATGACAAGGATTGTGCACCTAGTTCTGATGTTGAGATTACTACATAGGACTCTTCTCCTCCTTCTCTCACTATTCCAAAGAGTTTTGTCACCTCTCCCATCTCATCAGATATTGAGTAGTTTCCTATTGGGCCTCATACAATCATCACACCTACCTCTTTTTCACCTTTAGTGTGTGAGGTCCCTTTCACTCCTATACCTTTATTGGATGACTCATACCTATCTGACATCACTCTTCTGTTTGTTGAGGCCCCTCATTGGGATGAGTATCTGCCTGACCTTGGTCGTCTTTTCATAGATTACACTTGTGATGTACTACAGATTCCACATCCATCTACAGGTATTTCAGAGGATTTCATCATCTCCATTGTTGGGAGTACCCCTTCTGGGACTCTTACCACTTCCACTTTTTTGGAAACCTTCATTGATCCACCCTTGTTTTTGGATCCCTTTTCTGTTGTGGGGAATGTTTTGTTACCTTCACATCACTTGGACATCCTTTTTGTGGGTGTTCACTTTTCACACTCTGATATTTCTACACATGTGACATTACCTTTGGTTCCTTGGTGCTCATTTGCTAGACCTATGTCACACTTTCGTGGACCAGACTCAAATTTCTTCATGTTGTTGCCTTTAGTTTTCTTCACAAAGTGGGCAAACTTCCAACATGTCATTTTTTTCCTTCCTAAGGGCAGGCATACAGTTCGGTTCGGGTGGCTCTTCTTCAGTCTAGAGGTAGAGGATATCATGATTGACATTCTTTTGGGAGACCTCCTAGAGCTACAGAGTTCAGATCCGTCCATGGCATCTTATACATTCCTCTCATCTCCCTCTTCTACTCTCTTCTTCTTCTTTTTGAGAAATTGCTTCTTTGTACATGGGTACCTTTACAGGCTCGTCTGTGGCTGGGACCCATGCTTGGCATCTTTCTTAGATTAAAGAGTGTAATTGTCTCTCTTTTGGGGGGAAGTTTTTCCCACTGGGTTTTCTCCTTTTACTCCACTTTTAGAGAGTTTCTTGTATGTGGGTACCTCATCAGGCTTTGTGCCAGGACCCATTTCTCATTTCTGACTTATTGCCTCATCCTAAGTTACGATGAAGGGGAGGTGCTGGTGTGTGGTATTTTCCACATCATTAGGTGAGTCATCCCACTTAGGTGAGATCGTTGGTCCATGTGTCATTTAGGGGTCATTATGAGATTATCTTATGTGTCAGTGCATCAGTGTGTCATATGCGTCATTATGGAGTTACACTTATATTCTGGGAATATAACTCACCCTCCCCACTTGAGTTGTCATGATTGCAACACTAGAGGTTACTCAACACATCCTATATGTACACCCAATTAGATCTATGATATAGAGGAGAGTTTGTGGATTGCAATGAGGTTCTTCCCATGTTTTACAAATTTTCATGCACATTCGTTCGATGCTCACTCCTCCTAAGATTTCTTTAGGGTGCCATTCACACGTTTTTTGATGTGCACATTGTCCCTCATGATCCTCGCTTTCAGGTTTCAAACCCTCTTATAGTTTGTTTTATTTTTGAGTCATCTTGGCAAATGCAGTTTTAAGTCTAGTTATGTCAAAGAAGAGTGTGGTTAAAAAATAGGGTTTGAAGGCTTTCCCATGTGAAATATTTTATGTCGCCTATTTCCCCTTTTAAAAAGTAACAAGAGGTGAAAATTTCCTTTAACCAAGATCATGACATATGTCATCATGAGATACAATGTGAGAGATTTTGAAAAATTTACTTGAGCACCTGGAGCTGAAAAATGGTCATAAGAAGAACCTTGGAAGGGGATTGCTCATGTGTGAATTTTTTCCCCTATATATCATTGGTAAAAGTGATAAAAGTGATATTAAATTATTTTTTGAGAAATATCATGAGACTTGGCGAGATCTAGTGTAGTTGTTGTAGAAAAATCACAGCACCCCTAAAATCTATAACTTGATGGGTTGAGATCCTCAGTGTGACTGTACAACATGGAACATCTCTCAAAGTGTGGGACTTTGTGAGTCAAAAGAGCTCTCTAGATGAAGGTAGGGTCTTATTCCTCTGTTCAGGTGGACACATTCAGATTGCAGAGGGTTGTTCTAAATCCTACTATAACTTTCCAAGGAGACAGGGTTAAGGGAATACAAGAAATGAAACATAATCTAACAGAGGTGTTGCACCAAAAGGATGTTGAAACACCTTTGCAATAAATAGAAACCATAAAAATGCAATACAATCACCATGAAAAAATTACCAGGACTGCAATGAGAGATCATAAAGGAGACAATGAACACAAGAGAGGGTTGAAAATCATCCACATACATGCATTATCACTCCAAAAGTTGATACAGTGCATTACAATGGCCAAGAGGTATGAATTTGCATTACAATTTAAGTGCAACTCTTAGACTAAACAAATCCACTTACGGGAAAGATAAGAAGGGAGGGTGCAGTGCAAAATGTCCAACACTTTGAAATTGTCCCTCTTGTACAATATATAGGAAGAATGAGAGAGAGAAAAGGATGGAAAAAATTCAACCCTGTTGCAACTTCCCCTGAAGGAGAATTGAATTCCCCTGCCATAATGATGGGTCTTGCCACAACACCCATGCCCCCATATTTGTTCCCTACAGGGTAGGAAAGGAAACCCATTCTTCATCATGGTGATAGGTGGGAGACTTAACGGCCTAAAAAATGGTGGGTTGAAACATTAATGGTGGTAAGTGGGTAGCGGGCACCGAGAGCTCTCTAAAACGTCCCCTCCTACTGGATTCTAAGATTATGATCAAAATATATGGTCGTTTGAAGGTACTTAGGTTTTGGAGTATGTTCACGCATATCCATGTTGTTTCCCCATGCATCTCAAGGTTTTCCCCCCTCCTCTACACTCTTGAAGTTGCACCGAAGAGACACATGGCATCGTCCGCGGGCCTACTCTATTTCCTTTGTATTCTACCTAAGCCCCAAGTTGATGGAGAAATTTGTGCATGACCAGAGACACATGGAGAGCTGGCACATGTTTGGGGACTACTTTCGGATTATGCCTTTGAATTTTCATGGATGAGGAATGTGGAGGCATCCACTGGTGCTTCTTTACTTTTCAATAGTCGGCTCTACCTTTCATTCCTAGGACTGTGGAGGGTTGGCGCTATTTCAGGGTCTCTCTTTGGGCCCTGCCTTTGAAGTTGTGTTGATGAGGCACGTTGAGGCTTTCACTAGCTCTGCTATACTTAGCTGATATGGGTCCTAAGTGAATACTTCCTCCCTTTTCCCTTTGGTGAGTTAAATGGGCCCACCATATATAATTCCAAAAAAACCCTTACGGGTGGGACCCTCATAGCTAACTCCCTAAATTGCGATATTGGGACACGTGGCATCATCGACATGACACTCCTCAGTTTTCTCGTGTTTGGATTTGTCCCTTTCATTTGGCGGGGGCCATATGTCCTACCCGAGACACATGGGGGGTTTGCGCATGTTTGGCTCCTACCTTTTGGGTCACGCCCTTGAAGTTGCACTATTGGGACATGTAGCCCCTCCCATGGCTTTGTGAATTTTTCAATGACCAATGAGACCATGTTATGACTTTGGACACGTGGCAGGTTTTTGCTTGTTTGGGGAATCGCTCTGGATTTGAACTCTAAAGTTGTGCTGAAGAGACACCTGGAGGCCTCCGTTGGTCCTTAGAATTTTCAACTCCCAGTTCAACTGTTTGGGATTCATACCATGTGGAGGGCCTACACTTGTTTGGATACTCCTCCTCTGTCACACTTTTGACATTGCGCCATTGAGACATATGGAGCCTTCCACCAAGCTTGTTGCACTTAGCTAATTCAGGCCTGCTCTAACTCTCCTGAATCTGACCACGTGGTGAGATTACACTTGTTTGGGACAAATTTTTGGAGTTGACCTTTGGAGATGCACCATTTGGACATGTGACACCATCCACATCTCCTATTGCTTTAATCGCTTCCAGACTCAGGTTTTTAGGGTCAACTATGAGTCCACACAACTAGGACTCCTTTATATTCCTCCTGTGTAAGATCACATTCGACCAATTTTTCCTTGGGGGGAAAATTGGGATAACAGTTTGGTGACTCGCGGGACCATCTGCCCGCTAGGTTAATGGATCAGATACCTTGTTTTATCCATTGGGAAAGGATTCATGGGTGGTGGCCTGATACTGGTCATGTTCTTGAAGCTTGAATCTAACGCTTAAACTTGACAACCATGATAATGGTCATGTTCTTGAAATGGACTCCCTCAAGACCCAATTTTAGTTTCTCGGTATTTGTTCTATTTTAAAATTAGCTATTATTATAGAAACTATGGGTCTCCTTGTTGTAAATTCTTAAGGGCTTGACGCATGCACCTAGAGGTGCATCAAACTATACAATGACATAAACTTGGAGCAACAAAACCTATGGCAGAGCACTTAAGGAAATAAAACCTATACTACAACAATACAATGTGCATATACACTTAGAGAAATTAAAATCCTATGCTAATATTTACAAGGGTAAAACCTTCCTTTTTAGTAGAAATGTTTAAGATGGATCTCGTTGACCAGAATCAGAAATTCCTCTCCATCCATTGTATAAAAATTTGAAGGAATTGCTACTTTTACATCCCGTGACCATGTAGGGGCCACTCCAAATGGCGTCAAACTTAGAATGCTTTCCTAGTTTTGCTAGATTTGCATCCCACTTCATAACTAAGTCCCATTCTTGAAAGGTCTTTGCTCTTTCTTTCTTATCAAACCATATCTTAATTAAGGCTTGATCCTTTTCCACTGTTTGAACTGCATGTTCCCTAAATTCTTCTAATTCAATCAGCTCTGCATACCTAGCCTCCATTGGTTTGAACTGAGACAAATCCAACTACTTCATGATCTCTAATGCAGGAAATTCTAAAGATATATGCAACACTACCTCTTTCCCATAGACTAATTTGTATAGAGAATTATCTGTTGACCTCTTGGGGGTGACTTTGTCTTCCCAAAGAGCTGATTTGAGTTTTGTGTGCAAAGTTCTTTTATTGTCATAAAGAGTCCTTCTGATGATTCTCAACAAGTTCTTGTTTATCGACTCTACTTGGCCATTACCGTGAGGGTAATAGTTTGAATAGGTGCTGAGATATACACCATTCTTGACATCCCATTCAATAATTTTTGTGCCAAGGAATGCCAATGCATTGTCTGATATGATAGTAGTAGGGGAAAAAGACCTCATGACTATCCCTTCATAGAAGTCAAAAATGTTGGATTCATTTGCCTCCTGAGTGCCATTTCTTTAGTCCACTTGGTGAAATAGTCAGTCACTATGAGTATCCACTTGTGGCCTTGGCTTGAATTTGGGTTGATTATTCCAATGAATTCTAATCCCCATTACATGAATGGATGATCCACTTAAATTGGATGAAGGGGTAAGGATGCTAATGTTTCTTTCCCTATGAAGAATCTGTACTTCTTTCTTTTCTTAATCCATGAGTAACAATCCCTAAACATCGTAGGCCAATAATAACCAGCCCTCATAATTTTGAGCGATGTTACCTATGGAGAAAAGTGGCCTCCAGCTTCTCCATCATGGAACTCATGTAACACCTTCTTAATTTGGACTATCCCAATGCACTTTAATAGGACGCCATTGATGTCCCTTTGGAACAAAATGTCGTCAACAAGTACATATGCAATGGATTGTAATCTAAAGTACCTTCTTTTTGTTCTTCTCATTTCTGGAGGGCACGAACCTTTTTGGAGAAAATACATAAAATTTTGAGTCCAACATGGAATGGGTGCATTGTTAGCTAGATACTCTATCTCGTTCTACATTAATAGGACAACCTCTTCTTCATCCACTAACTCAATTTGTTGCTTGGAAGCGACCTGTTCACACAGACCCTTGCCACAAACCAACTTGGTCACTCTTATTTTAATATCATAATCCATTACACGAGTGATCCAACCTGCTCTCTTCTCATTCAATTCCTTGTTTGGGAGAAAATCCTTGACACCAGGCATGAGACACTAGGAGTTAAATATCTTGTTGTTCGAGACCAAGTGTCTGAACTTCTTCAAACTCCCAATGACAACAAGGGCATGCTTTTCAATGAAAGAATAATTTACTTCGTAATATTTCAAGCTCTGACTAAAGAAGGCTTTGGGTTATTATGAAACTTCCTTGTTAGGTTGAACCAAGATATTTAAGATTTTGTTTGACCCTCCAAAAGCATACAACATGAAGTCCTTTGAAAATTCTGGGTTAATAAAAGTTGGGGCCTGTGATATTGCAAGCTTGATGGCCTCAAAACTCTCTTTTCCTTCCATTGTCCATTTGAATGCAAGAATATTCTTTAGCATCGTCGTTAAAGTCTTTACAAGAGTGGAAAAATAAGGCACAAACCTGCAGGGCAAAGGTTATCCTTCCTAAGAAGCATTGGAGGGATTTCTTGTGATGTGGCAGTGGTAGTGTTTTCTAATGGATTTAACTCTTTCAAGGTCAATTAATCAACCCTTATCTTGAAAAAATGTGGCCCAACAACTTGCCCTTGTGTGCCAAAAATACACATTTATTTGGATTCAATGACACTCTGAACCTTCTACACCTTTGAAATACTTGCCTAAGGTAAAATAGGTGGTCTGGTATGTTCTTTGAGAAGACATTGATATCATCTAGATATACCAGCACCATCTTGTTGATTAAGCCTTTGAATGCCATATCCATAGCTCATTGAACTATTGCTTCGACATTAGACAATCCAAATGACATCTTCTTGTAAGCATTTATGCCCTATTTTATGGTGAAGGTTGTCTTATACTAATCTTCCTCTTTCACTATTATTTGATTATAGCCTGAGTATCCATCTAGCAATGAAAACCTCTCAAAGCCAGCTACAACCTACAAGATTTTCTCCATCAATTGAAGTGGGTAGTGATCTTTGAGTGATGCTATGTTTAGATCATAGAAGTCTAAACACAATCTTATTTCTCCATTTCTTTTCCTCACAAGCACTAATTTTTTAACCCAACTTGAATGCTTGATAGGGAAGATGATGTTGGCCTCAATTATCTTGTTTAAGTCTTTTCTCATGAGAGGTTCAATGTGAGGGTTTATTGGCCTTTTCTTCTGTCTAAAAGGCTTAGATCTTGGATCCATCTCGATAGTGTGATGTGCCAACCTTGGGTTGAAACCTATTAAATCCTTGTAAGTCCAAGAAAATACATATGGGAATTAAGTTGAACAAAAATCATATTTTTCTTGTTGGGTACTTATCTTTCTAATTCGCAACATTTTTCCTTCATCTATGGAAATGGGATCTAAATCTTCACCTTTTACCTGAATATTTTCTTTCTCCTTCTGTAATTGATCATTTGGGTTGAAGATTGACTCCAAAGTTACAAGACCCTTTGGTAATTTGTTAGTTCTCAGTTGCACCACTTGGTCACCATACTTCTATTCCAACTTGTCTTGGTTTCTAACAAAGAACTCAACTTGTTCTTGTAAAAAATTGAAAATTTTTTGATGATTCTCGAAGACTTTCCAACTTGTGTTGTTTTCTAGAACAACTGGTCTCATAACCACTTTAATATGGGGCTGAGATTTATCACTCTTGATACTTTCTACTACATCAAATACACCTGATTGCTACCAATCTATTATTTGCTTCATTATTCTTCCTTGGCATGGTATTGATGTTGAAAGCCTCAAAATATTCAATAAGATCCCATACTTGATTCTTGTAGTTTTTTAACAGATCATTCTTGGAAGCATTTCATCCTTAGACTTGATTTGTAACTAGCCCACTATCGCCAAACACTTGTAAGTTTTTAATCCCTCCCTTTCTTACCCAAAGCATTCCATGCATCAATGCTTCATATTTTGTTGTGTTGTTCGAGAAATAAAATTTGAAATGGAAGGCTAAGTAATATTTCATACCTTGAGGTGAAATGAGCATAACTTATTCTCCGGATCCCTATCTACTTCTCGAGCCATCGGAGAATAAATACCATACTTCATTGTCATCTTTGTGGTCTGGATTGGTGATGCTAAGGAGGGGATGATCTCTTCATTCAAACAATAGACTCATAGCTCCACTTCTTCCATTTCCTTGTAGGGGTTAAAAGCATTCCTCTTTCTTTCTCATTCATCAAGAGTCAAGTTTGGAATGTATCCAACTTTGGAATCTACTTCATGAGTGCTTGGATAGTCCTCTTGATCAAATGATAAACAATTCGAATTGATTGGGTTTGGTGTATGAGGGTCTATGTTAAATTTTGCAATAGGATGAGATATGATTATAGCCTTAGCTCCATACCTTGTTTTGAATAACATATATGACCAATTAGCATACAAATAGCCTCCAATTTTAGTGGTGAAATATCTTGACAAGCACAATGCAAAGAGATGTGGAAAGTCTATGACTGATACATCTTACAAGATGGTAACATTGGGACATGCATGCAATGTGAGGCTCAAATATTTGATTACTCTAACCGTTATTACCACTGTCCCATCCAATTTCACTATGCCTTTGGAGATGACTTCATATTGAAGACCTAGCTAATCAAGTATTTGTTTTGGCATGACAGAGCTATTTTCTCCCGAATCAATCATGCAATTCTGCACTAGCTTATCTACAATTATTAATGATACATAGTAGGGAGGGAGATTCAAATTCTTACCTTGTTGTCCTTCATGATTTCCTTCACGCTAAGCTCAAATGGTAAGCATTTTCTCTTACTGATTGGGTGACTGATTTGATGTTGACCAATTTTCCATAGCATCTTGTAATTGGTCTCTTTGTCATGAGATAGCTAATGACTCCCACATTGATATGTTTACATTTTTCCTCTTCATCTGCTCAATGATTTTGAATTGAAATGAGATATCTCTCTATCACCCTTTTCCTTACATATTCTTCTCTTCCACATGGTTTGTTACAATTGATACTTGATCTGGTCTAGGGGTGGCTTGCGCTTATCTTGCACATTGGGAGCTACACTTTGATTTCCAATACCTTGTGGAGTAATACAGGGTTGTGGATTACTTGATTTTGATGATTTTCACTCTCCAATATTCCTTTTCTTGGACCATGTATTGGTAGCTAAAGTTTGAGAAGGGGATTGGTTAACTCCATAGAAGTATTCTATTTTCCAATTAACTAGCATAGTTTCAATTAGAGGTGTCTCTTGCTAAGCTTCTTGCTACTAATTTTCCTCTTCACTAGGTTCTTGGGACACACGAACAATCTGTACCATCAAGGCCTAGTTTAGTGCACCATTGAAACATGTTGATTGACAGTGAGGTAGAATGAAGAGGTAACACAAGTGGTACTCATGCACCATGTTTTTTTTGTTGGGACTAAAGATTTTGATGTTAAAGATGCATTTGGATCATATTGTCGGAATGGTCTGGCAACTTGAGGTTGTCCTTGGTTAAAATTTTGATTTTTGACATGACTTGGTAGTTTATTTTACTGGTATGGGGTCCTATCTTGATACTAACTTTGAGGCTGACATGGCCTAGAACTCTGAGCTTATTGTCTCTCGATAGTCACTATCTTGTTTCCTAGGTTATGTAGTTGTTTTAAGACTTCTTAGGAGCTTATTTGAGGAGCTAGGAGATGAGTTGGAAGCTTCTGCTGAACTCTGATTCCTTGGCGTAGGTATGGGAACTAATTTGGGTGTTTGAATAGTTCTTGGAGCTCCTAGTTCTTGATATAGAGGCATACATGGCCTAGGTGTAAGTTTACCATCCTAAATTAAGAAATTTTAAGCTCTAATAGCAATGTTATATTATGCGGGTAAATTTATACCTCCCATTGATTGAATCATCATGGCAATATAAGAATTTAGAGCTCTAAGGAAGTATAAAAAATCACCTTCATCTTTTAGTCTTATGGCCACTAGAATTCTATCCCACATCCACTAGAATATGAAGTTGAAGTCAATCAACTACTCATTAGGATCCCTCTTGATAGTTGTCAATTGTTCCAACAAGGATATATTATCCCCCTTTTCTCCAAATTGATTGTGAAGAGAATTGCTCAAATGGTCCTAATTCTAAAAAGATCTTATTGTTAGACTCTTAAACCATTACAAACCTTTGCCCTTGAATGAAGAGCTAACAATTTGACTGTAATTTCCATCTAAACAATTTCATGAATTACACAGACATTTGCAATGTCTTGAATATGGTCACTAGGAGTAGTCTTGTTCTCTCCAGTGAAATATGGAATGCTCTTCAATGCTGAAATTGGAACTAGATTTTTTGCATTGAGAGTGAGTGGGATACTACCTGTGAAGTTAACATAGGGATTGGGTTGTGGATGTGCAATTATGATTGGCCTAAGAACCCTTGTTGAATGAATGAAAGGCCTACCAGGGGGAGGTATTGACAAATTTCTATTTGGTGGAGATGGATACATTTAAGCTCTTCGTCCCCTTCTCCCTCTGTCTGGAGATAAGTGCAGATAGACAAATAATCCTTCATCTCTATTTCTTGATCTAGTCTAAATGCTTCTTGTGAATTTTCCAAGCCTAGGCTACTGAAACCAATGTAATTTACCTCTTTTAGAGTCTCTAGATGTGTAATTTCAGAGCTTCTTAAAAGTTGGGGAATTGCAAAAACTACACATCAATATTGTTGTAATAAAAATGAAGGCTTCTTGTCCCACCAAGCATGTCAAAACTATTGTAACAAAATAATGGCAGCCATTGAAATTTGTAACTTGATGGTTTGAGATCCACAGTGTGACTGTACAACATGGAGCATCTCTCAAAGTGTGGGAATTTTTGAGTCGAGAGAGCTCTCTGGATGAAGGCAAAATCTTATTCCTCTGTTCAGGTGCACATGTTAAGATAACAAAGGGGCATTCTAAATCCTACTTTAACTTGTCCAAGGAGATAGAGCTAAGGGAATACAAGAAATGAAACCTAATATAATGAAGGTGATGCACCAAAGGGATGCTGAAACACATCAGTTGTAATAAACAAAAACCATAAAAATACAATACGATCGCCATAAAAAAATAACAAGGACTACAATGAGAGATTAGATTGGAGACAATAAACACAAAAAAGGGTTGAAAATCATCCAAAGACATGCATTATGGCTCCAAAATTTGATACAATTCATTACAATGGCCAAGAGGCATGAACTTGCATTACAATTTAAATGTGAGGCTTGGACTCCAAAAATCCACTTACAGGCAACAAAAGAAGGGAGGGTGTAGAGCATAAATGTCGAACACTTTGAAATTGTCCATCTTGTACAATATATAGGAAGAATAAAAGAGAGGAGGGAAAAAATCCAACCCTATTCCAACCACCCCTAAAGGAGCATTGAATTCCCCTGCCACAATGATGGGTCTCACTGCAACACCCATGCCCCCATAACTGTTCCCTTCTGCGAAGGAAAAAAAACCCATTCTTCATCATGGTGGTAGGTGGGAGAATTGACAGACTTGAAAATGGAAGCTCTAAATATTAATGGTGGCAGGTGGGTAGCAAGTGCCGAGAGCTCTCTAAAATGTCCCCTCCCACTCGATTATGAGATTCTGATTGAAAGATATGTCCTCTTGAAGGTACTTTTAGTCTAGAATTTGTTTGCGCATATCCATGTGGTGGCCTTTCTCATGTCAAGGTTTCACCCCCTCCTCTACACTCTTGAACTTGCACCAAAGAGACATGTGGTGTCATCTGTGGGCCAAATCTATTTCCTTTGTATTCTGCCTAAGCCCCCCTATTGGTAGAGACACTGTGCCTAACTCGAGACACATGGAGAGATGGCACATGTTTGGGGACCACTTTTGGATTCTACCTTTGAAGTTACATAGATGAGGCATGTGGAGGCCTCCGCTGGTCCTTCTTTACTTTTCAACAGCTGACTCTATCTTTTGGACCCTAAGACATGTGGAGGGTTGGCACAATTTCAGGGTCTCTCTTAGGGCTGCACCTTTGAATATTTGCTAATGAAGGACATTGAAGCTTCCTATGGCTTTGCTATACATAGCTGATACGGGTCCTAAGTCAACACTTCCTACCTTGTCCCTTTGGCAAGTTAAAGGGGCCCACCATATATAATTCAAAAAAACCCCTTGCGAGTGGAACCCTCATAGCCAGCTCCCTAAAATGTGACAGTGGGATATGTGGCATCATCGGTGGGCCGCTCCTCCATTTTCTCATGTTTGGATTAGTCCCTTTTATTTTGCGGGGGCTATATGTCCTACCTAGGACATGTGGGGGGTTCAGGCATATTTGCATCTTTTCTTTTGGGTCATGCCCTTGAAATTGTGCCGTTGGGACACGTAGCCCCTCCTGTGACTTTGTGACTTTTTCAATGGCCAATGAGACCATGTTCTGACCTTGGACACATGGCGGGTCTACGCTTTTTTGGTGAGTCCCTCTAGATTTTAACTCTGAAGTTACACTGAAGAGACACATGGTGGCCTCCACTAGTCCTTAGAATTTTCAACAGTCGGTTCAACTTTTTGGGATTCAGACCATGTGGAGGGCCTGCGGTTGTTTGAGGACTTATCCTTTTTATCACTTTTGATGCTGCATCATTGAGACACATCAAGGAGTTCACCCACCTTATTGCACTTAGCCAATTATGGCCTACACTTGTTGGGGACCACTTTTTGGACTTGACCTTTGGAGATGTGCTGTTTGGACACGTGGCACCCTCCTTGTCTTCTATTGATCTACTTGCTTCTGGACTTAATTTTTTGGGGTCGAATGTCAGTCCACGCAACTAAACTGACCTTTTTTTTCCTCCTGTGTGAGATCATTTTTGACCAATTTTTCCCTGGGGGGAAAATTGGGATAACAATAGTGTTGGGGAAATTCTTTCATTGAGTTAAGCACTATGTTGAGTACAAGAGGGTCACATGAGGGACTATAGAGGGGGATTTCTATAGGGTGAATTTTTTTGTTCCATCTTTACCCTCACTGAATGGACCAGAGGGACATAAATTTATTCCATTTAGCATTAATCTGACATGTGGCAATTGAATTTTTTTCTAAGTATGGGATCAACTTAGTCTACACTAGTAAAGACTATAAAATTCAATTCCCAAAGCTTAGACATGTATTTATAGATTAAATGGTATATCATTATAACTCAAATGGCATGTGATAGGCTTAAAAACATGATTCTTCATGAATCTCCAAAAATTGACTTCCTTTTACTTTGGGACAACAAGGTGTACCTGCACAAATTGAGATGCCTTAAGAAATACTCCGGTCCTTTGTGTAGAATAATATTTTTTTCAACATGAAGAGGATTATCTAAGATTTAAATTTCATAATTTTTTTGCATTATATCTCCTTAAGGATCTCACAGAATCACCTAGAGAAGTTTAGGTTTAAAATTTTACCACTTAATCCTTACACCTAAAAAACCCACTTTTGCACTGACTATCCCTAAACCATCAAATCATCTCAAAAAAACCCTAATGAAATTAAAACAACCATTTTGGATGTAAAATACAACCTCTTGATTATTATGATATTTTTTAACCTTCCCAGAGGATATCCACCTACCATGGAATGGCCAAAAATTAGACTTTTTTACGACTGTCGGAGAACTAGTATTAAGTTGTACTTTATCAAATTAAATAATTAAAATATTCACATCATTTAAAACACTTAAATATGCTTATTTAGCCAACTAAAAGGATCTAAAAAGTTGGCATGATCATGAAATGGAAGAAAAATTGACCATAAGGGGGGTGTAGGAAGATTCGGAAGTATGTTTTTCACATTTGGCTTAGTTTTTTTTGGAATATATAGGGTAAAAGGAGGGTTTTAGAAGGTCCCACAACCTTATACAATATAGCCCATCAGGCCAGATTTAAAAATAAAAGAAAAGCCAAAAAGTAACCAAGAAGATTCTAAAAAAGGAGGACAAACAGACAAACAGAAAGAAAGAAGAGAAATATCATATGAGATTTTTCATCTCAGAGACTGCATTTTTAGCTCTAGGAGAGCCTGAGTCATTTTCTATTTGTTCAGAAAGATTGATGAGCTTCAAACATTCATTTGCAATGGTAGCCTTGGTCGATTTAGTGAAGACCTCCCATACTTTGAAAGCCTTGAAAGCTCGTTGAAGCTTGTTTAGGATAGAGGAAAACCATGTCGACCTCTGTGATCATCCCTATGAGTGTCAGCAAACTCAGGCGCAGTAGGAGTAGAATCTAGAATCAGGGAGGAATGTAGAGTGTCATCAGTAAGAAACTTTGTCCTTGAAGAGAGTATTGTTTCCCATAGACTGAGTGATGGGATCAACCACCGGTTGGGTATTATCAAACTGTTCCGAGTCCGGGGAGTCTGGGTAGAGCTTAACAAGGTCCCAAATGTCCGCAGCCAGAGAGGAATCAGGGCTAGAAATAGAGGAAGCAACGTGACCACTGGCAGCAGTGGCCTCTAAAAACAAGTAAGAGAGTGGCGAGAGGAAGGAAGGGGGTGCCAGGGGGGCTGAGAGGCAATGATGGGGGAACTCAAAATAGCCACATCAGAGTCAGAACTAGAAGAAAGAAGAAGACGATGATGGCACCGAGAAGAGCGGCGGGAGGTGGAGGCAGGTCGAGGGGAAGGCGAGGGGGAGTGGCGACGGCGACCAGATTTGGGGGGGAAGTGAAGAAGGTCGGAATGAGAAGCAACAATAGAGAAGAGCAGAAATAATAGACCGTGGTTAAGAATTGCGCCTTCCCCGTCCTGAGCTAACTGGACCTGATGGTTCTAAAGACTGAAACAGAAAGGCCGCCAGATTAATTTTCTTCCCCCACCAAAGATGAGAGAGAATGAAGAGGTGCAGACCGTAAAACAAGCCGATATCTACCGTCAATGGTGAAATATTGCATTATTACCTCCGCGAATCTGTCCCATCACATTTGGCTTAGTGTGTCATGGTTTAAGTTTTGAATTTTTGGGCTTGAAAAAATGCATGAAAATATCTAGATATTTCTTGGGGAAATTAGACAAGATGGGGAAAATAAATAACTTAATATATTGCATAGGTAGTAGATAAGTTCTTTATCCATTGGGAAAATTATTCTTTATTCACAACTAATAGATATGAATGTACTAACACACACACACACATAAGAAAAATGAAATACACCAAACTTGAAAGGAAGAAACACATACAAAATAAATGGAAACTGTGGTACAACAAATAGGTTGACCAATATCACTACTTGTATAATTTAATATGTTTCCATCTTCAAGGAAACTCTAATGGGGTTCCATCCAAGTATGCTAGGTTAGTAGGCATTCTCGCCATAGAATTTTTTAAATATGAATGGGCTAAGCCAAGGATAATCAAGTTTTCGCTGGATACCTTTTTGTTCTCTTTTATTTATCCCATAGATGGATGAGGTCTTATATTTGGAAGCTTTGATATTGTGTCTTTTGATCAAATATATTTTTTACTTTGGATTGGTGTCTTGTAAGTTTTTCCACTTCTACCAACATGTCTTCATTATATTTCTCCAAGTAACACATCCTCCTATCAAGAACATATGAATACTCTCCATGTTCTATTGCCTTCACAATTTGTAAGACAAAGAACTCTTGAGTAATGGGGATTTGAGCTTCAATCACATACAAATACTAGAAAGGATAAGTCCAAAGATATATTTTAGGTGTGATTCAATTATCCCATAGGGAATCATGTAACTTATTAGGTGAATCCCTTTGATTTAAATCCACTAGTTTACAAATGAACAATATGACAATATTCTCGTTACTAGACTCTTCTTGGAGATCGACTTGTGGATGGTAATTAGAGAAGTGAGATAGAAAAAGTTCATTTTTTTTTATAAGCTCATTATCTCACCTGATGAGAATGAGGTTTCATTATATTCTATAATCTTGCTAGGTACTCTAAATATGAAAATGATACCACCCAAAAAAATTTGAAGTAACCTCCCTAATCTATTGTTGCATTATAAAGTGATAATTTTTATAAATCTATTTGCAACCATATAGATATGATATGCTAGGTGGAGAAATACATGTATTTTCATGCCTCTTTATATAATTTCTAACATAGGTGGTGTACATATTGTACATTACAATAAACACTAACCTTAATACAATTTCTCCTACATCTAGTTAGGGTTTGAAGATTTTTTTTATAATACATGATTTCACACATATGAGACACCAAAGGTTTCATAGAGAAGCATATTTATAAGGCTCACATAGGTAAAACACATTATAGGAATCTAAGAGCTCACCGTATGAAACTTTGAAACAAGTAAAAAACTTCCAAATTATTTTTGTACTCCATGTGCAGAGACAAGATTAGATAACTTCTATCCTACATAGTGATATAACACTTTTAGGTAATCTTCCTCATTTTTAATTATCTAATTGTACCCTCTTTCTAGTGTTTTCGCCTTATAGAAATCATTTCTAATACTTTATTTTGCAAATTTCTAATAATAACATATTATAATATATGTACTAATATTTATTTCTTAATTTAAATATATTAATTGTAATTAATGCTTAAATCTATGATTAAATAAGAACCCCACCTAATCTTAAATTTATTTATATAGACGATGTCATGAAAAATCTAATATTAAATTTAAAAAATAAATATTTTACATATTGGAAAAAGACAAGAAATTATATTGCTAATTTAAATTTTGAATAACTCATCATATCTCAAGTAAAAAGAATAAAATATATTGTAAAAAATAATAGATCACAAGTATCCAGTTAATTGTCTCAATTATGATTACCTATGTGTGAGATGTGCCTTGGTAGAAAGGGGACAAGTTTTAATGAAATGTTGTATTTTTCCTTTCACTCAACTAAAACTAATTTTGATAGATAATATTTATTAAAATATGTAATAATGAGTCAATAACATTTATGGAATGGTTAGGGATATGTGATTAAAGATACTTATGTAGATATTATTGATTACACCATTTTCAAAACAACTAGGATTGTATCATTTTTTTCTATAAAACCAAAATATTAAGGTTATTCTCTATTTAGATTTAGTTTAAGAAACAACTTGTTATGAAAGGTGAATATAAAATATATTTTTATTACTAAAATAAAGTATGTTAATATTGATTTATTTGTGAAAAGTAATACTTTGATGATGATTAATAATGTAATTTTCTAAACGGGGTAAGACTTTGGACGGGATTTTTGGGAAGACAATTTTTATGTCTAAGAAAATCTTGGAATTAACATATGTCCGTTATTTTCATACATCATACTGAGAAGAATACATTTGACACATTTAATAATTATTATTAGGCAAACTATTGTGGATTCCATCATTTGTCTCTGTTCACTTAAGCTATATAGTAAAAAAGGGATAAGAAATTAAAATTGCAGTTAACATGGAAACCTATGGTGTTAGATGGCAATGGGAATGAAATATTTCAGGTTTTTATTTAAATAGTGGTTTATTTAATATATATTAGAAAATTATCTATCTATTGTTATATTTTTATTGTAAAAAATATAAACAATGTGATCCAAAATATATTGATTAAATAATAAAAATTGTAAAATATGGTAAGTTTCGCAGTAAGTTAACCTAAATGGTCAAATTTATAGGGTTAGTAAGCAATGACATTCTATCCAGATCAACTACATGTCATGTTAATACATGTACATATATAAATAATGATATAAAAATGAAATAAAGTACTATCAATGAGAGGAAAAAGAAGACTTGATTTATATTATTGATTATGTGATTATCTAGGCTGACCTAATTATTGAAAATGAATAGAAATCATCTTACAAGGATTCATTTCTAGAAATGTGTCGTACAGAGCTTTCTGGAAAAAGGTGTATGAAATAAAGAGTATGGATAATATGGCCCTTTCTATATGACTATTTACCTTTGTACTTTCAACTCTTGAAACTTTTTTGGATCTATGTACTACTTCCTGATCTATTCCACTATACAACTTAGAATTTCAGCACTATGTGATGCTCTCTCTATATAGCTGATTGAATCCTCGAAACCTTATATGGTGAGAGAGTCCTAAAAAATATACATTAAATATGGTTTATAAACCCTTTTGCACAACTAATGTCACCACTAATCTAAAGAGGGATCAAACTAAACATTGTTCTCACCTAGCATGTGATATATAAAATGAATGCAATCATCTTTATACTCATGACATTACAACAATGTTATTATACTTTATTTGTTTTCCTATATTGACTTGAATTCAATAATGTGACTTTTGTGCTTACATATTTTAGTAGATGACTGACCTAAAATGAATATACATATTATAAAAATCTCAAGAGAGTCTTGGGGTATATTTTCTTATGATTTCTCTTAGTGTTTTCTCATTAGAGTGTTGGGTCTCAAGCAGATATAATATCCATCCTCAATGCGATATGAATACCTTTCTCATATATGTGTTTTGGATCGTGAAAAATTAGATAAAGATAAATAAAAGTGTATGTAAGAAGTTAAAATTAAGAAAAGTGCCATTAAAGGGAAAGGGGCCAAAGTGGCTAGCTTATTCCATAATGTATGAACGTTATAGCCATTTTTGCATGTTATGGTCCCAAATAAATGTGCAAATGATTTTAATATAGTGATAATAATATGGTAGGGTATATCATGATTTTTTGGCTTAATATGATTGTTATGGGAACAAATAGATTTTGTGCGAAAGTATGAATGAGTTAGATATAGCTAGGGATAACATAATTGGAAAAACAGAGAAAGTGTGTGCTAATGTAAAAGTGTCATACAATTTGTGTTCTTTCAAGCCATGAGTTGCCAAAATGATTATCTACATTTCCCTGCCTTTTAAGTATGGAATTGGAAATTTCATACTTAAAGGAATAGTTACCTCAGTGTGTAAACACAATGTGTATTTTCTTAGAGCACCTTGTGCTTGTGCTAAGAATTTGTCTTTGTTTCACTTGTGTTTCTTTATCCAAAATGAGTAGATACATAGAAAATAATATTCAATGTCCATAGTACAGGACATGAAAATTTAACTATAAATTTTGAACTTTTTTGAAAATAACATGTAAGTAGAAAAATAAAAAAGGAAAGTATATAACTAAGTTTTTTGTGAGATACGAGGAGATAATACTCTAAATGTCATTTCTATGCATATTTATTTTTCTTTGTGTTGGCATGTCTTAGAAGGACTTGGGGTGATCATTCTCCATGTGTAATTATATTACGAGAATAGAAAGAAGTGTAAATGCACCCCACATTGTGAAGAGAGCTATATGGAGAGCATTCATGTTACTCTACATCGCTTTACAAAAATGCTAGAAATTGGACTTGAATCATATTAGGATAAAAAATTACCTCAAAACATCCCACAATCCACAGATGAGCTCCACCCTATATGGACACAAAACCAATTTATTTACAAATGATGACATAATGTAGCGAAGCAATGATATCTTTCATGTACCCCATGTGGCACCATAATATCAAATGTAACAATATTTTTGTCACTAAATATTAATAAATAACATGTCAATGTCATCAAAAACCGTTAGAAAATCATAATACACTTGAATTTACCCTCAGGATTGAAGTCTATTGATGGGTGAGAACTTGTTGATGCTTTGGTCTTTTCTCTAGGTTTTGGTCCCTTTAGTTTTGTTACCCAAGTATGTTTATATGAAAAAAATTGATCCTTTACATTATTTGATTGTATAATGTGTTATTATATTTATTTATTTTGTACATCTATTAAAAAAGAGAGAAATCATGTAAAAGAATAAACAAGCCATGGTATTAAAATGATCTCATTTTGGAAGTAATTGATTAAAATACATACTATACATGAAACACCCATTAACATGTTAGACTAATAAATAGTAAAACATGATGTATGTACTAAGTGATTGAAGTAAGAGGAAATAAAATAATATATATTGGAAAAATAACACATGTATGTGTGAAATTTTAAGGTGGATACCCACAGTTGTTGTAGAATAACTTCTAAATAATAGTTTTAAACATCCTTAATCATGTTGCAATTTGTTTGTAGCCTACATTCAGCTCAGTGTACCATATAAACATATATGTGTATAAATAAAGGATATAACATATTAAGTATCAATCTAGCATGATAAGTAAGTGTAACATGAATAATATAATCATGCAATAGAAAAAAGTGAAAAAGAGTGATGTAAATATTTTTGGATGTTTTTATATATTTGAATGTTTACTTTTAGGCTTCTTAAGGACATAAATGAAAAGCTATTCTCGAAATACAAGGAAGGGTGATCTAAGAATTCTATCTTGGGAAAATATTTAGATTTTTACTACATTTTTAGGAATAGACTATGTAAAAAAAGGTGGGAATGTAAGGATGCCCCTAATGTGTGTGAAAAGTGAGGTTTGGGTGTGTACACAATCCCTCAATAGTCAAGTTGAACCTATAAACAAAGTGTGTCATTAGGAAGCGAGGGGTAACTCAGATTCCCCAAATTTTGGGAGTTATAGGAGGTCCAATCATTGGATCAAGAGAGTAATAAAAAACCTATTTTATATGCATAAGGGAGGGTGATGTATGAGTACTCATACATCTATATTTAAGGAAACACATCTATGCATATTATTTCATAGATGCAAGATGTTCATGATGTTTTTAATGACATTTCCCTTACGAGTAATAAGCTTGTACATGCATGTTCTTATTTTTTTTCATAATAACTAAAGGCCTTGCCAATTAGATTTGAATTTACCCGTAATGAAATCCTCTACATTAGTATTAATTTAGTTTAAATTTAGGACCAGGTCAACAATATTTAATTCTGGTGTGTGGAAATTTTGATTATATGACCATTTGATATGTTCCTTGTATTTTTGAATATGTTATAAAGCTTGTACATGATGGTCATTGATCATTTCCAACTCGTGTAGGCATTTCTCATGGTATGCATTATCTTTGAGACTATATTTGAGTAAAACATGTAAGTATGGGATATCTAATTCTAATGTAATGAGATATTTGTCACAATAGATAAGGGATAATGGGGTTGTAATGGTATTATTACACACACTCATACGGAAGGCCGAAGGGAATATATAAGTTCATTGTGGCAATCAATGTCATGTCTACTTACAATTTCATGGAATTTGTTGATGAAACAATTATTAGTGACCTCACTATGACAATTTTCTTTATGATAATTTAGAGTTATAGACACAAAATATATTCACTTGGGTACAATTATAGGTCCCAAAGCATACTAGTGTATACGTGATTCCTAAGTAAGAAAACTAGTGGTTGACAACTCCTTTTGGCCTTTTTGTTTCTTTATCTCTTACACTCTACTTTGCACATCTCAGATTTCTTCTGGTACTTGAATGACTTACCTTATAATTTCCTTAGAAACTAGTGTCCTGTTACGAAATAAGTTCCCAGGCACTCCTTTCCCTCTCTTTATTATTCTTACTCTTTTGGGTCCCTTTCACTTCTTGGTGACATTTTAATAATTTGGGTTGTACTTTCATTATCAAATTATGAAATTCAAAGAAGGTAATCATATATATATATATATATATATATATATATATATATATATATATATATATATATATATATTCACTTCTTTTAAATAAGGGGTCCAAGCACTATAAGTAATATCTATCACCACATAAGTTTTAGCACAAAAAAAACCACCCTCTGATTTGGCATGAATGGATGATGAGAAATCAATGTTTTTGGGTGACATGGGATTGTCTCTAAAGATGTAGGACTTTCTAATTGAGACAAAATCCTAGAGAATATAGATTCCTCTGCCTATTCCTAATGTTAAACTACTCATATGGAAAGAAATTAAATTATATAATCCTACTATAACAAGCCAAGGGACCAAAGATAGAGGGAAATGCATAAAAAGGAAATCTTAAGCTAAGGGGAGGAAATAACACCAAAGAAAGGGGTGGGGACACTATAATGACGGAAATGGGAGAAGGTAAATGGGGAACAAAGAGGTCAAATAGAGGTAACACAGACCCAAGGCTCCATCTACCATATATTCCCCATGAAACACAACAAGATGAACCTGGAAGTGAGAAAAATAGTCACAAAATACAAAAAAATGATGGAGAGGAAAGGAAATGCAAAAAAATAGAAATTAGGGTTGAGAAAACACCACAAAACAAATATTTTATTGCTTTCAAAGTATACAAAGACCATTAGATGTGAATAAGAAGGCAAAAGAAAACAATTTCCAAACCAAACTTAAGGTCTAGAACTCACATCAATTTAGGAACATTTTTTGATAGAGCTTATTTACATTTAAGAAAATCCCTCAAAAATGAGAGATTTTTACATTATAGAAGATGGGAGAGAGAGAGAGAGAGAGAGAGGGAAAATAGAAGCAGACACATATTTTCCCTATCAACCACCAACAACATGCATAAATCTACTAAAAATAAGAATGGGTACCATGCCAACACCATGCCCCCATGATAATTTTCTTGTAGCAGAAAGAATGAGCACCAAACTTCATGAAATGTGGTGGTTGAGATACCTATATCAATTTCTTTTAATGTTGGAATGTACTTTCTCTTTTTCATAAACCCTATCCTCACCAAAATGTGTTTTTGTGTACAGGATGCTAAAAGATTTCCAACTGTACCAATCGTATGAAATTTGGAGCAACGAGGTGAAAGTTATGGCCATTTTAAGTTTAGGGTGCGGGATAGGTTGAAACTAGTTCCCTACATAAGTACACATTCCACAATAATTCATTTTATGCCTTATAATGTGGTTATATTCTATATTTGGAAAATTGAGGGAAAAGAGGAAGTGTTTAATGTGTTCCATTTTGGCCTTGTTTAGCTGTAGTGGTCGTTGGCTTGGTGTGGGTTGGAAATTTGGGTCCCAGGTTGAACTTTGGAACTGTTCTATCCAAGGCCTTTCAGCTTGCAACCTTTGATTCTCCTATGTCACTATATTTTTAGACCACTCCCTACACTTTGACTTTAGGCTGAATTTGAATGCAAGTAACCAATGACCCCATGGAATTAGTTGCACCATTCCATCCACCACCTGCATCTCCACACAACACTACCTCCCTGACCATAGCCCTTTGTTGTGGCCCAAAGGCACTTACAGGGAACCAAGAACTCGGTGGAACTTATTCTAAGCAGACCTTGAAAACCCGCAACACATTAAACCCATTGCCTTGCAGCGGGAAATGTAATGTGGGGAACCTAGAGGCCCAAGGAACTATTTCCATACGCACCCCTAAAACCCGCAGTACATTGTAGAATCCTAATTTTCTCAAATTCTTTTAATTTTTGTATATGTATGGAACTAAGGAGTTGTGAAAAGGAGAAGGGAAGCTTGAAAAAAATTAATTCTCAATTTATATCAGTTTTTACATGTCTAAGTCCAAATAAATCATGCAATTTATCAAAATTACCTTAAGGGGGGAGAATTTGAATAATAATAAGTTAGCACAAAGGGAAAGGAACACTACAAAGTACATATTTACCACATCCATATAAGGTTCAATGGCTGCATTGGTATACATACACTATATTGGAGGGTAGTTTATTCTATACCATTAGACACATTTTTGAATATTTGGGACAATCAAGATCTATCCCGCTATTATCGTGCAACTTACAAAAGGGAAACCAACCAAATGGGACATGGATATACACACCAATAAAGAACTACATGGAGTCTGACATGTAGTTTAGTACTTAGTCGTATGTTCACTCTTCGGGTGACTAACGGTGTAAGTCTAGCTCCCCATTTTTCATATTTTTTATTAAATTTGATGTGGTTTGTAAGAAATCGTAGTTAGTAATATGTTATTTTTGTTACAGGTACAATCTTCGATATAAAATTTAAACCTAAGAAATAAATAATGACTAGTAGTTAAGGTCTTCCAACCCAAGAGAGACTAGGTTCCAATTATATGAGTAGACATAAGCACCCATATCCATTATTAACACTTTAGGCACTCTTGTACCCTTCTAGATGCTTCTTCCCTATACATAGATGAGGTTATGAAACCTCACTAAGCCTTTTTGACACTTTTTCCATCATGTTCCAGCATATACATAGTCCTGATCACTTACAGGCTATACAGAGTCAATGAAGACATCATCCATCTCTCATTTACTTAGGGTTTTACATCTTTAAATGTTTATTTATCGCACCTTATTATACTTAATCATTTAAATATCATTTTTTATAGTAACTTACTCTGAAATAATATTTCACTCACGTTTAGATTAAATCATTTGGTGAATCCCACTTCTCCTCGAGCATTCTTTTTATCTTCTTATATGGCTGAAACTTTTGACCCCTTTACTGACAAAAATATTTATGATCTCCATGCTCAAATTACTTAAGACCCTCAAGACCTAGATCTCTTATTATGCAGCTCTCATGATGAGGCCAAATGGTTAGCTGAGATCAACCTTATAGTTTCCAATGTTTCTTTTGTTCCTATTGGACACTTCCAACTCCTTCTACCACCACTCTTTAAATCACATCTACTATCCCCATTTTTATGCTTACCCGTACAACTCACATTACCCCTCCATTACTTATAACACACGAACCATCTCCTCTTCAATAAATTATGACATGTTGTTGTTATACCATGAATTACAAACCCAAATTTTCTATTTATAACAAGCATTTTCATCCTCCAGTCCATCTCTAGATTCCTTACTCCATATCAATTTTGCACCAATCATATCCTCTTATCCACTACTTCCTAACTTTTTCAGACCTAATATTCCTATCTTTAATGGTCATGATGACCCTAAGGAATTCCTTCACTCTTTTCATGTTGCATGTCTTTTCTATGCTAATGACCTTACACTATTGAAAAAATTGTTTCCTTGAAGCTTACATGACTATGCTATGCGATGGTTTAATGATCTACCTTTCCATTCGATAACATATTTTACATATTTAGCTGATGCATTCTTTTCTCAATTTTCTATGATTATCAAAAATAATATATCCTATGCATTACTAGATAAATTTAAAAAAGGACCTAGTAAACATCTTGCAAATTATGCCTCGTAGTATAGGAACAACCTGACCATAATGACTAATTTTCTAGCATTTTTTGAATTGCAAGACCTATTCCGTCAAATATTTTTGCCTCCACTCCAATGTTTTTTTATTTATGAGACTTTTCCTTATTTTTATCAATTATATCAAGCACTCAAATTGTGCTAAAAAAACTATTATCTATGGGTAAATAAAATTATTATTATATTTCTTCCACTTCATATTCGAACAAGTTTCAAGAAAAATATGCATTCAAATAATCCACTAAACCTACCAAATCTAAAACTACTGTGAACATTGTTTCTACATTATGCAAACATCAATTAAAATCCACAACACACAATTTTACTAAGATACCTTTCACACCTCTAATACTATTACCGCAACTCATTAAATGCAATCTGATTACTCTCCCTCCACTATTTAATCTAGATACTTCTGGACAATGTGGACGTAATTATGTCTAAAATGCACACAATGAATATCACTAATGCAATAGACATTATACTAATCGATGTTTTAATCAAAAACATGTTGGTCAAGATCTTATCGAAAATAATGTCATTGAGCTTCAAGATCCGCCTACTTCAAAACAGGTCAATGATAATAAAAAAATTTAAATATTCAATGACCCATTACTAGATCATGAAAATTTAGCTACTGAATGATATTGTCTCTAAAACAACACTTTCATCCTTGACCTCCAGAATACCCTCGATCAAACCTATAACCTCTAATTCTGTTGTGGGAACCAGCTTTTCTTCTGGTAACATGCTTGCCGGTTTGTTTAACTGGTTGGTGGGAAGCTCAAATTTAGAGTGGACGCTAGCTTTTTCCTCAGGTTGGATTTTTGTATATCAAAGGGCTTTGGATCACCTTGGGTGATAAATACCTTCCCTAAATGGAAGAATCAGACTTCTTGGAATAGGGTGGATGGGATTACTTTCGTATGGTGGATCCAAGGGTGACCAAGGATCATATTATAGTTGGTTTCGTGATCTATAATATAAACTCAGTAAGCACCATCTTGGGTCCAAGAGTGACTGATAATAATATGGTTCTAATTGAGGTTTCCTTGAGACTATCATAGCCCCTTAATGTGTTTCGTGTCAAGGAGCAATTGGTTTTTCCATATCCTAACTTATGAAGAAAAGAGAAAGGGACTATATTAACTACTTCCCCCATCACCAATAATTTCACACTTCACATATTTTGTTGTAGATCCAAAACTGTAAAAAAAAAGGTTGGATCTCCTCTATGAGCTATTTCATCATCCATAGGCATCTTTCTTATGTCAAATACAAACCCAATATCCCTTTTGGGATTCCCTGGAGGGAAAACGTTAAAGTCTATATGGTTTATTTGTGCCTCTGGTGGAGGGGTAACATTAGCCAAATGGCCGAGACCAAGTGCTTCTAAGAGAGTGGCTCGATGAGTTGAGGAATTCTTCAGTAGATCTAAAATGGAAATGTGTGAAAAGGTCTTGATTAGATCACTAATCAGGTCATAACCCCCTATTGGCTTACTTAGTGTGTCATGAACACTATCCGACACAACTAGATAGATCGAGATTGGCTACAATGAATAGTCTTTGGCTCTTATTGCAATGTTAATTTGTGGTTCAATGTCTAACTCAACCAAACCTACAATCCTTGTTTTCTGAAAACCATCCAAAGGAGGTGCCACCTGCGGGTTTGATGAATTTGAGGCTTCATGATCATGAGTCCCCTATTATGATACTTTTATTTGAACTGTTAGGATCCTTTCTACCATCCTTTAGACATGTGGGGAGAGGATCATTGAATATTCCCAACGGTGTGTTCTGTGGAGACACCGGTCCCATATAGGTGTTTTGACTAGGTGCAATTGGGTTGGTTAGAAACATGTCAACAAACAATTTTATTTGGTCTTATAGAAAACACTGCAAAAACTTATTACAATCACGATAGGTTCTTGCGTCATGCCCATGGACCCTATGGAAACCACAATATAGGTCAAGACCATAATCTCAGGGCCTTTTGTTTATCCCCTTTTGGGGTCTGAATCCACAGTTTTTATTTGGTTGTTAGCTGTTATAATTAACACTTTGTAACCCTTGCCCCCGGTTTTGGAATTAGTTGGGGGGTATTGTCTAGGGCTTCAGATCAGCATTTTTCTTTGTGGCTGAGGTTTTTTCTATTTTTGGGGATGATTAAAATCCAAAACATTTACTGAGGTTTAGAAATAAAAATTTCTCTTATTGTTGCAATTGTTATTGCTATTGTTGTTATTCGTAGCACCTATACCGGTGGGATTGACAATGTTAGGCTTTTTAGGTTGATCAATTACACCATCGGTCATGACTCCATGATTCTTTGTAACGATCAATTGTCCTTGATCATTGTTTGAATTGTTGGAGTAGCCAAAAGTGCTTTGAGCAAGGGTAACTAACTTCCCATTTGTTTCGTAGGTCTTACAACCACTATCGATGCCTGCTTAGTCAATCTGAAGAGCACCCTCTAGCACCTCTTCATATCTCCTTAACAGGAACTTTTGAACCTCTTCCTTCATCTCCCTATTGAGGGTATGAAGGAACAAATCACAAAGTTCCATTTGATCCATGTTTGGAGCACTTGCGGAAGAGTAGAGAACATTTCGCCACCTCTGAATGAAGTGGGTTACAGATTCATTATGTTCTTGTTTGTTATGAAGAAATTCTCTGATTCTTATTCACAGCGGCTTGTTCTTATCAAAAACTTTGATAAAATTTGAAACGATTTGTTTGAAAGAGTGTATTGAAGCCTCTTGTATCCTATAATACCATTCAAGAGCAATACATTCAAGTTTCTTAGGGAAAATCTTTGTAACGACTACATCCCATGGGAGCAGCTCTCGAATGACTATTCTATAAGCCTTGATGTGGGAATTTGGATTGCCCTCCCATTTGAAATTAGGGAGATCAAGCAAGGGTCTCGGGAGCATGACTTCCTGAATACATAAATCAAGGGGTTCTTTGAGATATTCATAATAATTCCCCATTTCATACGTTTCCACCATCGAAGACCCTTGTTGGGAAGGTGGGGGCTGCATTGGCTACTAAAACATGACAACATAGAAATTTTCTAGGGTGTATGAAATCCTTTGAAATTGTCCATATGGACTTGGGTAGGATTACATGTCCCTCTATGGAGATTTAGAGTACATTTCCATACATTGGGGTTGATTACTTTGATATGGATCCGAAGACTTGAAGCCAGGGAACGTCACATTTCTAGCTGGTATCTCATTTGAGAACACACTTCCAGCTGGTGCCTATTGTAGATATCCATATGTGCCTTGAGGAAGCATACCGAAGGCACCCATCCCAGTTTATAAGTCCCCATGATTTGGAGTAATCATGTATATCGGTGGATTGTTTTCGGTCAACACTTGCCCATACTTCTTTGGTTAGGAAGGAGCCCATGATTTCTCGGCATATGAATTTTGTGTATTCTAGGAAAGCTCTAACTCCTCGACTTTATCAACCAAAGTTGAAATGACATCACCCATTGACGGGACTATACCTTGCTTAGCTACCTTTGGTTGAATCCTTGAAGGTTGATGAGGAGTATGGTATCCCACTATGAATTGTTCATGATGTTGCCACCCCTCATTAGTTATATTATCAATTGGTGGATGGGTAACTTTATTGTTCTAAAGCAAGACATCACCTTATACTTGTAACTTGTCGAAAGATTGTTTCATTTGTTGAAATTGATGTTCACCATTAGCATAAAGTGCTAAATAATCCTCATCAAGATGGGGGAGTTGATCGTATTTCATGGTAATGGGCTATCAAAATAATACCCGAGGAGATGTACTCGCTTCACTAGTGAATGTCATCTTATTTGAACTTGGTTGTTCAAGGGCATAAGTCTGAGTGACTTGATCCAATTCTCGATGCTTACAGAAGAACCAACATTGGTTCCCTAAAGTAGAAGGTTCTGAGTAGATGAGTAGTTGTCTGCCCATGTTGAAAGTGAAGGTGATTGTTGTGGTATATTTGATTGGTACTGGTACATGTACAAACCTAGGATAGGTCGATCATACTCTTCATATCCTGACATATTCGGGGGGTATAAGAGTATCGGTAGAATAAATGATGGATGAAAGTGAAAATTATTAGAGACTAGCTCTTCACTTAAGATTCACCAATTTGTATGACAAAAAATCAACATGTGAGCTTCTTCACACCCGACCTTCTGAGGTCATGCCGAGACAACCGGTGTGGAATTAAAATGGGACTGAAAGTGATGGTAATGACTAAGCTAATCTAGAAACCTTATGTCTTTGACATGTAATAATGGAATTTTTGAATCTAAGGAAAAGAATGCTCTCCTAACTTGAAGGGGTGTGATGGTAGGGTCTGATATGATAGCTACTCAGAGACTCCAATTTATTTCTAGTTCAGCTGAGATTTTACTGATTGGTTATGGAGTACGTGGAAAGTAACCTACACGTTCCTCGTATGGGTTTCTAGACAATTCCACAGAAATGAAATAAGATATGTAGTGGAGCTACAAGGTGATCGAGAAAAACACACCACTTCACCAGTTCCATCAACACCATGAAGGAGAAATAAGAAAAAAGAGAGAAAAAAGAGGTAAATGAAGGTTTAGGAAGGAACTGTTGCTCTATGCAGAGTGGTGGTTTCAGAACCACCGCCCTGTAGGGCGGAGGTCTTGAAACCACCATCCAGCTAAGGCAGTGGTCCTGAGACCGCCGGTCTTCTCATGGTGACGGTACTAGCACTTTCAAACATAAATGAAGAATGGAATGCTAATGGAAATGAATCTGAAGTGCCCAACGATGTCTCTTCCCTTCCATTCCCTTTCACATTCTCTAGTGCATGGGACGACATGGGAAGGCCAATAAATGCATGAAAGGAGTAAGAGAATAGGCATTCAAAGATCCATAGAGATCGAGAAGAAGAGTCTAATGAGAGAAGTGAGAAAGATCTTCAGTGCTGGAATGGAATTGTAGGAGCAAGGTGTAAAAATAGAGGAAACAAGTAATTGGAGATGAGGTTTACATTGTTGCTTCTTTTCATACTTATTGTAATTTGTAATTGTCTATATTAGACCAATAAAAGTGGGAAGAAAGAGTAGTTGCCCTTCTTGACTGGTTTTCCTCCATTGGAGGTTTCCTAGATAAAATTGTTGGTGTTGAAGTTTTTAATTATTTCCTTCTCTACAATTTCCTTTCTATAGCACTAGATAATCAGTCACGAATCTCTAATTTTTAAAGAAAATATTTCATTTTCCAAAGTTGAAAGTAGAACATCATAGTTTTGTGATTCGTAGTGTTCTAAAGTAGAAGTTTAAGGATAATTTTGGTATCATAGCTGATTATATATCCAAGACTGTGGTATTCAAATCTTTCTTGTGATTTTGTATGACAGTGACAAGGTCCAAAGGTGAAGAAGTTTTACCTTGAGATATAGATATTTCTACAAATAAGTGGAAACAGAGAATTCGAGCTCAAATGGAAGAAGAGAACTTGGTCTATAGAGTTAAGATGCTAGAGACCGTGATTGATAGATTGCATAGAAAACAAGAAGAGCTTTCAGATATACAAAAGAAGGCTTCGGTTAAGTAAGATTCCATGGACTCGGTGGTTTGAGCACTATCCAATAAATTTGGCATCGGAAAGAGCCACGAAGAGGAAGGATGGGAAGAGAATGAAGAGACAACAATTGTAAGCGAGAAGGTAAAATCTACATATACACCTTTTAAAGTTGAAAAAAACTAGAAATAAAGAATTTTGAAGGACAAGTGATTGCAGAATTACTGGATAAATGGTTAAAATAGTTATAAGTCTACTTTATAGTGCATGATGTCACTGAGGCACAAAGGGTCACCTTTGTATGTCTCAAAATGGAAGTTCATGCTCTGGTTTGGTGCAAAACCCATCTAGCCACTTGTGAGAAAAATAAATGTCCTATTATCAGTACTTGGAAAGGTTTTAAGGAATTGATAAGAGCTAACTTCTATCCTACTTTCCATAAGATTGACATGATGATTAAGTGGTAGTACTTTAGATGGGGTAGCGGTCAAAGCGTGTAAGACTACACTATAGAATTTCGAAGAAAGCCATGTTGCATTATATGGACTTGGAGGAGGAGTACATTCTGACCAAGTATTTGGGAAGACTTCACACTTACCTTTAGAGGAAGTTAATATCCATGAAGCCAAAGGATCTCAATGAATCTTGTGTAAAAGCATACTACATTGATGATGAGAAGAAGGAAGGAGAAATAAAGCCAAAGGGAGACCTATCAACATAACAGCAGGATAAAGAACAAGGGAAGAGAAGTAGTAGAGGTAAATGGAAAGGTAAACATGCCACTATTTCTTTGCATACTTGTAAATATCCTAATAATTTCTGTAAGAATTGTGATGTAAATGGACATTCTTACATCACATGTTGGAAGTTGCATCCAGAATTGCACCCAAAGCACTGAACCAAGGATTCCAAGAAATCCATGGCCATTGTGAAGATAGAAAGAGAGGTGGAGATTGAGGATGATTCGGATGTAGACGAGTGGATGGGATGCATGGCTAGTAACATGTACAGGGTTGTAGAAGAAGAAGGAATGAGTAAGATATTTCAAATCAGAGTCCAATTCAAGAAGACTAAGGTAAACACTTTAGTAGATTCTAGTTCTCAGTCAAATTTTATTTCAGATGCGATTGTAGGACAACTTGGTCTAAAGAATTATTCACACCCACATCCATACCCACTGGGATGGGTGAAAAGGGGTGTAGAAATACAAATTACAAGGAAGAGTAAGTTTCAGGCTGGGATAAATACCCAATACATAGATGTATTAGAGGTTGATATTATACCACTTGATGCATTTGATGTTGTCTTCATAAGTCCTTACTTGTATGCCAGGGATGCTTTATTCACAAGGAGGGAGAACCGGTATAGATGGGTCAAGAATGGAGTCAGTTTTAACATTGAGGAACACCAGAGAAAAAGAAAGAAGGCTATGGTAAGTGTTAATCAAGCACCAAGACTTATTAAGGAAAATCATCATTTCTGTTTTCTTTCATTGGAAGAAAAAAAAATGGACATGAGAGCATGGTTATTTTTGACCAAAGGATGGAGAATTCGGATTGCACTTGTCCGTTTTTATAGAAGGAGCCACCATAGGAACTGATCATTCAAGGAGCAAAACAAACTTCCACTATGCAGTCACCGTATCTACCTATAGATTCACTGGACCTGGCTGTGTGGTATTAAAAAGAAGAGGATATACAAGGAATAATGGTGACTAAAGAAAAAACTCACTTGGAGAGGATTCAACCAATCCATCTCAAGAAACAAAGATAGGAAAGGACTAAACCACTGTAGTATGGGACCTTCGCCATACTAGAGAAGGTTGGAGAAGAAACCTTTTGGCCATACTTCATGCAAATGAACGCGATAGTAAGTTACAAGAGCTCGCATCCACTAACGCCATCTATGTATGAAAAATAAGTAAAGATACAAAATTTACCTTCCAAAGAGGATTGTACTCAAGGCAACTTGGATGAGAATGTAGCACTAGAAAAAAAAAACCAGAGATTTATATGAGTTTTGGCAGGTTGGACGAGAAAAAACACCAAGGCAGACTGAGTGGTACTCAAATGAGCATGAGAGGGAGTTGATTCCTCTACCACTCCCCCACTAAGCTTTTGCGAGACCAAAAGCCTCCTAAGTATAGGAGGTATGATCCATAGGGATCCAAAACAACACACCACTTCACCAGATCCATCAGCACAAAGAAGGAGAAACAAGAAAAATGAGAAAAAAATTAGGTAAACAGAGGTTCTGGAAGGAACTACCGCTTTGTGCAGAGTTGTGGTTTTAGAACCGCCACCCTACGAGGTGGATATCCTAAAACCGCCATCCAACTAGGGTAGCAGTCCTAAGACTACCGGTCTACTTAGGGTGGCGGTCCTGTCACTTTCGAATAGAAATGAAGAATGGAATGCTAATGGACATGAATTTGAAGTGCCCATCTGTGTCTCTTCCATTCCATGCTCTTTCACATTCTCTAGTGCATAGGAGGACATGGGAGGGCCTATAAATGTATGAAAGGAGCAAGAGAATAGGCATTCAAATATCTAGAGAGGTCGAGAAGCAGAGTCTAATGAGAGAAGTGACCAAGATCTTCAGTGCTGGAAGGGAATTGTAGGAGCAAGGTGTAAAAACAGAGAAAACAAGTAATTAGAGAGAAGGTTTATATTATTTCTTCTTTTCATACTTATTGTAATCTATAATTGTCTATATTAGACTAATAACAGTGGGAAGAAATAGCAGTTACCCTTCTTGACTGGTTTTCCTCCATTAGAGGTTTCCAAGATAAAATTGTTGGTGTTGAAGTTTTTTATTTCCTTCTTTGGAATTTCCTTTCTATAGCACTAGATAATCAGTCACGAAGCTCTAATTTTTCAAGCAAATCTTTCATTTTCCAAAGTTGAAAGTAGAACATCATAGTTGTATGATTCATAGAGTTCCAAAGTAGAAGTTTACAGATCAGCAGGAACTAAGGGTCATTCTTTGGTCTTGTCTAGAAAGTATTAGCCTGATCGGCTACGATATTCAATAATGAAAGTTGTGTAATAATATCAGGTAGAAGTAGTGAAGATATGAATACCAGTGTGCATAAGCTAGTTTTGATATCTAACTTACTAGTAGGCCCATTGGGTTGCGGGGACCTGTGGGTCACAACCAAAGACTTGTTGAGGATAAGGCCCTTGTATGATCATGCACGCAATCAAATCCTATTTCAAGGAGTAGTCCAAAATTCATAAGCCTGATTAATAGCTATGTTAAATTTCTCTAACTATCTTATTTTCTCTACGTATGTGGTCGGTGTGCATAAGATTGTTAAGCAAAAACTTGTGTTAATGTCAATTATTAGCTTTGGCCCGTTGGGTTGTGGGACCAGGGGATCACAACTGTAGGTCTTTTCCTGTTGTAGACCATTGATGGTCATGCAAGATGAATTGATTTGTTTTTGGTAGATAAACTATCTATCAAAGGAAATCTAAGCTATATTTTTGGTGTTTTTCTCAATATATCAGAACAAAGCAATAAAACAAACTAATCTATGGAAATAAATATTTTTGTGCTTTTATAACTTTTAAGACAATAAATCTAATCTAATAAACAAATTAAAAACAAATAACTGGCCAGAGGTAGCTAACTATTTATCCAGATGTCTGAATCTAAATCTAAGATCTATTATAATTCAAATAAAATCTTTCCAAACCTACCTCAGAAGTGAAGAACAAATCATGAATCTAACATAGCTATTATTTCCCCACAACTTCCCTTGAAATATTGAAGAGAAAACTTCCAATTGATTTGATCTGCTTGTAACTTTCTAACTAATTGAAATGAATTGTTTCTCTACTCTATTTGATATGCAATTGACAATTTGACAAAACAAAGAAAACAAATACACAACCCCAACCTAGAAGAGCAAGAGCTCTGGAAAATCTAGTAGTATGAGTATCTGTCCCCTCAGTTATTTCCTTTCTTTCTTTAAGTGTTCATGTGATTCCAAGGATTGGGAATGCAAAGAATAGAAAAAAGAGGATGGTGCTTGAGCAATGGCAACTTGGAAGCAATCTGGATGTAATGTGGGTAGAAGAAAGATAGCACAAGATATCTAAACTTGGTAATGCAATTCCTAGCAAGATTATGGCAGAACAACAATGCAAGATACACAAAATTCTCAGGCCCTTTGCTTGAATACAAGTATGGAATATATAGGAATGAATAATAGAAGGTTACTGTATGTACCCAAAATTGTAAGGTACTGTACTGCCAGAACAGTGTAATAAGTTCCCTGATGATGATACAGGTCTCCTCGTAAGGTGTTCAGGATCCAGAAAATACCTCCAAGTATGCGTTAACATCCCGCGTGCCCCACTTAGCCCACGCGCCCCTTTGTTTTTCCCCTTTTTTTTCTCTTTCCTTGGCCTCTTGACCTTCAGTGACGAAACCGCCGCACTGAAGGGCAGCGGTCTCGTGACCGCCGCCCTGATCAGGGGCGGCAGTCCTATAACCGCCGCCCTACTCAGAGCGGCAGTCCTGTGCATGTTTTCTAGAATGCTCTTTTGACGTGACCCGCGTGAAATATCATGAACTCACCAGCTTTTCTTTGCCAACTTGAGCATGCATTTATGTTTTTGGTCCCCTCGAATAGTTGTTTTTCCTTTGTTTATTGTTTAAGAGTTCAATTTGGTTTTGGTTCTTGGATGTTTGAATTCCTATAAATGCATGGTTTGTGCTCAAGCAAAAGGCCTCTCTCTCAAGTTTTGTTTTCTGGATTCCTCTTTGCAATTCCTTTAGTTTTCCTTTGCTTAGAATACTTAGTTTTCTTCATTGCGTGTTTTTGGTTAGTATTGTGTTGCAGCTGGTAAGCCACATACCCATCTTGTGTAGGTAGTGTTGTTGTTTCATACAATCCAGTTAGAAGCTTGCCTTTGAATTCCTCTTTGCTGCAGATTTGTTTTTACTATGTTTTGGAGTTCTTAGTTCAATTCATTATATACCTGGTTAGCTTTATTCAGCTGTTGGTAAGCCACATATCCAACTTGTGCAAGCAGTGTCTTTATTTTGGAACAGAATAGCTTGGGAAGCTATTAAAGTTGCAGGTTTTTCTCTTCGTAAAGGATAGTTGCAAGTTCTAGTCACTTCACGTTGCATGACTCGCAGTAAAATCTCGCTAGGAATCGCATAAGCCAAGCTCTGTACTCTTGCGCTATCCCTCTCCTACTCGCATTCTCGGTCTGCATTCTGAGCTATCCTTATCCCAAAATCTACTCCTATCGTTGCTAGCATTACACGCTTTTTTTGGATCCAAGTGAACACGAAAGAACGAGAAGATCATACTGAGGGGACGAGATCATACACACACCCATTGGATTCACCACTATTATGTGGAATCCAGGTTTTAAATTTCAAAGTTCTAGTCAGAATCATATCAAATAGAGTAGGTTAATCGCTTTATTTCATTTCATTCTATTCTCGATATTGCCAGGGAAGCTATGGGGATTGATAGTTTTCTGAGAAACTATGATTCACTCCTCACTTCTGAGGTACGATCGAGAATCTTGCAGGTAGATTAGACAGGCTATTTTATTCATTTAGAATAATTCTACAAATCGCACAAGCAAATAACCAAACTCGGTTATCTTGTCTGTTTTTAATTATTGTTTAGTTATTATTTCTAGATATGCTTAAAATAGTTTGCTTTCCTTAAAATTGTTAAATATTTCAGAGAAGAATAAAAGTTATATGCCGTTAGATTTATTTCACGTAGTTAGAATTCGCTTCATTACAGTTAGTTTTGCTTTTTATGACAATTACAGGATGTCAAGAGCCCATGGAATATGTATTTGAGCCAATCGTGCCTCAACCAAACCTCGTCAGAGCGATAGTTAACATAGACCAAAATCTCAGGATACAAGTATTCCAAACAACCACAGATTTATAACTGATCAGTTCACAGTTAAGAGGATTAAACATAGAAGACGACCAAGCACATGCGTTTTGGTCAAGTCAGCCAAACTACAGATTACCCTAGAAAACATCCACATGACTATAGAAGGGCTCGAAAGAGAACAAACATTCGGGTGCGATCCTCTAGTTCCACAGCCAGACGCTGGAGACACCCTCGTAGATATAGATACCAGCTTAAGAATCCAGGTTGCGAGAACACCTGTGAGGTATTCTGAGAAGATTGCACAACTGTTAGTTCTAAACGTAGAAGCTGAGAAAGCTTACGATTACTGGATACTAGGGATTAGAACTTGATCTCACGTATGACCATAATAGGACCAAAACAACCAAGAATCTATGGTTGTGATCCACAGATCCCACAACCTAACGAGTCCACAGGTCAATCCAATATAGACGCTAACCTACGTACCTTGGTATTCAGGTCCACTCCACTTCCACCTATCATCGTCGAACAACTGTCCTTACTAGATATAGCGGCTAATGAAGCTAGGGAATTCTGGACTAGGCCAGAAAATCGTCCGTAGAGCCAATTATATTAATCATCCACCATATGACCTTATTAGGAGATATACACGAAACAATCCCAGGTCATTTTCCACGTATTCCGCAACCCATAGATCGAATCACGCCAGAGCTCGATATTGATTGGAGCCTTCGAGCAGTCATCCTTGCTGATCAATCTATCACACCAGTCCAAGTTAGAAGGGACTTTTTTGCCTTAGATTCACAAATTCCACTAGTGTGTGTCGAAGACATTAGATTGCCTAACTAGTTTGTCTGCATATTCCATCCCCACCGGCTGTCTCGGCACGACCTCGCGAGGTTGGGTACGCTGAGGAGTTACTTGTTGATTCTCATGCTCACCTGTCACTTTTCCGACGTACAAAATTGGTGAACCCAATGTGAACAAACAATTGTTTCACCTTCTCTTTGAGAAGTTTCATCTTCTCTCCTTCACCTTCGCTCCTTCCCATTATTCTGCGAGTATTCATATACCCCCTGAATATGTCAGGATTTGATGCATATGGCAGACCCCTCCTGGGTCTTGAGGCATACTAAACCCAAAAAAATAGGGAATCATCACCCTCGCTCTCAGTATGGGGCGAAAACTATTCAACTAATTAGTTGTCAACACAAACCCCAAGAATTAGATATAGTTCGTCTCTTCAAAGTGAGGAGTTAGATTAACCCCCTCGAACCCAACAATTAGAGCCTTCAGGTTCAAACAATATGACGTTTACCAGAGAATCTGGTTCGTCTCCTCAAATGTTACTCAAACCACAAATTAGTAGGTAATCAGATCCATACCTGGTCTTAGATGATGGACAATCAATACGTTATCCTAGGAGTGAACAACGCTCCCGGGGAATGTACCCACCTGTAGGAGGTTTACAAATACAACCCCACTGCATACAGGAAGTATTCTTGGAGAAACTTGGCAAGATAGCGATCAGTTTATGACAGGATATCACGTACCTTTACAACACCAGGGTATATAACAGACGCTACTCAGGCAAAATACCGTGACTTCACCAAATGAAGTCATTTCAACATTAGTAGAAAGAGTGAGAGGGTTAGAACTGGCTCAAGCAAGTCACAATTCTCCATTCATACAAACGGGAAGTTCTAATCCTCCATACCACTCTGGCCAGGTAGATCTCCTTTGGGAGTAGGCACGTTAGGCATGCCTCCTCAATATCCACAACAAACGCCAACAAGGCCCACCATCTCTAACACTATTCCTCCAGGTCTAGTGTCGAACAGTTCGTTCCTTGATAATACCCCATCCTATTTAAACATGTACTCTAAATCCCCACAAGGAGATATGTTCTCCTCTCCCAAAATGTTTGCTCAAACGCAGGGACCTCCCTATGCCCCTGCCAATGCATACGCTGCACCGTATCAACAACCTATCCCACCACCAATCCCTCAGCAACCACCATCAATGGTCAAAACCTATGTAATAGGGACGTATTTAGAATATCTAAAGGAACCCTTAGATTTCACCATACGAAGCGTTATGCTTCCAAGACCTCTCCCTGATTTACCCAAGTTCAAGGGTGAGGGAGATCCAAATGCGCATATCAAAGCTTACGCTACTGCCATACAAGAATTACTTCCTTGGGATGGGGTTGTTGCTAAAATATTTCCCAAAACCTTGGAAGGCATCTCTCTTGATTGGTTTTATAGAATACATGAAGCTTCAATACATTCATTTAAACAACTTGTGTCAGAGTTCATCAAAACCTTTGACATGAACAAACTATTGAGAACAGGAATCAGGGAATTCTTGCATATCAAACAAGAACACAACAAATCTGTCACCCATTTCATCCAGAGGTGGCGTACAGTTCTTTATTCATCAGCAAGTGCTCCAAACATGGATCAGATGGAACTATGTGATTTATTCCTTCATTCTCTCAGTAGAGAAGTGAAGGAAGAAGTCCAGAAGTTCCCACTAAGGACTTATGATGAAGTACTTGAGAGCGCTCTACGAATAGATCAAGCAGCGATAGATAGTGGTCGTAAGACATATGGAACAAATGGGAGGTTAATCACCTCCACTCAAAATACTACAACTACCACAAATGTCAATCAAGGACCTAAAATCCTTAACAAAAATCGTGGGGTAACAACGGATGGGGTAACTGACCAACCCAAGAGGGTAAATGTTGTTAATACTCCGTCACAAACAAACAACCAGGAAAACAACAACTTTACCCCAACGGTCAATACAGTGGATTTTAACCATCCACAACAACAACAAAAACAACGACGAAATCCCATACAAGGGCCAAGCCAAAACTCATTTGTTTACCAAGACCAAAGTCAAAACCAGAAACAACAATTCCAAAACTTTGGTCCTAATAGGCAACAGTTTGATCAGAATTTTAGGCCACAATACACACCAAACCAACAAAACAGGAATTATAACCCCAATTCTTATTGTGGTTTCCATAAAATTTGGGGTCACGATACTAGAACGTGTCGTGACTACAATAAATTTATGCAACGTTTTCCAGAAGAACAAAGACAGTTCTTCACAGACCTATTCTTGGCAGATCCCGTCTCATCATCACCAAATACTCTCGCAGGGGCAGTTTCTCCTCAGAATGCTCCCCTCAAGATCTTTAATGATCCACTCCCAAATCATAACAGCAATAGGCTAAATCCACCTGGAACAAACAAAGGTGCAATGATGGGAAACAATGACCATGAAGCCTCGACTTCATTAAATCCATCAGTTGCACCATAGTTGGGAGCTCAACCGAGACCTAAGATAGTCAGTTTGGTAGAATTAGACGCTGAACTACCTATCGAAGCTATAACAAGAACACGAGAGTATTTCTCTCAATCGAGCCCAAGTCATCTGCTAGAAACAGATAAGAGTCAGCAAATAGTTGAAAAACCCATCGGTGCCTATGATTTAATTAGTGACCTAACAAAGACCTTTTCACACATTTCATTTTTGGACTTACTAAAGAACTCTCTCCCTCACAGAGCTGCTCTTTTAGAAGCATTAGGTCTAGGCCATCTAATTAACATCACTCCACCTCTCGAAACACAAGTAAATCACGTAGATTTTGATATCCACCCTTCGGGGCAGCCAGACAAGGATGTCGAATTCATCTTTGAAATAAGTAAAATGCCCACAAATGCTGAGATCGCACGCCGAGGTGACCCAGCCTTACACTTGCAAGTGTGGGTTTATAATAACTATGTAAAATGGGCAATGGTTGATGATGGGGCCGCAGTTAACATAGTCCCTTTCTCTTTCCTCCAAAAACTTGGATATAGAGAAACAAATTGTTCCACTACACAAAAATACCTTGAGAGGCTATGATAGCCCTTAAAGCCACTTCGATAGGAAATATAATACTGCCGGTCACCTTAGGGCCCAAAACCATCTTGACTGAGTTTTTATATTATAGATCGGGAAAACTAACTATAATATGATCCTCGGCCGACCTTGGATACATCGAATGAAGGTAATCCCTTCCACGCTATTTCAATAAGTAAGATTATTGCATCTGGGAAAGGTAATTTGTAGCCAAAGGCGATCCAAAACCTTTCGATTTGCACCCTAGCTGATTTAAAAAAAAGACCAGGGGTGCACTCAGAATTTGAACTGCTAACAAACCAACCTTAATAAACCCTCTGACCCAAAGCCAGAGGAAAAGTTGATACCTGTTGTCAAAATTTCACCCCCCCTGGGTAATTTTGATAACATGCATCAGAATATTCAAGTCCCAGGAAAATTGATTGATTCGGGGCCAAAAATCATGTTGCTAGAGTCCCCTCAAATATTTTCTAAGTTCCCTGTCTGAGAGGAAAAGAGCAAGCTCTGAGAAAATGCGAAAAAAGGTTGCAGAAGGCAAGTAGGTTGATCCAGGAAAAAATCGTAAAAATGACTAAGTCCTAGTCCTAGGGGCAGTCGGGACATTTGGGACAAAAAGGCCCGAACCGGCCGGCTCGGCCGAAGTAAGCACAAACAGCCCGCAAAGGAACAGGGACATTTGGGACAAAAGTACGCGGCGGGCGCGAAATGCCGGTTCGACCGAGAAAAAATTGGCTAACTGCTGAGAGGGACGCAAATGGGACAATCGGGCCAAAAAGACGCGAACCGGCCGAACCGGCCGAAAAGAGTCAAGTCAGTCCAAAAGCAAAGTGGGACAAGCGGGCCAAAAATGCCCGAACCGGCCGAATCGGCCGAAATGAGTCCAGAGGGTCCAAAATCAAATGGGACATCTGGGACAAATGGACGCGAAATGCCCGAACCGGCCGAAATGAGCACAAAGGGCCCAAAATCAAATGGGACATCTGGGACAAATGGACGCGAAATGCCCGAACCGGCCGAAATGAGTACAAAGGGCCCAAAATCAAATGGGACATCTGGGGACAAATGGACGCGAAATGCCCGAAGGCCGAAAGCACAAAGGGCCCAAAATCAAATGGGAAGTACGCGAAGGAGCCGAGGACCAATCAGAAACTGCCACGTGTCCTCACAGGAGAAAAAGTCAAAAGGTCAAAGGGGCGAGTTATCGAGCGCTGAACCGAACCAATGAAATGGCGCCACGTGTCCAAGTTTAAGGGGCCCACAAGCAATTTCAAAAGGAAAGCCCGCGAAAGAAGGAGGAGAGAGAATTGCTCGTCCAATCAGCACGTGCCACATGTCGTCCAGACGGTGAAGAGCGGGAAAACATTTTAAAATCTGTTTTGGTCTGTTCCGTGCCCTAAATCTTCAGATCGTCATATCTTTTGATCCAGAGCTCGGGTTTCCACGTTCTTTATATCAACGGAAAGCTGTTGAGATGCTCTACATGATTCTGGGATCAATCTCGAGTTTTGGTGCAGTCTGAAGAGAGAAAAATTGAGAAACGGCTCTAGCGTGTGGTAATGGCCAGAAGTGACCTTTCAACAACCCGTTTTAATGCTAAGTCAGCACAGTTCTTCTGCACCGCCAGAAGTGACATTTTAGCCGCCTAAATTAATACAAATGGGTCGCATTCTCCTCCAAAATACGACTCAAAGTGACAGGGTATGGGTTGGTAAGATCCTCCATGCTAATTTAATGCATCTGTAGTCAATGAGGAATGGGCTTGCATGTTTTCCTCTTTCTTTTCTCTCCCCTTCAACCCATGCAATTGTAAAAGAGATTTGGCTCATTTTTTTAAAAAAAAGAGGTTGTTCATTCTTTCGGCTGGGCCCTCCCTTCTTTTCTTCTCTAGGGTTGAAAATGGAGTTCGAACCTCCTCCCTTGCTCTGTAATGGCGTTTTTGCCTCTTATTAATGGAATGATGTTCTGTGCAAACTTCTGGAGCAACAAAACGTGTTTTGTGATGCATCTGTCCATCCTTCCTCATTTTTGCTTGTTCTCTTCTTGCCTCTCTTCATTGCAGGTATTGGTGCATGTTCGAATGTTCATTGCAGGTTTGGAGCTGTGTTCATGGAGTTTTGGGACATTTTCTGTGTGAAATCTATCCTTGGGTTTGTGATGCTTCTGTCCATCCTTCCCATTGCTCACCTCTCTTTGTCCCATGGCAGTTTTGATAGATGTTCAACATTCTCCTTCTCTGGTGTATCACCGTTTTAGTGTAGGCTTTTGCTGTTTTTTCCCTTTCTCTCTCTCTCTGTCTCCTTGGCATGGTTAGATTAGGATTAGATTAGCTTGCCTGCACTGGAATAGCTTGTGGCAGGTAGTTTAGGAGCAGGAACCAGCCTTCTCTGGAGATTCCTCTCTCGGTTTTACAAGTCCCACGCTTGGAGAGAGGTTTCCATGTTGTGCAATCACACTGGATGCCTGAACATCAACCTAGAAGCCTGATGTGCGTCCAGGGGTGCTGTGATTTTGCATCAACAGTTTTGGCACGCCCGGTGGGACCTTAGAGGTCTTTCACTTCATCTTTTGCAGGTTGATGTGTTCCTGTGAAGATTTCAGCCTTTGGAGGCACTTGCAAACACATCTGGCGACTCCATCTGGTCAACAACCCATCTCTGAAGTTGCAGACCTTCCTTTCCATTCATTTTCATTCATTTTCCATTCATCCTTCTTTCCATCTCTTTCATTCTCCCTCATTCTTTGAAGTTGTGCAATCATGACTTCATTTCCATCATGGATTTCATATCAACAACAGCAGTATATTCCACCTCCAACAGGTTTTACAAATCCTCCAGATCAGCATGCATATTCATATGAACAGCAGTGCCAAAGTCAGTTTGGCTATGGAGCTTTCCAAGAGCAAGAGTATGCATACAATGAAGACAATCAGATCCAAGATGCTGGTCTGTTGGAGAAAATCCAAAAGATGGAGGTGGGGATGGTGCAGTCCAGGGCTCAAGCACAAATGAAAGCTTTTGGAATCGGTTATGGAGCACCCTGTCCATGGGTGGGACCTTTTCCAAGGCATTACAGCCCTCAGGAGAAGCTTGACTTCATGATTGCAATGCTGCCTTTGCTTGCACAATGGACAGCAGAAATAGAGGCCTACAGACTTGTTGTTGAACAACCTTGTCAATGGGTAAGTTCTACACCATCATCTAGTTTTTCCTCTTTCCATTACTCAAGCAGCATCATCTCATTTAAACTCCCCATCTGCTGTCCCATGTGTTGAATCCATCCCTCCATCCCCTAGTCTTCCACCCCATCTCGATTCTTCTTTCCTTTTCCCTTCCAAACAGTCATCCCCTCCACAAGAGCTAACAGAAATACCCCCTCCTCCAAAGAAACAAGAGGTTTCACCGCCTCCACCACCACAAAAAATTGTCAAATCAGTTGAGTTTCAACCTATTCCTCCTCTTGCATTCCCAATTTCATATGGGGAAGAAGGAATTGGAAAAAATCAGTCATCAAGGATAGCAAGAAGAGGAGCCCAACAGAAAAGAAATGACAGATGACTTGAAGGTTTGGGCTACCAAATTTGGGATGACAAAGATCCCCTTGATGGTTAAGCCTACAGAAGAGGCTAAGGTTGAACAAATGGTGGTTAGGACTGATTTGGTTGCAGCAGAAGAAGAAGATCTTGCAGTCCCAACTTGTCCTCTAGAGCAGCATATTGAAGAGTTTGACTTGACAAACTTCATGCTGGAGAAGGAGTTCAATCAAGAGCAAGATTCTCTTCAAACATTGGAGGAAGGAGAAGCTGCTCCAAATCCAAAAGAAGAGGAGCACAATCTAGCTGTGGAGGAGAAAAGTGCAGATCCAAGGGCTTTGAGCACAAAGCAGGTTACAGAAGAACCTTCAGTTCTTCTTTCCACTTCATCTCTCTCAAGTTCTAGTACTGAAAAGGAGTTTGATCTCTCAAACTCAATATTGGAGAGTGAAGGGAACCATGATGGTCAAGTTGCAGATCAAGAGGACACCATGGAGGAAGTTGAAAACGAGTAGCAGGACAGCAATGAGGCAGTTTACCTGTCAGATTTGGAGGACTGTTTTGATGGAGAAGAGCCGGTTGAGTTTTCACCATTCTCTCTTTCATCATCCACATTCCAAACACAAGAGCCTGCTGCCATAGAGGACAGCATTCATTTGCAGCAGCCTGCATCTTATAGCAGCCCTTTGGAATCAAAATTGGAAGACTTTAATCTTCCATGTTCTTCATCGGAGGAAGAGAAAGGGCAGAAGGGTTCTACCATTGCTTCCACACCATCCATTCAAGGTCTACAAGAGGACTCCATTCTTGGAGTTGAAAATCAGAGCTATGGGCATATCAAATGGATTAGACCTTGCCCAATCAGGTATTTGGCTTCATTGGAGCCAAAGGAGAAGCCACAACCAGTCATGCTTGCTTCTGAGCATGAGGATGAGCTAAAAAGTACCAAGGATCAGCTGCCATACCTCTCCAATCCAAATGCAGAGCAACTAAAAGAGGTATTGGATTTATGTTCAGTTGATACCTTGATGATTTGGATAGAAGACCAGCTTCTTGTTGATTTTCCATCCATCCAAACAGCCATGATCAGTGCCAAATCAGTTGCATGGCTGCCAATTTTGAAGAAAGGGAGCTATTTTGCACAACCAGTTGCAGGGTTTGTTTAGCTTGCCTTTGCTTCCAGTTAAAGTAGAGTAGTTAGGTTTGCTTTCAGCAGAAGAAGTGCTTGTGCACACTCTGCATGTTCCATTTGGGGCATGTATGATTTTCAGTTTTGTACATAGTTTTGGTGTTGCTGGTTTTGCTCTTGCACAGTTCTTTTCAGTGGTTTTTTGGTGAGAACAACTCCATGTCCGGTGGGTTTCAAGTGGCTCAAAGGGAGGTTTTCAAAGTTCAGATCAGTTGCAAGTTACAACTCATGACTCCATGCCCAATGGATGCTTCAGGCTACTGATCATTCATCTAGCAGGCAGATGACCCCGCTGAGTCGCCAAACTGTTGTCAAAATTTCACCCCCCCTGGGTAATTTTGATAACATGCATCAGAATATTCAAGTCCCAGGAAAATTGATTGATTCGGGGCCAAAAATCATGTTGCTAGAGTCCCCTCAAATATTTTCTAAGTTCCCTGTCTGAGAGGAAAAGAGCAAGCTCTGAGAAAATGTGAAAAAAGGTTGCAGAAGGCAAGTAGGTTGATCCAGGAAAAAATCGTAAAAATGACTAAGTCCTAGTCCTAGGGGCAGTCGGGACATTTGGGACAAAAAGGCCCGAACCGGCCGGCTCGGCCGAAGTAAGCACAAACAGCCCGCAAAGGAACAGGGACATCTGGGACAAAAGTACGCGGCGGGCGCGAAATGCCGGTTCGACCGAGAAAAAATTGGCTAACTGCTGAGAGGGACGCAAATGGGACAATCGGGCCAAAAAGACACGAACCGGCCGAACCGGCCGAAAAGAGTCAAGTCAGTCCGAAGCAAAGTGGGACAAGCGGGCCAAAAATGCCCGAACCGGCCGAATCGGCCGAAATGAGTCCAGAGGGTCCAAAATCAAATGGGACATCTGGGACAAATGGACGCGAAATGCCCGAACCGGCCGAAATGAGCACAAAGGGCCCAAAATCAAATGGGACCAAAATCAAATGGGACATCTGGGACAAATGGACGCGAAATGCCCGAACCGGCCAAAATGAGCACAAAGGGCCCAAAATCAAATGGGACATCTGGGACAAATGGAGGCGAAGTACGCGAAGGAGCCGAGGACCAATCAGAAACTGCCACGTGTCCTCACAGGAGAAAAAGTCAAAAGGTCAAAGGGGCGAGTTATCGAGCGCTGAACCGAACCAATGAAATGGCGCCACGTGTCCAAGTTTAAGGGGCCCACAAGCAATTTCAAAAGGAAAGCCCGCGAAAGACGGAGGAGAGAGAATTGCTCGTCCAATCAGCACGTGCCACGTGTCGTCCAGATGGCGAAGAGCGGGAAAACATTTTAAAATTCGTTTTGATCTGTTCCGTGCCCTAAATCTTCAGATCGCCATATCTTTTGATCCAGAGCTCGGATTTCCACGTTCTTTATATCAACGGAAAGCTGTTGAGATGCTCTACATGATTCTGGGATCAATCTCGAGTTTTGGTGTAGTCTGAAGAGAGAAAAATTGAGAAACGGCTCTGACGTGTGGTAATGGCCAGAAGCGACCTTTCAACAACCCGTTTTAATGCTAATGGGTCGCATTCTTCTTCTGCACGGCCAGAAGTGACATTTTAGCGGCCAAATTAATACAAATGGGTCGCATTCTCCTCCAAAATCACTCAAAGTGACAGGGTATGGGTTGGTAAGATCCTCCATGCTGATTTAATGCATCTGCAGTCAATGAGGAATGGGCTTGCACGTTTTCCCACGTTTTCTGTCCCCTGGGCTCGACCCATGCAATGTAAAAGCCAGATTTGGCTCATTTAAAAAAAAAAAGAGGTTGTTCATTCTTTCGGCTGGGCCCTCCCTTCTTTTCTTCTCTAGGGTTGAAAATGGAGTTCGAACCTCCTCCCTTACTCTGTAATGGCATTTTTTCCTCTTATTAATGGAATGATGTTCTGTGCAAACTTCTGGAGCAACAAAACATGTTTTGTGATGCATCTGTCCATCCTTCCTCATTTTTTCTTGTTCTCTTCTTGCCTCTCTTCATTGCAGGTATTGGTGCATGTTCGAATGTTCATTGTAGGTTTGGAGCTGTGTTCATGGAGTTTTGGGACATTTTCTGTGTGAAATCTATCCTTGGGTTTGTGATGCTTCTGTCCATCCTTCCCATTTCTCACCTCTCTTTGTCCCATGGCAGTTTTGATAGATGTTCAACATTCTCCTTCTCTGGTGTATCACCGTTTTAGTGTAGGCTTTTGCTGTTTTTTCCCTCTCTCTCTCTCTCTGTCTCCTTGGCATGGTTAGATCAGGATTAGATTAGCTTGCCTGCACTGGAATAGCTTGTGGCAGGTAATTTAGGAGCAGGAACCAGCCTTCTCTAGATATTCCTCTCTCTGTTTTACAAGTCCCACGCTTGGAGAGAGGCTTCCATGTTGTGCAATCACACTGGATGCCTGAACATCAACCTAGAAGCCTGATGTGCGTCCAGGGGGTGCTGTGATTTTGACCCAACAATACCTACAATGGATCTTGAAACTACCAGCATAGCCAAAACAATTCCAACCCCTAAAGGTAAAACTAAAGAAACAGTATCATTAGGGACTACTGCAAAAATCGTTGAGTGGATAGAACAAGATTCACCAATGTTCTTACCAATTCGATTCAGTAGGCATGGGATTTTCCCTAGGTGTAGGTTCCTTGCCAGCAGAGGATCTCTGTATGGTAGAAGTAGAGTGTGCAAACGCAGCAAATACCCCAACATCTACACTCCCAACTAAGTATTGGACTCTCCATTTCGATGGAGCTAAATGTCGTTATGGGAGGCGGGGGGCAGGTATAATTCTTACTTTGCCCGAGGAGGAAGGTCCTCCCATTCTCTTTTAAGTTAAACTTTGAATGCACAAACAATGGCACTAAGTACGAAGCCCTACTCCTTGGCCTCACCTTAGCTAGAAGAATTGGTATTAATAACATCAGAGTCTTGGGAGACTCGCAATTAGTAACAAACCAAGTTTTTGAAGTATATGAAACTAAAGCCAAACATTTTACAACTCTCCAAAAACGCTTGTATTTAGATTTAAGCAAGGCGTTTAACTTCATATCCATTGAAGCGATCCCGCGAGAGAAAAATCTTCTCGCCGATTCAATAGCAACCTCAGCATCACGCTTCACTCCAAGTAATGAGCTAGAAGACACTCACTTCATAGTATCCATTCGTGATGAACCATTGATAAAAACAATGACAAATCCTCTTTCAAGAGAAAGTGAATCTACCATCCGAGACCATGTTGGAAATGATGTGGCTACTTTAGATTACTTAAATGCCTATGTAGCACTACATCTCTCCTATCACATGCTAGACTTATCCCTGATTCCGCATTCGTCTTCCTACTTCGGAAATCCCGTAACGGATCGTCCCTCACAAATGGAATCTAACATATACGCAATAGGAAACGGGGATGATCTAGATTTACCTCCAGCACCACCTGAGTTCGAAGAGGGTAACGCCTCTTTGATCGAAGAAACAATCGATGTCAACATCGGGACAGAAGATGAGCCAAGAATTTTAAAATTAGGATCTTCGTTAACACCAGAAGAAGTGGAAATACATACTCAGGTTCTTAAAGAACATCAAAAAGGCGTTTGCATTTAATTATAAAGAGATGACAGGAGTTGCACCCCACATTGCAGTACACAACCTTGTCATTAGATTAGATGTAAAGCTAATTAAACAAAAATCAAGACCATGAAGCCCAAAGTAGCTCTCATGGTAAAAGAGGAAGTAATAAAACTCCTTCAGGTAGGATTCATCAAGCCAGTTGACTACTCCCAATGGGTATCTAACATCGTTCCCATTCTCAAGAAGAATGGAAAGATACGCATCTGCATAGATTTTCGAGATATCAACAAAGCTTGCCCTAAGGACGACTTCCCATTACCATCTATAGACATTATTTTTGATGCAACAGCTGGTTTTGAACTTTTGTCTCTCATGGATGGATTCTCAGGATACAATCAAATCAGAATATCTGAGCAAGATCAAGCTAAAACCACGTTTATAACTCCTTGGGGAACCTATTGCTACGCTGTTATGCCGTTCGGTCTCAAGAATGCCAGTGCTACGTACCAGCGGGCCATGACATACATATTTCACGATCTAATTCATAAAATCGTGGAATCCTACGTAGATGACTTATTGGTTGAGGCCAAGAAGCGTTGTGACCATCCTGAAGTACTCCGCATCATTCTTTCACATCTAATAGAATACGGAATTATGCTAAATCCGGAGAAATGCGTCTTTGGTGTAATGGGAGGAAAGCCCCTAGGTTACATCATATCATCATGAGGGATCGATGTTGATCCAACAAAAATTTGGGCTATCCTCGAAATGGTCCCCACCTTCGAGTGAATTTGGAATCAGATCATTTCTAGGAAAGCTGGGTGCAATCCGGAGATTTATCCTGGACCTAAGCTTTGCCATTCATCCAATCAACAATCTACTCAAGAAAGACTATAGCATTGATTGGACTGAAGATTGCAATGAAGCTTTTGAAGCAGTTAAGCGTTTCCTATTATCACCACCTACGCTAATGCACCTAAGTTGGACCACCCATTAATTCTATACTCACGGGCTACCGATGTCTCGCTGGTCTGTATGTTGGCCCAAGAAGACGATGATAAGAGAGAACATGTGATTTATTTCATTAGCCGAAACATTGCTCGACTATGAAACACGCTATACACAGGCAGAACGAGAATGCCTTGCCATAGTATTTGCTACTAAACATCTAAGACATTACATGCTGAATCAAGAAACAAAGGTCATGGTAAAGACGGACCATTTACGGACTTTTCTCACACAAGGGTCCTTGTCCAAAAAGGCTGGACATTTTATAACCTTAATGGGAGAGTTTGAGTTAACATTTGTAAATCAGAAGTCGGATAAAGGACAAATCATCGTGGATTGGTTAGCTGACAACCCATTAGACGGAGGCGATCTAGTAGATTTGGATTTTCCAGATGAATGCGTATACTACATCGAAACTCGACCTGCTATCTCTGAGTGTCATTAGTACACTGACATCGTTAATTATATCATGGACCATACGTACCCAGAGGTAGTTACACCACAACAAAGAAGGTGATTATGCATAATCGTAGCTAAATACGTCATTATAGAACAGGTGCTCTATCGAAAAGCATTCGATGGAATGCTCTTAAGGTGTGTTGACATAGAAGAGTCCAAGAGGATTCTCCATGAATCCCACAGTGGCATATGTGGAGGTGACTTCGGTGGCCATGCCACCGCTCGAAAAATACATCGAATGGGCTATTTCTGGCTCACTCTAGAACATGACGTGATAGAATTCGCACGCAGGTGTCATAAGTGCCAAGAATTCTCCCACGAGATCCACATGCTAGCACAAGCTCTACAACCAATCGCAACTCCATGGCCATTTTTCTACATGGGGCCTGGACTTGATAGGGAAGTTCTCTCCCTCATCCACAGATGACCATAATTTTATAATCACGGCCACTGAATATTTTACCAAATGGGTGGAGGCCATGCCTCTTACTACTGTACCTGGTTCTGTGATCGCCAAGTTCATTTTGAACCAAATCATTTGCAGGTACGGTATCTCGCAAATCATTATCTCCGATAATGGAACTTCTTTTAAAAATGAAGAATTTCGTGAACTATGTGGTAAATTTAAGATAAGCCATCATACGGCTTCCTTGTATTATCCCCAAGCCAATGGGCGGGTTGAAGCAACAAATAAAACACTGAAAGCCATTCTCCTCAAAAAAGTAAAGAAAACAAACAAGATTGGCATTTAAAGTTATATCCAGCCTTGTGGGCCCACCAAACCTCAATAAGAAACACCAACGGGAGCAACTCCTTTCTTGCTAGTATTTGGGGCAGAAGCAGTTTCTCCCGCTTGAGGTCAAAATACCCAGTCTCCGCATTTCACTACAAGGGATTCTGGATGAAGATGCTTACAGAGAAGCATGTCTTTCCCAATTAGAAATCCTAGATGAAACTAGGTTAGATGCTGAGCAGCGGCATAGAGCTTATGTTGACCGAATGTGCCAGCAATATAATAAGAAGGTTTATAAACGTGATATATACGAAGGTGATCTAGTTCTAAGACTAGACAGTCGGATCGACAAGAAGACCGGCGAAGGAAGGAAATTCCATCCCAAATGGTTGGGCCCATACCGAGTCACAAAAGACTATGGAAATGGTGCATACCTCTTATGCACGCTAGAAGGTGAGGAATTTGGCGAAACAATCAATTCCCTGCACCTCAAGCGTTTCTACGCATAAGCAGCTAGCACTGCTTATATAACTATTTACATTGCATCTTCATATAGATTTAGATCATTTTGTCCACTTGTTCTTACACAAATTGTGATCAAGGAATCTATTCTCAAAGTAATTCATTACAAACTCATGATGTCATTGGCACAAAACTTTCTAATCATATCTCTCCATTTTCACGATATCATCAATCACTTCAGAATCTTTTATCAAAAAAAATCAAACATGACGAAGTCTTAACGGTAACCATACCAAGATCTGCAAGTTTGTTCTCACTTTGATTTCTTCTTAAGATAAGTGTCTTGCTTATGGTCTGTTCTAGAAGCTTCATGGTGTCACATCTATCCCATATACACATCTCTTTGGAAATAAGCATATACTGACATTTTACTCAAAAGACAAGTCAAAAAGTGATTAAAACAGAAAATTTTATTTTTACACATTTCATTGCCCCACCAACCTTCGGTGATGAGCTTGCATCTCTTACTAGTGACGTAGGGTTGGGAAAGGATAGAAATGCCCCTTACTTCGCCTATGCCTTGCCCACGTGATAAAACCCTGCTTCTACAGGTAGCATGGCATGGAGTTTTGGGACATTTTCTGTGTGAAATCTATCCTTGGGCCTGTGATGCATCTGTCCATCCTTCCCATTGCTCACCTCTCTTTGTCCCATGGCAGTTTTTGATAGATGTTCAACATTCCTCCTTCTCTGGTGTATCACCGTTTTAGTGTAGGCTTTTGCTGTTTTTTTTCCTCTCTCTCTCTCTCTCTCTGTCTCCTTGGCATGGTTAGATTAGGATTAGATTAGCTTTTGCCTGCACTGGAATAGCTTGTGGCAGGTAGTTTAGGAGCAGGAACCAGCCTCTCTGGAGATTTCCTCTCTCGGTTTCACAAGTCCCCCACGCTTGGAGAGAGGTTTCCATGTTGTGCAATCACACTGGATGCCTGAACATCAACCTAGAAGCCTGATGTGCGTCCAGGGGGGTGCTGTGATTTTGCACTAACAGTTTTGGCACGCCCGGTGGGACCTTAGAGGTCTTTCACTTCATCTTTTGCAGGTTGATGTGTTCCTGTGAAGATTTCAGCCTTTGGAGGCACTTGCAAACACATCTGGCGACTCCATCTGGTCAACAACAACCATCTCTGAAGTTGCAGACCTTCCTTTCCATTCATTTTCATTCATTTTCATTCATCATTCTTCTTTCCATCTCTTTCATTCTTTTCTCATTCCATGAAGTTGTGCAATCATGACTTCATTTCCATCATGGATTTCACATCACACACAGCAGTATATTCCACCTCCAACATGTTTTACAAATCCTCCAAATCAGCATTTTGAGCAGATTCAAGATCAGTATGCATACTCATATGAACAGCAGTGCCAAAGTCAGTTTGGCTATGGAGCTTTCCAAGAGCAAGAGTATGCATACAATACAATGAAGACATCAGATCCAAGATGCTGGTCTGTTGGAGAAAATCCAAAAGATGGAGGTGGGGATGGTGCAGTCCAGGGCTCAGGCACAGATGAAAGCTTTTGGATCGGGTTGGAGCACCCTGTCCATGGGTGGGACCTTTTCCAAGGCATTTACAGCCCTCAGGAGAAGCTTGACTTCATGATTGCAATGCTGCCCTTTGCTTTGCTTGCAAGTGGATGGACAAGAAATAGAGGTGTATGAGAGAAGTATTCAACAACCTTGTCAATGGGTAAGCACACCACCATCTCATGCCTTTCCTTTTCCTCTTTTCCCATCTGTTTCATTTCAGCAGTGTCAAGTTTCAAACCCTCCATCTGCTGTCCCAAGTGTTGAATCCATTTCCCTCCACCCCCAGTCTTCCACCCCATCGATTCTTTTTCTTTTCTTTTCCCTTCCAAACAGTCATCCCCTCCACAAGAGCTAACAGAAAATACCCCCCCCCTCCAAAAAAACAAGAGGTTTCACTCCTCCACCACCACAAAAAAAAAATTGTAATCCACTCAAAAATACTACAACTACCACAAATGTCCATCAAGGACCTAAAATCTTAACAAAATCGATGGGGTAACAACGGATGGGGGTAACCGACCAACCCAAGAGGGTAATGTTGTTAATACTCCGTCACAAACAAACAACCAGTCAAAACAACAACTTACCCCCAACTGGTCAATACAGTGGATTTTAACCATCCACAATAACAACAAAAACAACGACGAAATCCCATACAAGGGCCAAGCCAAAACTCATTTGGTTTACCAAGACCAAAGTCAAAACCAGAAAACAACAATTCTAAAACTTTGGTCCTAATAGGCAACAGTTTGATCGGAATTTTAGGCCACAATACACACCAAACCAACAAAACAGGAATTATAACCCCAATTCTTATTGTGGTTTCCATAAAATTCGGGGTTCACGATACTAGAACGTGTCAGTGACTACAATAAATTTATGCAACGTTGCCAGAAGAACAAAGACAGTTCTTCACAGACCTATTCTTGGCAGATCCCGTCTCATCATCACCAAATACTCTCGCAGGGGCAGTTTCTCCTCAGAATGCTCCCCTCAAGATCTTTAATGATCCACTCCCAAATCATGATAGCAATAGGCTAATCCACCTGGAACAAACAAAGGTGCAATGATGGGAAACAATGACCATGAAGCCTCGACTTCATTAAATCCATCAGTTTGCACCATAGTTGGGAGCTTCAACCGAGACCTAAGATAGTCAGTTTGGTAGAATTAGACGCTGAACTACCTATCGAAGCTATAACAAGAACATGAGAGTATTTCTCTCAACCGAGCCCAAGTCATCTGCCATAAATAGATAAGAGTCAGCAAATAGTTGAAAACCCATCGGTGCCTATGATTTAATTAGTGACCTAACAAAGACCTTTTCACACATTTCATTTTTGGACTTACTAAAGAACTCTCCTCCCTCACAGAGCTGCTCTTTTAGAAGCATTAGGTCTAGGCCATCTAATAACATCACTCCACCTCCCGAAACACATGTAAATCACGTAGATTTTGATATCCACCCTTCGGGGCAGCCAGACAAGGATGTCGAATTCATCTTTGAAATAAGTAAAATGCCCACAAATGCTGAGATCGCATGCCGAGGTGACCCAGCCTTACACTTGCAAGTGTGGGTTTATAATAACTATGTAAAATGGGCAATGGTTGATGATGGGGCCTGCAGTTAACATAGTCCCTTTCTCTTTCCTCCAAAAACTTGGATATGGAGAAACAATTGTTCCACTACATGAAATACCTTGAGAGGCTATGATAGCCTTAAAGCCACTTCGATAGGAAATATAATACTGCCGGTCACCTTAGGGCCCAAAACCATCTTGACTGAGTTTTATATTATAGATCGGGAAACTAACTATAATATGATCCTCGGCCGACCTTGGATACATCGAATGAAGGCAATCCCTTCCACGCTATTTCAATAAGTAAGATTATTGCACTCTGGGAAAGGTATTTGTAGCCAAAGGCGATCCAAAACCTTTCGATTTGCACCTAGCTGATTTTAAAAAAAGACCAGGGGTGCACTCAAAATTTGAACTGCTAACAAACCAACTTAATAAACCCTCTGACCCAAAGCTAGAGGAAAAGTTGATACCTGTTGTCAAAATTTCACCCCCCCTGGGTAATTTTGATAACATGCATCAGAATATTCAAGTCCCCAGAAAATTGATTGATTTGGGGCCAAAATCATGTTGCTAGAGTCCCCTCAAATATTTTCTAAGTTCCTTGTCTAAGAGGAAAAGAGCAAGCTCTGAGAAAATGTGAAAAAGGTTGTAGAAGGCAAGTAGGTTGATCCAGGAAAAAATCGTAAAAATGACTAAGTCCTAGTCCTAGGGGCAGTCGGGACATTTGGGACAAAAAGGCCCGAACCAGCCGGCTCGGCCGAAGTAAGCACAAACAACCCACAAAGGAACAGGGACATCTGGGACAAAGTACGCGGCGGGCGCGAAATGCCGGTTCGACCGAGAAAAAATTGGCTAACTGCTGAAAGGGACGCAAATGGGACAATTCAGGGCCAAAAAGACTGCGAACCGGCCTGAACCGGCCGAAAAGAGTCAAGTCAGTCCGAAGCAAACGTGGGACAAGCGGGCCAAAAATGCCCGAACCGGCCGAATCGGCCGAAATGAGTCCAGAGGGTCCAAAATCAAATGGGACATCTGGGACAAATGGACGCGAAATGCCCGAACCGGCCGAAATGAGCACAAACAGGCCCAAAATCAAATGGGACATCCGGGACAAATGGAAGCGAAGTATGCTGAAGGAGCCGAAGGAGCCGAAGACCAATCAGAAACTACCACGTGTCCTCACAGGAGAAAAAGTCAAAAGGTCAGAGGGGCGAGTTATCGAGCGCTGAACCGAACCAATGAAATGGCGCCACGTGTCCAAGTTTAAGGGGCCCACAAGTAATTTCAAAAGGAAAGCCCGCGAAAGATGGAGGACAGAGAATTGCTCGTCCAATCAGTACGTGCCACGTGTCGACCAGACGGTGAAGAGCGGGAAAACATTTTAAAATCCGTTTTGGTCTGCTCTGTGCCCTAAATCTTCAGATCGCCATATCTTTTGATCCAGAGCTCAATTTCCACGTTCTTTATATCAACGGAAAGATGTTGAGATGCTCTGCATGATTCTGTGATCAATCTCAAGTTTTGGTGTAGTCTGAAGAGAGAAAAATTGAGAAACGGCTCTGACATGTGGTAATGGCCAGAAGCTACCTTTCAACAACCCGTTTTAATGCTAATGGGTCGCATTGTTCTTCTGCACGGCCAGAAGTGACATTTTAGCGGCCAAATTAATACAAATGGGTCGGATTCTCCTCCAAAATCACTCAAAGTGACAGGGTATGGGTTGGTAAGATCCTCCATGCTGAATTTAATGCATCTGCAGTCAATGAGGAATGGGCTTGCACGTTTTCCCACGTTTTCTGTCCCCTGGGCTCGACCCATGCAATGTAAAAGCCAGATTTGGCTCATTTTAAAAAAAAAAAGAGGTTGTTCATTCTTTCGGCTGGGCCCTCCCTTCTTTTCTTCTCTAGGGTTGAAAATGGATTTCGATCCTCCTCCCTTTCTCTGTAATGGCGTTTTTGCCTCTTATTAATGGAATGATGTTCTGTGCAAACTTCTAGAGCAACAAAACGTGTTTTGTGATGCATCTGTCCATCCTTCCTCGTTTTTGCTTGTTCTCTTCTTGCCTCTCTTCATTGCAGGTATTGGTGCATGTTCGAATGTTCATTGCAGGTTTGGAGCTGTGTTCATGGAGTTTTGGGACATTTTCTGTGTGAAATCTATCCTTGGGTTTGTGATGCTTCTGTCCATCCTTCCCATTGCTCACCTCTCTTTGTCCCATGGCAGTTTTGATAGATGTTCAACATTCTCCTTCTCTGGTGTATCACCGTTTTAGTGTAGGCTTTTGTTGTTTTTTCCCTTCTCTCTCTCTCTGTCTCCTTGGCATGGTTAGATTAGGATTAGATTAGCTTGCCTGCACTAGAATAGCTTGTGGCAGGTAGTTTAGGAGTAGGAACCAGCCTTCTCTGGAGATTCCTCTCTTGGTTTTACAATTCCCACGCTTGGACAGAGGCTTCCATGTTGTGCAATCACACTGGATGCCTGAACATCAACCTAGAAGCCTGATGTGCGTCCAGGGGTGCTGTGATTTTGACCCAACAGTTTTTGGCACGCCCGGTGGGACCTTAGAGGTCTTTCACTTCATCTTTTGCAGGTTGATGTGTTCCTGTGAAGATTTCAGCCTTTGGAGGCACTTGCAAACACATCTGGTGACTCCATCTGGTCAACAACCCATCTCTGAAGTTGCAGACCTTCCTTTCCATTCATTTTCATTCATTTCCATTCATCCTTCTTTCCATCTCTTTCATTCTCCCTCATTCTTTGAAGTTGTGCAATCATGACTTCATTTCCATCATGGATTTCATATCAACAACAGCAGTATATTCCACCTCCAACAGGTTTTACAAATTCCTCTAGATCAGCATGCATATTCATATGAACAGCAGAGCCAAATTCAGTTTGGCTATGGAGCTTTCCAAGAGCAAGAGTATGCATACAATGAAGACAATCAGATCCAAGATGCTGGTCTGTTGGAGAAAATCCAAAAGATGGAGGTGGGATGGTGCAGTCCAGGGCTCAAGCACAAATGAAAGCTTTTGGAATCGGTTATGGAGCACCCTGTCCATGGGTGGGACCTTTTCCAAGGCATTACAGCCCTCAGGAGAAGCTTGACTTCATGATTGCAATGTTGCCTTTGCTTGCACAATGGACAGCAGAAATAGAGGCCTACAGACTTGTTGTTGAACAACCTTGTCAATGGGTAAGTTCTACACCATCATCTGGTTTTTATCTTTCCATTACTAAAGCATCATCATCTCATTTAAACTTCCCATCTGTTGTCCCATGTGTTGAATCCATCCCTCCATCCCCTAGTCTTCCACCCCATCTCGATTCTTCTTTCCTTTTCCCTTCCAAACAGTCATCCCCTCCACAAGAGCTAACAGAAATACCCCCTCCTCCAAAGAAACAAGAGGTTTCACCGCCTCCACCACCACACAAAATTGTCAAATCAGTTGAGTTTCAACCTATTCCTCCTCTTGCATTCCCAATTTCATATGGGGAAGAAGGAATTGGAAAAATCAGTCATCAAGGACAGCAAGAAGAGGAGCCCAACAGAAAAGAAATGACAGATGACTTGAAGGTTTGGGCTACCAAATTTGGGATGACAAAGATCCCCTTGATGGTTAAGCCTACAGAAGAGGCTAAGGTTGAACAAATGGTGGTTAGGACTGATTTGGTTGTCAGCTAGAAGAAGAAGATCTTGCAGTCCTAACTTGTCCTCTAGAGCAGCATATTGAAGAGTTTGACTTGACAAACTTCATGCTGGAGAAGGAGTTCAATCAAGAGCAAGATTCTCTTCAAACATTGGAGGAAGGAGAAGCTGCTCCAAATCCAAAAGAAGAGGAGCACAAGCTAGCTGTGGAGGAGAAAAGTGCAGATCCAAGGGGTTTGAGCACAAAGCAGGTTACAGAAGAACCTTCAGTTCTTCTTTCCACTTCATCTCTCTCAAGTTCTAGTACTGAAAAGGAGTTTGATCTCTCAAACTCAATATTGGAGAGTGAAGGGAACCATGATGGTCAAGTTGTAGATCAAGAGGACACCATGGAGGAAGTTGAAAACGAGCAGCAGGACAGTAATGAGGCTAGTTTACCTGTCAGATTTGGAGGACTGTTTTGATGGAGAAGAGCCGGTTGAGTTTTCACCATTCTCTCTTTCATCATCCACATTCCAAACACAAGAGCCTGCTGCCATAGAGGACATCATTCATTTGTCAGTAGCCTGCATCTTATAGCAGCCCTTTGGAATCAAAATTGGAAGACTTTAATCTTCCATGTTCTTCATCGGAGGAAGAGAAAGGGCAGAAGGGTTCTACCATTGCTTCCACACCATCCATTCAAGGTCTACAAGAGGACTCCATTCTTGGAGTTGAAAATCAGAGCTATGGGCATATCAAACGGATTAGATCCTTGCCCAATCAGGTATTTGGCTTCATTGGAGCTAAAGGAGAAGCCACAACCAAGTCATGCTTGCTTCTGAGCATGAGGATGAGCTAAAAAGTACCAAGGATCAGCTACCATACCTCTCCAATCCAAATGCAGAGCAACTAAAAGAGGTATTGGATTTATGTTCAGTTGATACCTTGATGATTTGGATAGAAGACCAGCTTCTTGTTGCATTTTCCATCCATCCAAACAGCCATGATCAGTGCCAAATCAGTTGCATGGCTACCAATTTTGAGGAAAGGGAGCTATTTTGCACAACCAGTTGCAGGGTTTGTTTAGCTTGCCTTTGCTTCCAGTTAAAGTAGAGTAGTTAGGTTTGCTTTCAGACAGAAGAAGTGCTTGTGCACACTCTGAATGTTCCATTTGGGGCATGTATGATTTTCAGTTTTGTACATAGTTTTGGTGTTGCTGGTTTTGCTCTTGCACAGTTCTTTTCAGTGGTTTTTTGGTGAGAACAACTCCATGTCCGGTGGGTTTCAAGTGGCTCAAAGGGAGGTTTTTAAAGTTCAGATCAGTTGCAAGTTACAACTCATGACTCCATGCGCAATGGATGCTTCAGGCTACTGATCATTCATCTAGCAAGGCAATGACCCCGCTGAGTCGCCAAACTGTTGTCAAAATTTCACCCCCCCTGGGTAATTTTGATAACATGCATCAGAATATTCAAGTCCCAGGAAAATTGATTGATTCAGGGCCAAAAATCATGTTGCTAGAGTCCCCTCAAATATTTTCTAAGTTCCCTGTCTGAGAGGAAAAGAGCAAGCTCTGAGAAAATGCTGAAAAAAGGTTGCAGAAGGCAAGTAGGTTGATCCAGGAAAAAATCATAAAAATTACTAAGTCCTAGTCCTAGGGGCAAGTCGGGACATTTGGGACAAAAAGGCCTAAACCGGCCTGGCTCAGGCCGAAGTAAGCACAAACAGCCCGCAAAGGAACAGGGACATCTGGGACAAAAGTACGCTGGCGAGCGCTGAAATGCCGGTTCGACCGAGAAAAAATTGGCTAACTGCTGAGAGGGACGCAAATGGGACAATCGGGCCAAAAAGACGCGAAACCGGCCGAACCGGCCGAAAAGAGTCAAGTCAGTCCGAAGCAAACTGGGACAAGCGGGCCAAAAATGCCCGAACCGTCCGAATCGGCCGAAATGAGTCCAGAGGGTCCAAAATCAAATGGGACATCTGGGACAAATGGACGCGAAATGCCCGAACCGGCCGAAATGAGCACAAAGGGCCCAAAATCAAATGGGATATTCGAGACAAATGGAAGCGAAGTACACGAAGGAGCCGAAGACCAATCAGAAACTGCCACGTGTCCTCACAGGAGAAAAAGTCAAAAGGTCAAAGGGGCGAGTTATCGAGCGCTGAACCGAACCAATGAAATGGCACCACGTGTCCAAGTTTAAGGGGCCCACAAGTAATTTCAAAAGGAAATCCCACGAAAGACGGAGGAAAAATAATTGCTCGTCCAATCAGCACATGCCATGTGTCAACCAGACAGTGAAGAGTGGGAAAACATTTTAAAATCCATTTTGGTCTGCTCCGTGCCCTAAATCTTCAAATCGCCATATCTTTTGATCCAGAGCTCGGATTTCCACGTTCTATATATCAACGGAAAGCTGTTGAGATGCTCTGCATGATTCTGGGATCAATCTCGAGTTTTGGTGCAGTCTGAAGAGAGAAAAATCGAGAAATGGCTCTGACGTGTGGTAATGGCCAGAAGTGACCTTTCAACAACCCGTTTTAATGCTAATGGGTCACATTGTTCTTCTGCATGGCCAGAAGTGACATTTTAGCAGCTAAATTAATACAAATGGGTTGAATTCTCCTCCAAAATTGCTCAAAGTGACAGGGTATGGGTTGGTAAGATCCTCCATGCTGATTTAATGCATCTGCAGTCAATGAGGAATGGGCTTGCACGTTTTCCCATGTTTTCTGTCCCCTGGGCTCGACCCATGCAATGTAAAAGCTAGATTTGGCTCATTTAAAAAAAAAAAAGAGGTTGTTCATTCTTTCGGCTGGGCCCTCCCTTCTTTTCTTCTCTAGGGTTGAAAATGGAGTTCGAACCTCCTCCCTTGCTCTGTAATGGCATTTTTTCCTCTTATTAATGGAATGATGTTCTGTGTAAACTTCTGGAGCAACAAAACATGTTTTGTGATGCATCTGTCCATCCTTCCTCATTTTTGCTTGTTCTCTTCTTGCCTCTCTTCATTGCAGGTATTGGTGCATGTTCGAATGTTCATTGTAGGTTTGGAGCTGTGTTCATGGAGTTTTGGGACATTTTCTGTGTGAAATCTATCCTTGGGTTTGTGATGCTTCTGTCCATCCTTCCCATTTCTCACCTCTCTTTGTCCCATGGCAGTTTTGATAGATGTTCAACATTCTCCTTCTCTGGTGTATCACCATTTTAGTGTAGGCTTTTGCTATTTTTTCCCTTCTCTCTCTCTCTGTCTCCTTGGCATGGTTAGATTAGGATTAGATTAGCTTGCCTGCACTGGAATAGCTTGTGGCAGGTAGTTTAGGAGCAGGAACCTAGCGTTCTCTGGAGATTCCTCTCTCGGTTTTACGAAGTCCCACGCTTGGAGAGAGGCTTCCATGTTGTGCAATCACACTAGATGCCTGAACATCAACCTAGAAGCCTGATGTGCGTCCAGGGGTGCTGTGATTTTGACCCAACAATACCTACGACGGATCTTGAAACTACCAGCATAGCCAAAACAATTCCAACCCCTAAAGGTAAAACTAAAGAAACAGTATCATTAGGGACTACTGCAAAAATCGTTGAGTTGATAGAACAAGATTCACCAATGTTCTTACCATTCGATTCAGTAGGCATGGGATTTTCCCTAGGTGTTGGTTCCTTGCCAGCAGAGGATCTCTAGTATGGTAGAAGTAGAGTGTGCAAATGCTAGCAGATACCCCAACATCTACACTCCCAGCTAAGTATTGGACTCTCCATTTCGATGGAGCTAAATGTCGTTATGGAGCGGGGGCAGGTATAATTCTTACTTCAGCCCGAGGAGAAGGTCCTCCCATTCTCTTTTAAGTTAAACTTTGAATGCACAAACAATGACACTAAGTACGAAGCCCTCCTCTTGGCCTCACCTTAGCCAGAAGAATTGGTATTAATAACATCAGAGTCTTGGGAGACTCGCAATTAGTAACAAACCAAGTTTCTGAAGTATATGAAACTAAAGCCGAACATTTACAACTCTCCAAAAATGCTGTATTAGATTTAAGCAAGGCGTTTAACTTCATATCCATTGAAGCGATCCCGTGAGAGAAAAATCTTCTTCACCGATTCAATAGCAACCTCAGCATCACGCTTCACTCCAAGCAATGAGCTAGAAGACACTCGACTTCATAGTATCCATTCGTGACGAACCATTGATAAAAACAATGACAAATCCTCTTTCAAGATGAATGTGAATCTACCATCCTAGACCATGTTGGAAATGATGTGAGCTACTTTAGATTACTTAAATGCCTATGTAGCACTACATCTCTCCTATCACATGCTAGACTTATCCCTGATTCCGCATTCAGTCTTCCTACTTCGGAAATCCCGTAACGGATCGTCCCTCACAAATGGAATCTAACATATACGCAATAGGAATACGGGGATGATCTAGACTTACCTCCAGCACCACCTGAGTTCGAAGAGGGTAACGCCTCTTTGATCGAAGAAACAATCGATGTCAACATCGGGACAGAAGATGAGCCGAGAATTTTAAAATTAGGATCTTCGTTAACACCAGAAGAAGTGGAAATACATACTCAGGTTCTTAAAGAACATCAAAAGGCGTTTGCATTTAATTATAAAGAGATGACAGGAGTTGCACCCCACATTGCAGTACACAACCTTGTCACTAGATCAGATGCAAAGCCTAATTAAACAAAAATCAAGACCATGAAGCCCAAAGTAGCTCTCATGGTAAAAGAGGAAGTAATAAAACTCCTTCAGGTAGGATTCATCAAGCCAGTTGACTACTCCCAATGGGTATCTAACATCGTTCCCATTCTCAAGAAGAATGGAAAGATACGCATCTGCATAGATTTTCGAGATATCAACAAAGCTTGCCCTAAGGACGACTTCCCATTACCATCTATAGACATTATTTTTGATGCAACAGCTGGTTTTGAACTTTTGTCTCTCATGGATGGATTCTCAGGATACAATCAAATCAGAATATTGAGCAAGATCAAGCTAAAACCACGTTTATAACTCCTTGGGGAACCTATTGCTACGCTGTTATGCCGTTCGGTCTCAAGAACATGCCAGTGCTACGTACCAGCGGGCCATGACATACATATTTCACGATCTAATTCATAAAATCGTGGAATCCTACGTAGATGACTTATTGGTTGAGGCCAAGAAGCGTTGTGACCATCCTGAAGTACTCCGCATCATTCTTTCACAGTCTAATAGAATACGGAATTATGCTAAATCCGGAGAAATGCGTCTTTGGTGTAATGGGAGGAAAGCCCCTAGGTTACATCATATCATCATGAGGGATCGATGTTGATCCAACAAAAATTTGGGCTATCCTCGAAATGGTCCCCACCTTCGAGTGAATTTGGAATCAGATCATTTCTAGGAAAGCTGGGTGCAATCCGGAGATTTATCCTGGACCTAAGCTTTGCCATTCATCCAATCAACAATCTACTCAAGAAAGACTATAGCATTGATTGGACTGAAGATTGCAATGAAGCTTTTGAAGCAGTTAAGCGTTTCCTATTATCACCACCTACGCTAATGCCACCTAAGTTGGACCACCCATTAATTCTATACTCACGGGCTACCGATGTCTCGCTGGTCTGTATGTTGGCCCAAGAAGACGATGATAAGAGAGAACATGTGATTTATTTCATTAGCCGAACATTGCTCGACTATGAAACACGCTATACACAGGCAGAACGAGAATGCCTTGCCATAGTATTTGCTACTAAACATCTAAGACATTACATGCTGAATCAAGAAACAAAGGTCATGGTAAAGACGGACCATTTACGGACTTTTCTCACACAAGGGTCCTTGTCCAAAAAGGCTGGACATTTTATAACCTTAATGGGAGAGTTTGAGTTAACATTTGTAAATCAGAAGTCGGATAAAGGACAAATCATCGTGGATTGGTTAGCTGACAACCCATTAGACGGAGGCGATCTAGTAGATTTGGATTTTCCAGATGAATGCGTATACTACATCGAAACTCGACCTGCTATCTCTGAGTGTCATTAGTACACTGACATCGTTAATTATATCATGGACCATACGTACCCAGAGGTAGTTACACCACAACAAAGAAGGTGATTATGCATAATCGTAGCTAAATACGTCATTATAGAACAGGTGCTCTATCGAAAAGCATTCGATGGAATGCTCTTAAGGTGTGTTGACATAGAAGAGTCCAAGAGGATTCTCCATGAATCCCACAGTGGCATATGTGGAGGTGCACTTCGGTGGCCATGCCACCGCTCGAAAAATACATCGAATGGGCTATTTCTGGCTCACTCTAGAACATGACGTGATAGAATTCGCACGCAGGTGTCATAAGTGCCAAGAATTCTCCCACGAGATCCACATGCTAGCACAAGCTCTACAACCAATCGCAACTCCATGGCCATTTTCTACATGGGGCCTGGACTTGATAGGGAAGTTATCTCCCTCATCCACAGATGACCATAATTTTATAATCACGGCCACTGAATATTTTACCAAATGGGTGGAGGCCATGCCTCTTACTACTTGTACCTGGTTCTGTGATCGCCAAGTTCATTTTGAACCAAATCATTTGCAGGTACGGTATCTCGCAAATCATTATCTCCTGATAATGGAACTTCTTTTAAAAATGAAGAATTTCGTGAACTATGTGGTAAATTTAAGATAAGCCATCATACGGCTTCCTTGTATTATCCCCAAGCCAATGGGCGGGTTGAAGCAACAAATAAAACACTGAAAGCCATTCTCCTCAAAAAAGTAAAAGAAAACAAACAGATTGGCATTTAAAGTTATATCCAGCCTTGTGGGCCCACCGAAACCTCAATAAGAACACCAACGGGAGCAACTCCTTTCTTGCTAGTATTTGGGGCAGAAGCAGTTCTCCCGCTTGAGGTCGAAATACCCAGTCTCCGCATTTCACTACAAGGGATTCTGGATGAAGATGCTTACAGAGAAGCATGTCTTTCCCAATTAGAAATCCTAGATGAAACTAGGTTAGATGCTGAGCAGCGGCATAGAGCTTATGTTGACCGAATGTGCCAGCAATATAATAAGAAGGTTTATGAAACGTGATATATACGAAGGTGATCTAGTTCTAAGACTAGACAGTCGGATCGACAAGAAGACCGGCGAAGGAAGGAAATTCCATCCCAAATGGTTGGGCCCATACCGAGTCACAAAAGACTATGGAAATGGTGCATACCTCTTATGCACAGCTAGAAGGTGAGGAATTTGGCGAAACAATCAATTCCCTGCACCTCAAGCGTTTCTACGCATAAGCAGCTAGCACTGCTTATATAACTATTTACATTGCATCTTCATATAGATTTAGATCATTTTGTCCACTTGTTCTTACACAAATTGTGATCAAGGAATCTATTCTCAAAGTAATTCATTACAAACTCATGATGTCATTGGCACAAAACTTTCTAATCATATCTCTCCATTTTCACGATATCATCAATCACTTCAGAATCTTTTATCAAAAAAAATCAAACATGACGAAGTCTTAACGGTAACCATACCAAGATCTGCAAGTTTGTTCTCACTTTGATTTCTTCTTAAGATAAGTGTCTTGCTTATGGTCTGTTCTAGAAGCTTCATGGTGTCACATCTATCCCATATACACATCTCTTTGGAAATAAGCATATACTGACATTTTACTCAAAAAGACAAGTCAAAAAGTGATTAAAACAGAAAATTTTATTTTTACACATTTCATTGCCCCACCAACCTTCGGTGATGAGCTTGCATCTCTTACTAGTGACGTAGGGTTGGGAAAGGATAGAAATGCCCTTACTCGCCTATGCCTTGCCCACGGTGATAAACCCATGCTTCTTACAGGTAGCATGGGGCAAAGTGTAGGGGGTCCTCTAGACAATGCAAACGTTAAAAGGTCATAAACAAACTATTCAAACTTTGAGTCAAAAACGAATGAATCAGATGTTTAAAATTCCAAGAGAGTTAAAATCCTAAAAAACCAGATTTTGTCTACTATGTGGCCATCTACAGGTCTAAGTCTAGATAAACCACAAAGCAAGTTGCACCCAAAACTATGAAGTCATTCGGGTGGAGTAAGCTTGTAGTTTTCAATTTGGTTCCACCAAAGCTTTGTCTGTCTTTCATCACTATCAATTCACCATATTTCATAACTTGCGCCCTTCTTGGCTCTTGGTGATGAGCCCTTGCATCTTACTAGTTGTATGGAGTTAGGAGTGGGGCAAGTTAATCTGTTCATCATACTGGTTATTTTCATCACTGTGCCAAAACAAAGATGAGGTATCCAAATTGCTCACAGAAGCTAAGATTTAAGATCACAATATATCTACAATATCATGTATCAGCATCATGAAACACAAAAAGAAAGCAAGCATTTACATCATCTGTTCTCCATTGCATACATTCTAGAAAGCATATAAAACATACATCGTAGTATACACAAGCAGTTGGAAACAGAAACGGGAAAACACGAGTGACAAGTTTTGATCCAAAAACGAATGCATATATATAAATAACCAATATTTATATACAATGCCATCATGCTCTAGGCATGGTCAAAACACTCAAAGAGCCCGTGATATACAAAGAGAATCTACAGTACAACGCATCGGAGCCAAGTAGTCTCTCAACCCCTGCGCGACCCCTTGAAGGTGCGCGCCCTCACCTAGGACTCCAGCTACGCCGACGCTCTGAATGCACGGAGGGCTCAGGGTCCCAAGGGGCAGCCGCGGTCTCACCATGAGAATCGCTCCTCATAAGACACTCAGCTGTCCTATAGCCTGCCAACTCTGTACAGAGAGTCAACACCATCCTGGCCACATGCCAAACGGGAGCGAAGACATCAGTATGCCTACCGGCTGCTGAAGGACTCCCCGGCATCTACAGATAGCTCCGCACGGGTCTTATCCATAGGGATCATTAGAGAATCAGTGCATACCCTACGGATTAGATCCCGCCACTCGTCAATAGTCCTCTACAAAACAAAGAAGAAAAAAAAATGAATTAGAAACTAGGCAAGAGACTAAAAGATGCAATGTCAAAACATAAGGAGAGATAGCAATTAAAAATCCTAAAATTAAACAAACATTGAAAATATGAGGAGGATGACTTACTCAGATCACCGGGCCTCCAAGATGGGTCGCTGGGGCCAGCAACCCGCCGCAGATGCCGCTGCCAACTGAGGGGCTGCTCCTGTAGTAGGAGCAACATGACGCCCCACAACTGACTCATCTTCTCCACCATGGCCCTGGGAGAGTGGCTCCACTGAAGCTAGAGTCTCTCTCTCTGCACTTTGCTCGGCCCTCTCTGCCTGCAAAATATCCTGAGTGTCATACCACTCAGGATCGCTGTCATCCGTCTGCTCCTCTGACCCTCCCTCTGTAAAACTCCTCAGAATCAGAGTCAATATCTATAGGGTCATCGCTGCTGTGAGCAGGACCCACAGCAATCTGAAGCAAAGGTACCCGGGGCGCACCGGATCTCCCTCTAGCCCGAACTACCCTCCTGGCTGCAATGGGAGTGCTAGGAGTGATCACTGTCCAACCACGGCCTCTAGGCCCCCCACTAGCGTCGTGGACTGATCTGTAAACTTGGTGCCACTGGGGGAAACATGCCCTCATATGGAAGGCCGAACTGCTGAAGGAACTCTGCCAAAAGGGTGTACCTCCACCCATCCCACGCAGTCGATAAGCTACCCTATGGTGGAGTAGGAGATCAATGTAAGGGTCTCCTCGCCCCATATGCCGGCCATAAGCCGGTACAAACGTCGCCTCCATATCTGTTGTGGTAAGGGAGGTAACTGGCTGGTGGAGGTTGCTCTAAGCACCGACATATCTGACCATCTAGCTGCCCTCACAGCCCCTGGGTCTGCCACCTCTACCCCTCTGCCATAAGGAATAAAATGCTCATACACCCAACTCATGACTAGAGTCGGGTGGCTCAATGACTTTCCCTGTAAACGGACCACCCTGTATAAGTCATGGTAGGTGGTCCCCAGAATATCTGTGCCCCAGGCATATATTCGGCCATGCCCCCTCTATCTGTACAATGATGGGGGGCCCAGCAGTATAATAAAGTATCTCCTCCCTTGTCCCCGATCAGCCTCGAGGGCAAGGATCCCCATAATAGCCTATCGAAATACGAGGATGGGCAAAGAAGGAATAGATCAAACTCTCACTCCCTTCTTCGACCCCGTAGAGATGGCTGCATCCCCCATGTAGCCTGTCCACTGTGCAATCTGTGCTCGAGACCCCTGCCGTCTCTAGTGTTGAGTCTCCTCCCGATGATCGGGACCTCCCAGGATACGGTAGACATTCTCCAAAGTGATGGTCCACTCACCGCGGACCCCTGGCTAGTCGGAAAGTGTTCCGATCTGCATCCCAATATGAAAACAAGTCACAAAGTATGTGACTGGATGGTGTGACATGGGGCACGCGTGTGATATACGCAATATAGCCGGCCCTCTGTAATGTATCCTCCTCATCCTGAGAAAGGGCATCCAATACCCCGGAGAGCCAATCACACTCTCTCTCTCAGCTCCATCTGATATACTTTGCTCTCTCCTGCATACACCCAAAAACACACAAAAACAGGGTAAGTTAGTATCTAATCAATATCGAGAGAGTCATAAAAGCATATAGAAATGATAAAAATACAAGTGCAATCTCAAAAGTTAAGCTCTTTTGCATTCTATGCAAAACCGCCGACCCTGAGCAGGGGGGCAGTTTTGTAACCGCCACCTTAAGGGCGGCGTTCGTGTAAACCGCCGCCCTAAACAGGGCAGGCGGTCATGTAACCACCGCCCGGGCCAGGGGCGGCGGTCGCGGGTCCGAAAACCCGCGCGGATTGTTAACCCCAAAAAGCCCAAAATGAGCAAAAAATGACCTTTTTAACTAAAAACAAATCCTACCCAGTAGGCGCCCCCCCCCTAGATGGACCTTTTGAACCCAACATTTTCAAAAAAAATGAATCCCCCCCCACCCCCCCCCCCCCCCCCCCCCCCCACCCCCCCCCCCCCCCCCCCCCCCACCCCCCCCCCCCCCCCCACCCCCCCCCCCCCACCCCCCCCCCCCTCCCCCCCCCCCCCCCCCCCCCCCCCCCCCCCCCCCCACCCCCCCCCCCCCCCCCCCCCCCCCCCCCCCCCCCTCCCCCCCCCCCCCCCCCCCCCCCCCCCCCCCATTGCAAAGAATTTGCCATTTCAAATTTGAAGAGGGAAAAACACAAAATGGAAGAAAACCAACCTGTGATCGCTGAGGTCGGTGTTTCACTCGTGGAGGCATGATCACGATCTCGCTACGAACGTTTTGACTCTACTCATGCATAAGAAACCGTCACTGTGGGTCCCAGAGCTCAAAATCAATCAAATCGACTCGCGCAAATGAATAGGAAAATGGGCCCACTTTCATATATATATCGTTCTGTTTCATTTTAAAATGACTTTTTCGCAGGTTTGGAGCGCTGTTGGAGGTAAGTTTCTATCCCCGCATGAATGGTACGTTATCCTTCCCTATTACTTTAGCGTTTATCTTCTAAGGTATTGCATCTATCTGCACTTGAGTTCTGTTTTCATTTTGCAGGGTAGCGGGGAATATCGATGGCGTCATCTCAACACACAGATGAGTAAGGTATAGCTTCTAACTCCCCATTTTGGGACTGCCATACTCGGACCCACCATTTTATGCCTCTTCATGGCTAAAACACTTCTCCGAGGGGGAAATATGTATGTACCCCAAAATTGTAAGATACTTGTACTACCAGAAATAGTGTAACAAGTGCCCCGATGATGATACATGTCTCCTCGCAAGGTGTTCAGGATCCGGAAAAGCCCTCCGAGCATGCGTTAACATCCCGCATGCCCCGCTTAGCCCCCATGCCCTTTGTTTTCTCCTTCTTTCCTCCTCTTTCCTTGGCCTCTTGGCCTTCAGTGACGAAAACCGCTCGCCCTGCAGGGCGGCAGGTCTTGTGACTACCGCCCCTGAACAGGGCAGCGGTCCTGTAACCGCCGCCCCCGCTCAGAGCGGCGGTCCTGTGCGCATTTTCCAGAATGCTCTTTTGACGCGACCCGCGTGAAATATCATGACTCACCAGCTTTTCCTTGCTGACTTGAGCATGCATTTATGTTTTTGGTCCCCTGGAATAGTGTTTTTCCTTTGTTTATTGTTTAGGAGTTCAATTTGGTTTTGGTTCTTGGATGTTTGAATTCCTATAAATACATGGTTTGTGCTCAAGCAAAATTCCTCTCTCTCTCAAGTTTTTTTTTTCTGGATTCCTCTTTGCAATTCCTTTAGTTTTCCTTTGCTTAGAATACTTAGTTTTCTTCATTGCATGTTTTGGTTAGTATTGTGTTGCAGCTGTTGGTAAGCCACAGACCCATCTTGTGTAGGCAGTGTTGTTGTTTCATACAATCCAGTTAGAAGCTTGCCTCTGAATTCCTCTTTACTGTAGATTTGTTTTTAATGTGTCTTGGAGTTCTTAGTTCAATTCATCATATACCTGGTTAAGCTTTATTCAGCTGTTGGTAAGCCATATATCCAACTTGTGCAAGCAGTGTCTTTATTTTGGAACAGAGTAGCTTGGGAAGCCATTAAAGTTGCAGGTTTTTCTCTTTGTATAGGATAGTTGCAGGTTCTGGTCGCTTCACGTTCCATGACTCGCAGTAAAATCCCGCTAGGAATTACATAAGCCAAGCTCTGTACTCTTGCGCTATCCCTCTCCTACTCGCATTCTCGGTCTGCATTCTGAGTTGTCCTTATCCCAAAATCTACTCCTATCGGTGCTAGCATTACACGCTTTTCTGGATCCAAGTGAACACAAAAGAATGAGAAGATCATACTGAGGGGACGAGATCATACACACACCATCGGATTCGCCATTGTTCTGTGGAATCCAGGTTTTAAATTTCAAAGTTCTAGTCAGAATCATATCAAATAGAGTAGTTAATCACTTTATTTCATTTCATTCTATTCTTGATATTGCCAGGGAAGCTATGGGGATTGATAGTTTCTGAGAAACTATGATTCACTCCTCACTTCTGAGGTAGGATCGAGAATCTTGCAGGTAGATTAGACAGGCTATTTTATTCATTTAGAATAATTCTACAAATCACACAAGCAAATAACCAAACTCGGTTATCTTGTCTGTTTTTAATTATTGTTTAGTTATTATTTCTAGATATGCTTAAAATAGTTTGCTTTCCTTAAAATTGTTAAATATTTCAGAGAAGAATAAAATTTATATGTAGTTAGATTTATTTCACGTAGTTAGAATTCGCTTCATTACAGTTAGTTTTGCTTTTTATGACAATTACGGGATGCCAAGAGCCCAGGGAATATGTATTTGAGCCAATCGTGCCTCAACCAAACCTCGTCATAGCGATAGTTAACATAGACCAAAATATCAAGATACAAGTATTCCAAACAACCACAGATTTATAATTGATCAGTTCACAGTTAAGAGGATTAAACATAGAAGACGACCAAGCACATGCGTTTTGGTCAAGTCAGCCAAACTGCAAATTACCCTAGAAAACATCCACATGACTATAGAAGGGCTCGAAAGAGAACAAACATTCGGGTGCGATCCTCTAGTTCCACAGCCAGATGCTAAAGACACCCTCGTAGATATAGATACCAGCTTAAGAATCCAGGTTGCGAGAACGCCTGTGAGGTATTCTGAGAAGATTGCACAACTGTTAGTTCTAAACGTAGAAGCTGAGAAAGCTTACGATTACTGGATACTAGGGATTAGAACTTGATCTCACGTATGACCATAATAGGACCACAACAACCAAGAATCTATGGTTGTGATCCACAGATCCCACAACCTAACGAGTCCACAGGTCAATCCAATATAGACGCTAACCTACGTACCTTGGTATTCAGGTCTACTCCACTTCCACCTATCATAGTCGAACAACTATCCTTACTAGATATAGCAGCTAACGAAGCTAGGGAATTCTGGACTAGGCCAGAAAATCGTCCGTAGAGCCAATTATATTCATCATCCACCATATGACCTTATCAGGAGATATACACAAAATAATCCCAGGTCATTTTCCACGTATTCCGCAACCCATAGATCGAATCACGCCAGAGCTCGATATTGATTGGAGCCTTCGAGCAGTCATCCTTGCTGATCGATCTATCACACCAGTCCAAGTTAGAAGGGCCTTTTTTTCCTTAGATTCGTAAATTCCACTAGTGTGTGTCGAAGACATTAGACTTCCTAATAGACTGCCTAACTAGTTTGTCTACATATTCCATCCCCACCGGCTGTCTCGGCACGACCTCGGGAGGTCGGGTACGCGGAGGAGTTACTTGTTGATTCTCACGCTCGCCTGTCACTTTTCTGACCTACAGTTACTTCATGTATAAGGAAATGACAAGGTAGTTCCAGTCATTAAAGCTATTTAAAAATAGAAGGAAGAAGGAGAACCTAGAAAATGAAGTTATCTTTAGCAAATTCGGCTCATGGATGTGCTCAAAAAGAAAACTTAAGTGAATCGTCACATGTAATTTTACGCATGAAGATTCTGAAAAATTGATCAAGATTGCCACCCTACAAATGGCAGTGGTTTTAGGACCGCCGCCTTGCCTGGGTGGCAGTTTGAAAACTGTCCGCCCATACAGGGCGGTGATTTCGACACTTAATGCCAAAATGAGCACAAAAAGAAGGGGGAAGCTGGAAAAATGTAAGGAAAAGTTAAGTAAGGATATCTATTCTACAAATATATACTGCAAATAGGTTTTTTGAGCTCGAATACCTACTTGAAAGGATTTTGAATCATCACTGGGGACCTTTATAACTATTTTCTCGATAATGTAGCACATGTAATTTTGGGTGCGTACAGTGACTACGTGCACTCTGTGGCACCTAGATAAATCTCATATGATCTTACACCTCAGAATAGGGACCCTCTACAATATGTTGTCTTTATTTTTCCTTCTCAAATCTGTGCTCTTCCTGCCCTATTGTTTGCAAACACGTCAAATAGTGTAGTTTGAGACAGTGTAAGGCTGCCAAACAATATATTTTGTAAACTGTGGGTTATGGAACTGAACCAGCTGTGCTGAACAAATCTTGGTGACCAGGTGAATGCTAGGGGAGGCTTATTTTTGGTGTGTGATAGTTTCATTTCTTCCAGGCTACCTCATTCGGGCGTAGTCCCTTAATAGCCCTGAGACCAAAACATCGTTCAACTTTACGGGTGACTACGTGCAATCCATGGCACCTAGATACATATAATCTAATCTTACACCTCGACTGTAGGGACCCTCTACAAAATCTTGTCTCAGTGTTTTCCTTCTCCAATCGGTGCTCTTGCTGCCCTATTGTTTGTAAACACGCCATATAATGCAGTTTGAGATAGTGTAAGGCTGTCAAACAGTGTATTTTGCAAATGGTGGGTCATGGCACCAAACTGAATGCTCTGACACATCTGGGTGGCTAGGTGAATTCTATAGGAAGTGTATTTTTGGTGCGCAAAAATTTCTTTGCTTTTGGGCTACCTCGTTTGGGCATAGTCCTTTAAGAGCCCTAAGACTAAAAAATCATTCAACTTCGACGGGTGACTATGCACACTCCATGGCACCAAAAGATGTCTTGTCTCATACTAAACCTTGACATAGGGACCCTCTACAATAGCCTATCTCAGTTTTTTCCTTCTCCTATCGGTACTCTCACTACCCTATTGTTTACAAACACACAAAATAGTGCAGTTTGAGATAGTGTCAAGCTGACAAATGGTATATTTTTGAAACAGCAGGTTTTGGAACCAAACTAACTATGCTGACACATCTGGATGGCTAGGTGAATGCTAGAGGAGGCATCGTTTTGGTGTGCAAAGACGTCATTTATTTTGGGCTACTTCATTCGAGCATAGTCCCTTAAGAGCCCTGAGACTGAAAAAATCGTTCAAATTCAACAAGTAACTATGCAGACATTATGGCACCTAAGGATGTCTCGTCTGATCCATCACCTCAGCGTAGGGACCCTCTACAATATCCTTCTTGGTATTTTCAGTATCCAATTGATGCTCTCACTGCCCTATTGTTTGCAAATGCACGAAATAGTGCAGTTTAAGACAATGTAAGGCTATTAAACGCTATATTTTATAAACGGTTGATTATGGAACCAAACTGACTGCACCAACACATCTAGGTGGCCAGATGAATGCTAGAAGAGGTGTCATTTTAGTGCACGATAATGTCGTTTCTTCTAGGCTACCTTGTTCATGCATAGTCCCTTAAGAGTCATGAGGCCAAAACATCATTCAACTTCGATGGGTAACTATGTGTACTCTGTGGCACCTAGAGATGTCTCATATGATCCTAAACCTCGGTGTAGGGACCCTCTACTAATATCCTATCTCAGTTTGTAAATGCGTGAAATAGTTCAGTTTGAGCCAGTGTAAGGATGCCAAACGGTATATTTTTCAAACAGTGGGTGATGACACCAAACCGACTATGCACACACGTAGGGATGGTCTTGTTAACAATTGGGGAGGAGTCGTTTTGGTTTTTTAAGCTCCAGGTTCTTTTGGGATACCTCCTTTGGAGCCAAGAACCCCCTCCACATGTACATAAATCATTGTTAATTACTTCTCTTTTCTTGTAAAATAATGAAAGCTTCTCTTTGCTTTGAGAATTTACAATTCTCTACTAACAATGCCAAACACATGTAGGTGGAGGATTTTCTGGCACCACTAACCTACACATAAAAGCGTTACTCAAATAAATTTAAGTTTCAAATAAAAACCATACTAGATATATACAAAAATACACAAATTTTATAAAATATATGAGCTTAAATTTATCTAATTAACAAATTTATATATACCAAAGAAATCATATCAAAGAAATTATATATTCCAGACATGAGCATAGTAAATTCATTGCAATGAACCATCAGGATCGGATCTACTCTGAATAGTCGACAAGATTGCTTCATGATCTAACTCTCGAACCTTCCAAAGAATCTTGTTATTAGGCCTTCCTCGATATCTATACAGCTGAATATTTGTCACTAAAACTAGATGCAAATATAAGAGTATTTTCTTGTGTGTCTCAAAGTCTTCAAACACCCAAACAGAGGATTTTTTTTATGGATGTCGTCGAAGCCAAGTTCCAGTAACTACCACTAACCCTGTAGGGTACTTAATATATTTTCCATCTATAAGAAAAGAAGTGAACTTATTTCTTTCCTCGATGCAATGACATAAGAAATATTTTGTTCCTTCTTCATTGTTTTATGTCATAATAAATGCAAACACATGTCCTACAAAATAACAAAGGTTTCAACTCAAATTTAAATTGTACATATTAAATTTTAATGGACATAACTCAATACAAAAATTGTAAATAACCATAAATACCTCTTCACACCAAAATAAAAAAAAATTCAAAGTCCTTGGATGTTGTAACTTCATCTGTAGAAACAAGTCATAAATCTCATGGAAGGTTGATAACTTGGAAGTGGAGTTATAGGCCTACAAATCCATCTATCCACCCATTCTTATGAATCACACTCAACAGTGAAAAATTTGATACAATATGCACAAAAACTTTTTAACTTTCTTGTCCATGTGGCCCACGAAGTAGCGTCTAAGCTACAAAATGAGTGCATATCACTGGACCCATTGAGTGTCATACAATCCTCGTAGTTAATAATTTTTTGTTCCTCTATCAACCAAAAATATGTTTGAACTGTGGAATTTTATTGAGAACCTCAGGCCATGTTGTGAATACACCATTCCACTATGCTCTTTACATATTTCAATTTAGCACCATATTTGTACTTAAAATCTTCTCTTGCAAGAGCTCTTTTCACACATACCCCTTCACCGTCATTCTCTCCTTTTCCATGTCTAGTATCAGTGAAACTCCAAATACTTTACACACCGATCTTGACATGCATCCTGATCATCTAATAAAACATTCATGCATTCTTAAACTAAGACGTGCAATTATATGACCATATATGATGTTGTTTGAAGTGGATGTCCCTATCAGACAAGTTTCCATAAAATAACTAGAAACACCCTTGCATAAATTTGGTAGAATGAGTACGATCATCACTGATATAAAAGTGGTACTCTCTAAAAAAATTGATTATTCTTTGTATTTTTAGGAGAATGTATAAATGCTATATGCAAAAAAATGGGAACTTGTATTGAGTTGTAATATTGTGATTAAGCCTCCATTTGTGGTTGTAATGTGTAATTCTCTACATAATCGACCACTAAAACAACAGTAACAATAGGAAATGTATATTTGCATATCTTGAACTATCCATCCAACCATCGAGATCTGTGTGTATGCCTAGCATACTCATAAACAATTTCATCCTTAAATTTTCTCATAAATTGAAAAATAGACATGTGTTTTGTAACTATCTCACACCATTTAAACTCTTTTCCATATTTCAACTAGTATGCAACTGATTTATATTTATCAAACTCAAATAAATTATTTCCTATTGCACCTTCAATTTTCTCATAGATGCAACTTTCTAATTTAGGTAATCTGCCGCATGTACCACAACTTCCATCTAAACAATCCAGACTATAAAAAAATTGTCCAACTTCTTTTTCACAAAATATCGTAGGAATGAAATTCCAAGAAGATATTGGTGGAAATTGAACACCACATTCCGATAACATAGTTTCAGAATAAAAATTAGAACGAATACATAAAAATTTAGCATAATTCATTAGAAATTCAACATGTTGCCTAAAACAACAAATGGTGCAAGCGTGGTTGATTTTCACATAGAATGGTTTCAACATTTCAAAAAAACATTGACTAATTTTAATTTCTATATGCTCTTGTTCAAACTTACGAAATAGTTGAGTTTGAGTCATATCTAAGAAATGCTTTGGATGTGGTTCGCGATTAGTAGATCCAACTCTCCATTTTACAATATCTCTTTTATTAGGTGAAACTCTAGTGTTATTATGCAAAAATTGAAGAAAAACTTCTCTTATAGCATTAGAATTATCTTTGTCCTTACGCGGTCCTCTAGAAAAAAATTCCCAAAAATCGATGTTATTGAGTGATTGAAGGATATTCTGTCTTTCAAGTGCTTTCATTAGAGTTTTTCAATTAACTTGCAACATTCGATTTGTTTGCATAATCAAACGTTGTTTTTTTATGGATTCACTTACAACACTAGTAGCAAGTACACGACGCATAATATTACTATCCCTAGTGCATCTCTTGACACCAACAGTGTGATATACATCATGAAAGTTTTCAACAATTGTAGAGGTTTGACCACGTATATTAGATGTTGCCAATCCTAAGTGTTTAATCTAGGTCTCATTTTAATCAATTTCATCAAACTAACCAACAACTGACATCTTTGGGAATCATTTAAAATTTCAAAATGATTATCCCAAATTTCAGTGGATTTTCTTCTAATTTTCCATTCAAAAAGTTTGTCAGACATTGGTTTCAAAATATTTTCATGAATTTCAATAAAATAATTAGGTTTCTTATAGAAAATCCTAGGAGGTGTTTTTGTCTAATTTTTCTTATGTACAGTTTCTACCTGAATTTCCTTATTCACATTTTCATTGTCTCCTTTAGTTTCAACATTTGATACATCACGAGTATTTAATTTTTCTTCAACATTGACAGTAAAAACATATTCATCATGAGTATTTAATTCAACTTCAACATTGATAGTACAAAAATTACCTGGTTCCTCATTGTTTACAATAGTAGGGGTTGAAGATGAACCTCTTTTTGATTCATGAAGATTCTGCATTCGCTGAGAATTTTGAAATCTATTTTCCTCTAATTCATTTGGTGTTTTTTACTTAATGACTTCCTTTCTTGACTTCATTTCTTGTCTCCCATGATGTTTTGCTTCCGGTGATAAGAAAAACATATAGAAAATGACATAATTTCACAGTTAATCGTATGGTAAAGTCAAATAGTAAAAATCACATGGTAATTAGAACATTGAAATGTGTGTAAATATTATTTAAATCACACTTTAAAAACTACGCTCCTGGTATATAAAGTGCGATCGTGGTTCTTGTTATAAAACCCATGATTATGGTTTATAAACCACAATTGCGGTTCTATCTGTATCATCAAATCCTACCCTAAGGCTTAGGAAATATATTTTTTTCCAACCAAAGCTATGGAAGGTTATTATGAAGTGTAAAAGGTCAAAAAACTTCAAATTTTCTCTTCCAAAGACTTCAACCATGCTAAAAAACTGAAAAAATTTCACAAAAATGGTGTCATTGCGTAGGGGAGACTGTTAGCTTCATAGAAATATTGATTTTAAAGTGAATTGAATAAGATAAATATCATTTTATAATTTTTTAATAATAATAGGTCTTTAAGATATTTTTCCCATGAATGTTCATGTCTATGTTTAAGACTGCAACTTTTGTTTTGCTTATCAAAATGTGATAAAAATTATACCATCCCAAGCATGGAGAAATTGTATACATGTTTATAATTATATATATATATATATATATATATATATATATATTATTTCGATATTTTTTAATATAGTTATGGTGGGAAACTAGAAAGTGCTCCATTTTCTACATCTTTTAAGACCACTTTCACAGAAAAAATCATAAAAAAAAATATTGCTCGAAAATATACAAAATAAAATTTATCCCAAGATAAACAACTACATATAACTTTTCACCAAATGAAAAAAATAATATTTGGTCATCCAAATCATGGGCAAATAGACTACAATCTTATAGGTTTAAAAAAAAAAACCAAGTCGTATAATTTTAAGTGTTTAATATAGCTAAACTTGTCCATTTTTTTAAAAAATTAGTAGTTTAGAAACTAGATTCCAGATGCTACGATTCATATTTATATAAAATTTTCTAATTTTGATTGCACATGTTGCTAATAATACAAGTTGATATTTTTCTATTTTTTACAATATGACATCCACGTATGACCCCTTTCTTGACCACCAACTTGCTGCACTTACCCAAATGCAAGCCAACATGGCTCAATTAGTCAAGCACCCTACAAAAGGATCTTGGAGCACCACGCCTACTCCTTTTCCAAACAATCCTAATAGAGATCCCATCACACAACCCATATCCAAAAAAAATTCTTTAGATGAGTCCAAAAATATCCTTTAGAATGTTATTTTGCTAGAATGGATATTTGTGACATTGCTCCTTTTATATCTTTCGATGTGTCTACTAATCCCACACTTCATATCAAGGCATTTCATAATATTTACATGGAGTGGATCGTAACCAATTTATACATTGCCACAAAAATACTAGCTAAAACTATGTTTGGAGATGCTTTCGATTGGTATCATACTTTACCTCATAACTCCATAGTTGAGCTAGTGTCCCTAGTGACAACACTAGTGAGAAAATTGCATCATCATGATCTACTTGAGAACAACAACAATGCTTTCATCGATTTCTAATAATATGAAAATGGATTAGCATAATATTTAATAAAGAATTGGAACAACCTATCAATATGACTAGAACATAGTATGCAAAATCATATCCTCTTCCAAATTTTCTCACAAGATCTTGAACCTCACCTTTAATACAAAGTAAGGTCCTTTTCTCCTACTTCCCTAGAAGATTCCTTTGAAAAATTCAAAAGAAAAGACTATGTCATGAGAAAATTTTAGAAAGATCCTCCTAAGATACAAACTAGCAAGCAAGTCCAAAGCCTCCAATGTTATAAGAAAAAATATGTGAAAAAATATGGTGTCTCTAATATTCTTCCTCTAATTGTTTACTAAAATAAGATTTTTTTTAACATTTAACAACCTAATAACAAAAAAATTAAGGCTAATTATCATCAAAAATTGAGTAAGGAAGTGTTATCACTGAATCACAGCACCCTTATGTTTACACAAGTGCATGTACTTGAGCTTACGGTGTGATTGGATAACATGGGTACTATCTCCAAGTTGTGGGACTTACTACTTGAGATAGACCTCCAGAGAGAGCTTGTTCTTACTCCTAAACTACCTGCCACAATCTAATCTAATGTAGGAAAAACTATCTTTCCTAATCTAACTTTCCAAGGGACCAAGGAGAGAGAATGCATGAAAATTAAAGCCTACATGAAAGCGGTGATACACCAAAAAAGGAGGGGTGTGAGAGTAGTCTTCCAATGTGTGAGATACAGAAGCTATGTGCACACTAGAAGGGGTGATAATTGTTCTCCACAATGTAGAAAAATATATTTACAATAACGTCTCAAACATACACAATGATAATGGATCCCTACAAGAGCATAAAAATAGACACAATATTCTTGTAATGAAGATTGAAAGGGAAAGAAGAGTGCAAACAAACACAGAAGGGGAAGATGCATCCACAAACTTGTATTTTATTGCTTCATGATATGCACAGTTCAATATATTACAAGGTAAGGTCTTGGATCACCATGCAAGGAGTCCATTACAAGGGCCTACAGCACATTGGATTCACAAAGAAATTTCTACAGAGCTTTGCTACAACTAAAACTACCTCCCATTTATAATGAGCTCAACACTCCAATTTATAGAAGAATGAGAAGAGAGAGAGAAGGGGAAAATGGAAATCCTGAAATCTATCCTTCAACCACTTGTAAGATGCATTAAATGGAGTGAAATAATTGTATGTTACTTGTAAAAGGTCCCCCATACTATCCTAGGTGTTGTAGCAGAGACAGAATGATGACCATGCCTCTTAATTACACTCCCAACTACCAAATAAAACACTATCATGAACCTGGAAACGTTTTATAAAAAATCTCCATCGATTTCTCATAAAATCCTAATTTTTTCAATTTCTATGCATTAGGATTGGAGCTAGGATTCCAACAGTACTAATTTTGTGTGATTTCGATGAGAAATGCAAAAGTTATGACATTTAGAGTGCGGGCAACTATTTTGGGTCTGCAAGGCGTTTTCTGTCATTTCACGGGAATGAGCATTAACTGACTGGAGCTGAATATGTTTCTTATATTTAAATATATCTACCCTTATAAAAATTCAATTAAATATTTTTCTTATATTTAACTGACTGGAACTGTCGTGCTCATTTCAGAAAGTCCAATTTTATGAAAATCAGGAGCTCAGAGTCAAAAATTTTTGCCGTTTGAAGTTTAGGAGGTCAAACTTTGACTTTTCTCTTTGCTGCGGCTATTTTGGAAAAATTGGGTCCATGTGTCCCAAGCTGTCTCGGACACATTCTTTTGCATCGGCTGATTCAAGCTTCCTTTACATTATGCGTCTACTGTTGATCCGGCCATGAGGATCGTTGACTTCTAGCATCAGTCAGCATCCACTTAGCTTGGCTCTTTGTGTGGTGATTTCACCTTTGCACATCCCACGTGTCCTGGAAAAAAATCTCCACACCACCTGTAATAAACTGACTTGCAGAAAAATTTGCTTTTCACGTCCTGATGTCCCAACTATCCCACTGGACCACCTGGGACAAAAATGTTTCATTTAGTAGATTCCTTTGTATTTCAGCCCCAAACTTGGTACGATGAACCTTGGTACGACCCACAACCTCTAGACTTGCAATGCATTAAAACAAGCCTATGACTTCATTTTTTGGATTTTTCAGTTTTTTGCTAACTTGTTGGATTTTTCCTTGGATGGGGAGGTTAGAGAGAAACCAAAGAGGCCCCAAAACATGATTTTGGGCCTTGAATCAATTTGATTGGCTCAAGACAGAAGAATTTGCTGCATGTTATCAAAATTACCTCGAGGGGTGAATTTTGGATAACATGAAGATTTTAATTTCACTTACCTAATTTGTTTACAATGATATTGGATCCTTCTTGACCTATTCCTCATTGGCATGATATAAATAGTTCTAGCTATTTCCCTTATTACAAAAATTTAGCAAACCCATCCCATTAGATATGTTAATATTCTTACAACCCTCTAATGAGAACCCCAAATCCTTGAAGCTCTTATTATTTCTATAGATCTTCACTTTTCATCCTTTCTCTGATGATCCTAAATATTCCCCTTATCGACCCATATGGTGAATTCTCTCTCCAAAATGGTCCTCTCCCCTTTCTTCTACTCGAGCATCTCTATAAATAGGCTTAACACCCACTACCATGCCTTCATGAAGTAGTAGATTGGTTTACAAGTGTCAAGGTGGTCCTCTAATGGAGCATGCTTCTTCTAATCCATAGCTCCCCACTGTTCTACAATGATATGTCTTTCAGGATATAGTTGACATGCATGGAATATTCTTTCCATGACCACCAAGTTACTAGGGTGTACACCTTATCCACTCAGCATGCCTAGCCGGGTCACGTTTTTCCTCAAGTGCCTCTATGGAAAGCCGAATATGACTAATCCCTAAAATCCTTTATTTTGAACCTCTAAATGACATGTGTCATGTAGTCCTTCTACTAAACCCTTCTAAAACTCCTATCATGTGTGCTTTTACCCACATGCCCATCCTCTTCACTAGTCCCCGCGCATGACATGCAACCCCTTTGGGACTTAGTCAATATTCTAAGGCCCAAAATCACCCCATACTAAGCTATGTTCTCCTAGCCATCAGACAACATTGGCCCCTCTCCAAATGAAAATTATAAGAATGACAGGAATAAATAATGAGAGAATGAAGAATTTTGAGAAATGGATCCTTAATCACCCCTAGTCTTTATGGATTTTTTTATGAGAATTTCCAGACACTATCAGTTTATTGCTGAAGTCTATTCATGAGTGAGTGAAATCCTTCCTTGATAGCACTATCTCAAACTTCTCCCAGGCATCCACCTCACCCTGTGCCTATTGATAGAGGTCACCTACTATAGGCGCTCACCTCTTCAACACGCCTAGTCTCATTACCCTTACCATGTTAGCATATCAACAATTCATTTTCCAACCGATCTGTTGAGGAAAATCCAGCACATCCATCCTATGGGTGATCTAGGGATATAATTCCTTGGAAATCGGTTTTTGATTGAGCCTCTTAGGGTCTTAATGGCTTCTGACTTCTTATCTACCTTGGCTAGGATCTTATCTCACTCTGCCCTGTTTCCTTTATTCTTCTCCTATAAACTCCTTGAGGTATGCCTCATGGGTAGCTAACTAAAATGCTTGCCACTCTATCTCTATCCATGCAATTTTCATAAGTAGCTTTGGCTATCTATCGGTGGCACTTTACATTGGTCAAGGATTCTATCAGTGTACCAAGTGACTCATCACCACAACCTTCTGGCCTTTTTATATTTCTCCTGGTGTGCTAATCATGGTTATTCTACTGATAACTTAAAATCTAGAGGTTGCCTCTCCATGGTGAGGAGGCGAGTTAGCTGTCTGATGCCTAATAATTGCAAGGTTTATTTCATTACTTCTACTCGGGCAAGTCCCCCTAGGTACTGGATGCATCAAGACAATATTCATATGTAATCAATTTTCCTACTTTCTTGTATACCTTGTCCTACCCTTTCCTTTTCCTCCTTCAACTCGTATGCACGTCAATTGTGCGTTGATTAGTTCCTCCTAGTTTGTGAGATCCTTTCTCTTTTCAATGAGATCCTCCTTTTTCTTCTCTAATTCCCCTTCTAGGAGATCTCACCCTATCATTCCATCCCAAAATGTCTTGCCTCATGCTTCAACTGAAACCTTGTTGAGCGACATATACAGATCCTTGCTCATTAGACAAAATGTTGGGCACTTATCACCAGTAAGTTTATACCTCTAGTTGTCCCTGGAACTATTCATCAACGTCATCCTTGGTTAACTTCAAACTCAGGTTCATTGACACTGGGACTCAAATGCCCAATGATAGTCATCCTAAGTCTTGGTTCAAGGGTACACACCTTCTTCCTCAAATAAATACATTTACATGATGAGTTGGAATCTGTCGGTCACGATGCTCTGGAAGCGTGTACATAACAATTTTTTTTTATCACGGATATTAACCCTTTCCCCTCCCCTTTTGCTACTACCCACATTCTGTCCCTCCTATGCACGTAGCCTTCTGGAAATCTCTCCGCTAAATTGGGATCTCCACCCATGCTTCCATATTGATTCACACTAATGCACATGGTGTGACTTGAGATCTATAATCCTTGAGTATCTCATGTGCGCTCCACTCCACTTCTTTCTCTACTAACTTATCTATTATGCCCGCTACTGGTCTATGATTTATGTGAGCCTCTTCTATCTAGCTCCTTGAGTAAGGTATGGGGCTCCTCTGATCCTTAGTATTTACTTCTTGTGCTCTACCATTTTCCATTGAGCGCCTAAATTCTTCTCCATTCTTCTCTTCATTTCCTTCTTCTTCCGAATCATGTACATTGTACATGGGATAGCCTTGAAACCTCTTCCATCCTTGTTCCTCAGCCTCAAATCTCGCCACTTGATAGGCACTTCCACATACAACTCATTGTCATCCTCTGATGTATTTTAACTTACAAAAGTGGCTACCTTTTGTTTCTATCCTATTGAATAGGGATTCTTCAATGACCTCCTGCAGCAGGTGATTCCTTTCTACAGTGACTCAATGACTTGTTTTGAGATAACTACTCTATCAACACAATAGGTGTCACTTTTCACATTGGTACCTTGATGAGAGACTATCTTCCTATGTCCGTGTATGTGCTTGGCTTGGCGACTGACATGCGGAGCTATTTCCCTTATGGATTGTAGGTGTTTGCATACTTGCAAGCCATATTGCACATTCTACCAGCGCCTCTTTCTCATAAGGTCTCTTCCCTTTCCCTCTTATCAATTTGGCATGACCTAATCTTCCTAGCCAATGGGATCCTATGCAACCATGGAGACATCATTCTCTAAGTAACCTGCCTCTTTAGCTCATACTTGGACGTAATGCACAAGTCATACTCTTGTTGTAGTCCTGTCCAAGCAATTGGCATGACTTTCAAGGGTTTTAGTCATAGCAAGCATCCCGTTCATGAGAGACATACTTCTCATACATCAAACATGAGTGGAGTTGGATATAACCTTCCTTCAAAAATTATGGCGGTCCTAGTCCACCTCAATGATGGTTGAACCGTAATGAACTTATGGACCACTTCCTTGAAGTGATCCTTACCCTTGTATGGGTGAAATATTGTGTTAGTGATCTCAGGAGAAATGGAGGATTGGACACCATGGACTCTGTTATCCTGTCAACATTAAAAATTTTCTCCGTAATTTCTATTTTATTAACATATTTATTAGGAATAGGATGTTGTTCAGTATAATTAGTAGTGGCATTCAATAGAAGATAACGGCGTCTGTCAGTACGGTGCCGCCAATAATGTAGAGTACGAGTAATAGTCAAAGTACAATAGGAATGTTGTAAAAAGTAAATATTTGTCGTAAGTGGTCCGGTAATGTAAAAATGTCAAAGTTGGGATAAGTAGAGAAGTAGGGTCTACATGATTAGGAATTAGAAATATTATATTTGTAATAAGGACAAAGAGTGATGTCATAAATATTTTGTGTATTTTATCTGTGGAAAAGTCTAAAAAAGTGGAACCCATGTGAGATGATAAGGTTTATCTTATCTTAGAAGATAAACCTACATGTAAAGGCAAGAGTTTAGGCATGGAATATGATTGGCTGGAAGAGATTTCTTATCCTATCTTAGAGATAGGGTGGATAATCCTGAATTCTTATAAATAAAGAGGCCACCCCCCTCATTTAGCATAGAGGGAAGTAGTGAGAAATATGTGTATGAGTAAGTGTGTAAAGGAAGCCGTCATTTTGAATGTGTGTTAAAGAAGCCATTAAGAGGTGTAATTGTGAAGTTTCTCCCATAGTTATTGTTGGAAAGGCAAGTGAAGTCAGTAACACTTGAAGTACCTCATGGGTGAGATTGTAACAATTTCATGTTGATATTATAATTTACACTTATATTTTAGATTTATCATCATTCCTTCTTATCATAGTCTATGGTATTCTTGTGTTATGTTTGTTGTTGTGTTTCCAGATTCAATCCACTAAACTAAAAGATTTGCATTAGTAAATAATCATAGCACGAGGAGTTCCCGGTAAAGAATTATCATAGTGCCCGGATTGGTGTTGACATTTTGGTTCCGTTGCCTGGGACCATTCCTCGTTGGTGGATTTTTTGGAGAAATATTCCCCCTTAGTCAGAAATCATTTGGAGGGTAACCTTGTTTTCACTGTGCATAGTAGTTACCATGGTAAAGTCACTTTTTACCAGTGAATAGTATTTACCATAGTAACTTTACTTTTTACTGTGAATAGTATTTACCATAGTAACTTTAATTTTTACCCTGAATAGTATTTACCATAGTAACTTCACTTTTTACCGTGAATAGTGTTTACCATAGTAAAGTCAGTTTTTACCGCACAGTAAGTCAAGTTTTACCGTGGTCATTACCTATTTTACTGTAGAAAGGTGTAAAGTCTATTTTCTATTGTAGTAAGTCTAATTATTTGTGCACATAAGTCTTACTTGATTATACTTGTGGGTTGGTATTTCACTGTGGTTACTTTTAAAAATGGAGAAGATTCCTATTTTTTCAACCCAATCTAATGAAGAGGCTTCCTCTTTCATTCAAGAGTTTAAACAATCTTGCATTTGTAATGGTCTCATAAGAAGGGAACAATGGATTGAATTTTTTCCTACCTTTTTAGATGGTTCAAGCTTTAGGAGGTGGTTTGAAACATTAGGTGATAATGTCAAAAATTCACGGGATTTATTAACTGAAAGTTTTCTTGAAGAATTTGGTGAACAACAGAAATATGCAGATCTCATGATTGATATCACAAAGCTATCCCAAGGAGAGAAGGATATGATAAGGAGATTATCATGCTCGTGTTCTAGAGCTAAGAAGGAAGCTCAATGCCCAAATCTGGAAGGAAGGATTAGCGGATGGGTTGATGAATGGCATGGATAATCTCCTCTGTAAGCACTTCATTCTTGGGATGAAGTAAGAGATCAGAAAATGAGTGAAGTATGACCGCCCAGCTACCATTGAACAAGCAAAGGAGATTGCAAGAAGGCAAGAAGAAAGCATGGAAGAGGAGCCCAAAGAAATTGTTGCTAAAGTAGAGCCTACACTAGCACCTTTGGTCTAGAATCCACAACCACTCTCGGTGAGCACAAATCTTTCTCCTAGTACATCTGCTGAGTATGAAGATATTCTCAAGAAGATGGGCCAGTTAACTATTAATCTTCTTCAAGGAAAATAATTTAGTTCTTAGTGAGGAGATAGAGGTCCAAAAATAAATATTTCTGAAGTTGTATGTTATGGTTGTTATAAAAAAGGTCATTATAAGTATAATTTTCCAGATAGAGCTTCTACATCTGGTATGAGAGATAATGATAAAGGAAAAGCACCTGTGAATTATTTTGATGCAGTAGATAAGAGCATAAATAATTAAGTAGATGTGTTTGTAACAAAAAGAAAGAAAGAAAAAGATAACTAAGATGGAAATGATCCTAAGAATATGAAAGGAGAAACTAGTAAGAAACATAGGAGAAGAAAGTTGGGTGTGCAGGATTTTCTGATTTCACAGGGACAAGAACCATACTCCATCTTAGAAGATTTATCCAAAAGGCATGCAAATATTACATATGGTCAACTCTTGGCTATGTCTTCTAAGAAGAGGCGGGAGCTACGAAGTGGACTCAATACTCGACGAAGGAAGGAGGTTGAGGTCCCTGTTTTGGAGGTAGAGGGAGATCCCTACGCTCCACAAGCTGAGGTATTATGTAATGGTATTTCAATTCATGATGTCTTAGTTTATGGAGGTGTTGCAGTTAATGCAATGACCGAGTCTGTAATGAATATGTTGGGTTTAAAAATTCATCGCCCCTCAACACTTATGTTAAGGTCATTAAATAAGGGAAAAAATAAATCAGAAGGTGTTGTTTCAAATGTGGCAATATCTGTTATGGGTGTTGTATGTGTGGTAGACTTTCAGGTGATGAAAAATGGTATTGTTGCATACCCAATGTTGTTAGGAAGGCCATGGCTAAGGAGAGTTCATGCAAGAAACTACTGGAATGAAAGCTTCATGACACTTGGATGTGGAAGAGAGAGGGTGAAGATAAATGTGATCCCTCGGCATCATAAGATAGAACCTGTGGATTCAAGTGATGAAACTAATGATTGGACATCCTCTGATTACTCTAGTACCAGTGAAGTGGACACAGAAGATGAAGAAAGTGAGGTTGATGTTTCGGTCATGGATATCCTTCCAATCACACCAACTCATGAACCCATAAAATTATTTGAAGAAGAAATTGATGATCGTCTCCAACAAATAAAGATTGGTGATGTTGTGATGGAGAGTGAGAAGGAATCCTACCTCCAGCTCTTTCGAAGGTACATACACCTATTCACTTTTGATTACAAGGAATTCCATGTCAAGTAATTTGGGTAGAACATTCTATTGAGCTGGTAGATGGTGCTAAGCCCATAAAGCAAATGCCATATAGAATGAATCCTAATTTTTCAAAGACTGTAAAAGAAGAAATAGATAAGTTGCTTGATGCAGGATTCATATTTGATGTGGAGAATTCAGAATGGGTTTCTCCCATTGTGATCTCAATAAAAAAGAATGGGAAGCTACAGCATTTTTGTTGATTATAGGAAGCTCAACAAGGCAAAAAAGAAGGATCATTACCCTCTTCCATTCTCAGATCAGATCTTGGATGAAGTAGCTGGCCAAGAGTGCTATAGTTTTGCTGATGGATATAGCAGATACAACCAAGTTTGTATAGTAGAGAAAGATCAGCTGAAGACCACGTTCACCACTCCTTGGGGAACGTTTTCTTATAGAGTTATGCCTTTTGGGTTGTGTAATGCTCCAGCAATGTTCCAGTGCTTGATGAATAGGGTGTTTGAACCCTATATTTGGAACTTCATCAGAGTATTTCTGGATGATTTTTGCATCTATGGGAGCAAGATGGACCACCTACACTAGATGGAGATATCATTTCAAAGGTTAGATGAAACACAAGCCTCACTAAACCCTACAAAGTGTGTCTTTGGATGTTCTAAAGGTGTTTTGTTAGGGCATGTTGTATCCAGAGATGGTATTGGTACTAATCCTGATAAAGTTTTAAAAATCAAAGAGTTACCATTTCCTATGAATAGAAGTAAGTTGAGATCATTTTTAGGCCATGTGGGTTACTATAGAAGGTTCATCAAGAATTTCTCAAAGATTACACAGCCACTAACCCAGTTCTTGAAGAAGGATGTTACTTATGAACCTGGAAATAAGGCACATGAAGATTTTGAACAACTGAAGGAAGCTTTGTTGTCTTCACCTGTTTTAAAGAATCCAGATTGGAGCAAGCCATTCATTGTGTATACTGATGCCTCAAATGCAGCACTAGGGAGTACTCTGAGCCAAAAGGATGAAAATGGGAATGATCATCCAGTTTACTTTGGAAGTAGACAAATGAGCAGTGCTGAGGTAAATTATACTGTAATTGAAAAAGAGGCTCTAGCTATCATTTTTGTTGTAAAGAAGTTTAGAAATTACTTGCTAGGGCAGAAATTTATAGTTGTAACAGATCATCAGGCTCTAAAATATATTGTAAATAAGCCTAACCCGTCAGCGAGGATATCAAGATGGATAATTTTGCTACAAGAATTTGATTTTGATATTATAGATAGGCGAGGAAAGAAGCATGTCAATGCAGATGCACTCTCTCGAGCCTATGATGGTTTAGGTTCATCTTGTGATGATGATTATTTCCCAGATGCAACATTGTTATCCCTTGACACAATCCCTAGTGAATACATAGATATTTGGAATTATTTGGATGAATTCAAGTTTCTTGATGGTGCCAATGCAAAGACTAAGAGGAAGATTACTCAAGCCAGTCGTCCATATTCTATTCTGCATGGAGTATTATTTTAAATAGGACTTGATGGATAGTATAAGAGGGCAGTTGGACGTGATCAAGGGAAGGATATGATAGAAGAATTCCACAATGGTACATGCGGATGGACACCTCTCTAGACAACTTACAGGAAGAAGGATCTTGGATGCAGGTTATCATTGGCCCACTCTTTTTAGAGATTGTTATAATTATTGTAAGACATGTGATATTTTTCAAACACATGGTAACCATAAGACTTCATCAGCTCCATTATGCCCTATTCTTCCACTTGGTCCCTTTGAAAAGTGGGGAATAGACATTGTAGGTCCACTTCAAACTACCCCATGCCAAAATAAGTATATTGTAGTTGCCACAGATTATTTAACTAAAGTGGGTTGAAGCTAGGCCATTGAAAACAACTTCCATTGATGAAGTGGCAAGGTTCATATATGAACGCATTGTCACTAGATTTGGTTTCCCATTAGAAATTATAATAGATCAAGGAAGCCACTTCATTAATGAGGTGGTAGAATCCCTAGTCAACAAGTTTTCTATTAAGCATAGGAAGGCAACAACATACAAGCCAAGCACAAATGGACAGGTGGAAAGAAAAAAATTTGTGTTATGTCAAATTCTAGCAAAAGATGCAGCCTTGTAGGTACATAAGTGGGATAAAAGGATTCATGCAGAATTGTGGGCATATAGGGCAACATTAAAGTCAACAACATGATACTCCCAATTTCAGTTGGCTTATGGTATTGATCTAGTTCTTCCTATTGAGTTTGATATTCCCACTATGAGAGTTATGAAAAATAAAAGGATGGATGAAAGTGATTCAGTAAAAGAAAGGTTGTTGCATCGTCATTTGCTAGAGGAAATGAGGGAAATAGCGAAGGATACAAGCTATAAGAAGAAAATGAAGTAGAAGGAATACTTTGATCAAAAGATCTGTTGGTCTCCATTTCATGTGAATGACTTGGTTCTAGTATATGATTCCAGATACAAAAAAAGAAGGCAGAGAAAATTTCTTCCCAAATGGATGGGGCCCTACAAAATAACAGTTGTGCATGAAAATGGTACATATCGACTGGAGGAATTGGATGGTACTCCCATTACGAAATGGTTCAACCATGACAAGTTAAATATTTTCCAGGCACTAGCTTCAAAATGTCCATAAGAGTCTACTTCGAGGACAGAGTAGAAGTTAGGAAGGGGGAAAATGTTGACATTAAATTTTTCCTCCGTAATTTATATTTTATTAATGTATGTATTAGGAATAGGATGTTGTTAAGTATAATTAGTAGTGGCTGTCCAATAGAAGATAACGGCGCCGTCAGTATGGTGCTGCCAATAATGTAGAGTACAGTAATAGTCAAAGTACAATAGGAATGTTGTAAAAAGTAAATATTTATCGTAAGTGGTCCGGTAATGTTAAAATGTCAAAGTTGGGCTAAGTAGAGAAGTATGGTCTACATGATTAGGAATTAGAAATATTATATTTGTAATAAGGAAAAAGAATGATGTCATAAATGTTTTGTGTATTTTATTTGTGGAAAAGTCTAAAAAGGTGGAATCCATGTGAGATGATAAGGTTTATATTATCTTAGAAGATAAGCCTACATGTAAAGGCAAGAGTTTAGGCATGGAATATGATTGGCCGAAAGAGATTTCCTATCCTATCTTAGAGATAGGGTGGATAATCCTAAATTCCTATAAATAAAGGGGCCACCCCCTCATTTAGCATAGAAGGAAGTAGTGAGAAATATTGTATGAGTAAGTGTGTAAAGGAAGCCATCATTTTGAAGGTGTGTTAAAGAAGCCATTAAGAGGTGTAATTGTGAAGTTTCTCCCATAGTCATTGTTGAAGGCAAGTGAAGTTAGTAACACTTGAAGTACCTCATGGGTGAGATTGTAACAATTTCATGTTGATATTATAATTTACACTTATATTTCAGATTTATCATCATTCCTTCTTATGATAGTCTATGGTATTCTTGTGTTATGTTTGTTGTTGTGTTTCCAAGATTCCATCCACCAAACTAAAAGTTGTGCATTAGTAAATAATCATAGCACGAGGAGTTCCCGGTAAAGAATTATCATAGTGCTAGATTGGTGTTGACAAATCTTAAGAATCAAAATGTGTCTCCTAAACACAGGTGATCTCCCTAGGTCATGTCAAGACAACCAGAATGAGAAGGATGGGATAGTAATATGTTGGATAACTAATACAAGGGTGGAATAGATGGAGATCGAAACAATAAATCAATGAAACCTACTAATATCATCTAGAAAAATAGTAATTTACTGATTAATGGAAATAAAAACATTTTTTATTTGCTTAGGGGTGATGATACAATCAAGGATGATCATTTTACATAAGTCATGGTCAATATCGATGGAGCCAAATAAAACTCTAGTTGGTTATGGAACACTAGGGAATTATCCTTCACCGTCTATGAATTCCTCTTTAAAGAGGGTCATGAGGATATGATGAGCGATGGGGTAAGGAAAAATCTATTCTCTACCTCGATATTTTTTCCAAAACTCCTCGGTAGTATCTATGTCTTCTTTAAATAAATTAGTTGTTGACTAATCATATGCGGGACGGGGGTGGTTCTAAAAATAATCTAACGCAAACCTTGATTAATTTTTGTCTAGAAAGTATGTATATTTGATTGTGGACTGGCTAGGTTGTAAACTCTACATCTTGGTTTTTGGTGACTCTGAATGGTCATGTGGGCACAAAATAAACAAATATGGAAATGAAAAAGTGTGCAAGAAACAAAAAGGAACTAAAGTTAATATCAGGTAGCCTAGGTTGCTATGGAAACAAGGGTTTTGTTTTCATTCTAGGTCTAATTATTCTAGATTCCTACCTTAAATAACCAAAACAAGTAAATCTAAATTAAATAAAATGTTGATTAATTCAACTTTTAGTGTAATTAAATTTGATTTCATCTATTTAATCAAATAAGCACAAGAATAAACTAACTACTTGTTTTTGGTATTTTTGAAGAAGCTTTTGAATGTAGATAAATGAAATGAATCTAGTTATTTTAAACCTATGTTTTTGGATTTTCTTGTTTATAGGAAATGAAATATAATAAACCTACAGACAAATAAAAATACTTCTAAATTAAATCAAATCTACTTCTATCCTAAAATAAAATAAATAGTGAATAGCTAGACGTGGTTATCCCTCTTTTGATAAATGTGAATCTTAATCTCTTTAAAAATAAATGTTTTCCAATTTATAACTATGGATAAGCTACTTATTCTAATTGCCTCACCTTATGATTACAAGAAGAAATCAAGCTTCTCAGAATAAATTCCTTCTTCCCCTAATACTTCCCCAGTAAAACAAATGATTATACAGAAAGCTAGTTGTTAAGAAATACAACAAGAGGCATAGACATAGAAGATTCCTGAAGCATCATTCCCTTATAGATCCACAAGGATAAAAAATGAGGAATTTTTCAATGGATTTTTTTGTGTGCTCATTAAATCTAATTAATAAATTAAATGAAAGTTACAAATGTTCTTACATGAAGAAGTGAAGAAGTGAAGAAATTCTATGCACAAGAAATTCCTCCAAATCATTTCCTAGGAAAATCTAAAGGGATGAGCTGAGAAGGAAATATTAGTAGAGGCTACTTATAGGAAATGAATAGCTTGTTAATCCTACTTCCTTAAAACAAGCTAAACATTTTATACAAAGTTTAAATCTAGATTAAGAAGCTTTGAATAATTTGAATAAAACTTCCAACTTAGATATGTAGAACCATGATAATATTCAAATTTGGTTGTGCTTCTATTTATCTCGTCATATTATTCTCCAGAGGTGACTCAAGTTTTATTAGGGTTATGTGTTGGTTATGTAATATTATCAAGAATAGGAAAGATGATGGAGCATACTAGTTAGAGCTAAACTAGTAACAAATGTAAGAAGAAGAGAAATAAAGTAAATAATGAGTTGTTTGTGTACTTTTTTGTAAGATTTCAATAGAGTAATGGTGCAATAAAAATAAATAATATCCAACCAATACTTCAGGAAAAATCGTAGTTCTTATAGAAAGTTGGCTAGGAATAATTCTAGCACACTTGGCAATCCATAAGTGGCATATCATCAACATAAGGAAAAGTCAATAAGATAAGAATAAAAAGGAACGAAGATGAGTTCCATACATCTCTACAAAGATCAAAATGAGGGGAAATTATTCATAAAACGTGTGAGAAAGGAACTAAAAAATCTCAACACACGTACATAACTCAACTTGAGACTCTTATAAAAGGCACATGGAACCACTGGTCTGTGCAAATTGGTGATTACGAATCCATCATGATGGTTACATAACTGCCACTCTAGGAAGACTGGTGGTTATGTAACTGCCATAGAAGTTGTATAAAAACCATGCTAGTTACATAAATTAAATGAAAAATTCTAAGGAAAAATAGTGATTTTTTTTTTCGAAAGCAAGTAAAGTTAAGGAATTGAGAAGCAAAGAAACATAAGTTATATAGGAAATCTGTAAACAAGGAAATTGGACCTTGAATTCATCATTTGTTCTAGAAACACAATTTTTCATCTGAGGGTATTTTCACCATTCTGCCAATGTAGAACTGTGTAATTTTAGGTGTGTACATATTTCCCCCTAGGAGAATCATTTTATCCATGAATGTGCACAAAACGTGAATTATGAGTATGGAACTCCTACATGGTAAAGTTATAAATCTTACCTCATTCACATGTGTGCTGAAATCATACCAATCCAAGCTTCCTTACACCTAAAAGAATCAATTGAAGACATAAAACGTAATCGAAAGAACATTTTAAACTAAAAAAAAAAACAAGAGTAATTATCATGTTAGTGGGGATAATAAGTTTACTCCTACCAACACTTCAGCCCTGTGTACACACACACACACAAAATTACATTAGAAAATGCTATAAATTAAAAATTTATACTATTTTTAGAAATCATTTGTACTTACCCACTTACTATTTTTTAGAGCTCCGGACTACCTGTCACCAATTTCCACTAGAGTACATTCAAATTGACAAGAAATTCAAGATGATGGTATCACAACTAGTTAAAATGGTGGGGGGCATGATTAGGTTAGTTATTAGAATTTGTTTATTTTTCCCTAAAATGTAGGAATCAATAAAAACAAGATATAGTGTGTAATTTATGATAAATTTATAGTGAAAAATTACCTCAAGCGGGAGCCATGTAGGGTACATAATTTATTGGAAAAAATTTGATGTATTTTTATCATTTTTTTATTTTTAGCCTTTAGGGTACAACCCAAATTTTTTATTCAAAACCATTGGTGGAGATTATGTAACAACGTCTCTAAAAAGAGTAGAGGTTTCTCAACTGCCATGGAAGTTATGTAACTACTGTTGTGGAAAGTGATTAATGTGTAACCATTGTGGGATTTGTGTAACCACCACTCTTCTATCAATGGCGGTTTCATAACCATCAAGGCAATTTTCAAAATTTTAACTAAGTTTAGATTTTTTGGATTTTTACTTGTGTTTATACTACTTTTGTGTGTCTGTTATATGCCTATGGCATTACAACTTGATATTTTCTTGATTTTTATGAATATTGGAAAGATATGTTAAATGAATTAGAGATCAAGAGTAGGAATGGTTTTTTCCTAGATCCTAGAGAGATTGACCTATCTAGGGAGGGAATTATTGGATAGGGTTGGTATTTGGAGGATTTCACAGACACGGATTCATTGTACCGACTAGTCACTTACTCTATGACCTATTAAGTTAATGGGATGCATACTAGAACACTTTCCAACTTCCTGGATTTATAGGTGAGTGAAATATCACCTTATATGATACCTTCCTGATTTTTGGAATTCCTATCACTTGTAGGAAGATATTGTTGACAAGGGCTAGCTTGACAGGTGAGGCTCATAGCTGGGCCACTTATCTGTGTGATGCATAGGTACCTAATACCGGTGTCAATCATGATGTTATATTAGTTTCATTTCAATCAACATCTATTTTTACTCTACGTAAGGCCATCATTAGTATCTTGGCTTTATGTTTGATTAGGGATAAATGTGGGGACAAGTTCCTTTATTGTTGGGTCCCCTTAGTTCAGAGCATCAAGTTGTAGAGCAGGGTCTACACATGGGTAATAGACAACTTGGGTAATAATTACTAACTATGGAGACCTAGCACTTTCCTATTGGAAGAATGACATGCTTTCTCTATTATGGCTTCCCGCAGAGTTGCTGAATTAAAAAAATATTTCTATTCACAAGGAAAGATAGAGATGGTGACGAGGACATGTACGTAGTGGACCTACTACTACTAGTCTCTCACCTAAACATTCTCATGGAAATTCACATAGATCTACACATGGATATTCTTAGGTTGCACCACACTAGTCTCATCATAGGAGCCACAACATGACCCCCCACCATGCCCCTTCATAGGGATCCAAGAGGGAGGGATAGGCCTAGGGAATTTATTGTTCTGTGATAGGTTTTGAGATATATATATATATATATATATATATATATATATATATGTAAATATAAATCAATTTTTGTATATTTTGGGCTCAGTGACCAAGCACGTTTGACCACACCTACTCTATAATGTGACGACATTGTACACAAGAAACTTGATATTATATATATATAATATACATACATACATACATACATACATACATACATACATATATATATATATATATATATACACACACACACACACACATATATACATATGGACATCTTTTTTATTTGGCATCACTTGTAAGAGTTGACTTATTTATGGTTTATCTCGTATGTGTACTCTTAGTAGGTTTGGTATTTCTGATGTTTTTATTCTTTAGTATATATTCTATGGATGATGATGCAATGTGCTAAAAAATAATAATTTTGTATGATTATGCATGTGAAAAGAAATTATAACCTAGATAATTTATTTCTCAAATAATATTTAGCATTTATATTTCATTTGAAAAATGTGTTGAATGTGGTATTATGAAAAGATGAACTCACTCCATTATTAACTCCACGTAACTAGTAGGATATGAGGGTTCATCACCAAGAGTCAAGAAGGACACTGAGTTATATGATTTGAAGAATGTGAATGTTGATGATGATCAAGAAATAAAACTTTGACAAAGATCCAATTAGAAACTTGTAACTCAACCCTAACCAAGACAAACTACCCAGTTTGAAATGAACTTTTCTTGTAAATTTTTCTAGACTTAGATTCATGAATGCTGTATTTATTGACAAAATATAGTTTTGAGGAACAATGCTCTCTTAACAGATGCATATAATTAATTTTCATGGTGAATTTTACGTGTAATATTTATTCATTCTTTTTATTTGTAGCTTTTTATTTATTATTGTGACCTCCTATGTTTTTCCCCATGTTACTAGTAAAAAGCATGGGCTTGTCACCAAGGACAAAGAATAGGAAAGTAAGGGAACTTCCATCATTTCCTAATCTTATGCTACCAGTAAGAAGCATTGGCTCATCATTTAAGGTTGGTAGGGATGATAAGTGTATTTTTATTTATAAAAGAAATAACTTTTGATTGCACTGTTACGATGGAATCTTTTTCCCTAGACTCAGCTCTACATAAGCAAAAGGATGCGAGGGCTCACCATCGAAGGTTGAGATAGGAAAAATAGTATTCTAGGTGAAATGTTTAGAATGTTTATGTTATAAAGAGATATTTTTAGGGGAACATTTATCATCAAGAATTTTCTAGAGAAAAAAATTGGCAAGAAATACCCAAATGTGAAGAAACCATGAAGAGACCTAAGTATACAAGCCCTTGTAGAATAACTGTCAAGATTTTGTCTCACAAACAAGAATGATGAGATATATTAATTAGTTTTAAGAAGTAAGTTGAATTATTCAAGAGATGTGATTTAATATATTTTCCAATGTTAGAAATATTAAAAAGTTACTTTAAAAGTAAGGTCACATTTCACAATTCCAATGAGATGACAATGCTAATGACAAAGCAATATGCATGTAATAGTGTAAAATGTAGAGATGCAAGTGATTATATGAAAAATCATTTAAGGTGAAGTGATTTAAAGACATGTTAAACTACTCAACCTCTAAACTACATAGATGATATGCACTATTATTAAATTCTTCCATTATTTAGTACATGTATAACCATTTTGGTGTAAATGTTCTTCCTTCGCTGACATTTTTGTTGATTTCGTTGTCCAGTCTCAGCACGAAGTCTCCTACTTGAATTTATCAATCATAGAATTTATTGTTGTACTGACACAACATTCTATCAGCATATACTTGATGATGTTTTTATCTCTAATTCATTTTTCATCAAGGGTTTCTAATTCTTCCAAACATACTTCTTGGTACGCATCATTTTTAGAGAAAAAGGGGTTACTGTACAAAAGAAAATCAACACGCGACCTTCTTTCGCACCCTAATCTCCCAAGGTCATGAAGGGACAACCTAGTTTGGAATATGTGGAAGGCTGGATATGGCAGAATCAGTGACTAATATCTGGTAGTATGATTTCCTAGTAGCAAAATCAGAAAAAAGGGAGATTTAGAGGCTATGAATGAGTAGCGTAAACTACCAATGGCCTATTTGCCTAACTAGATCTAAGTGCTTAACTACTTCGAAAGTGTCAATGTAAATTAAATTAAATAAGCAATCTAATCTAATACTGAAGGAAACTAATCTAATAAAATCACAAGAATTGAAATATTACAATCACTAAAAAACAATTTGCTTTTATTCTAAATAATCAAATCTACTTCTACACTAAAATTAAATAAACATAATAACCCGGTGTGGTTATTCACATGTTTTGAGTCTATTCTAATCAATGCTAATGTAAAACAAGAACTTTTACAACTACTCAATGATATATATACCACTTCCTATAGAAATTCTCTCCTTCATATCCAAAGGGATGGGAAGAAGATTATGTCACCGGGAGCTACTATGAAATATGTAAACCCTTTGGAAATTAACTAATTAATTGTAGATGAAGTAAAATGTATTTCTAATCTATTTGATATGATGTAACAATAATAAATTATAGCAATGAAGGAAATCAAACAACAACTCCAATTCGGAATTCACATAACAATGGTAAATCCAGTTGTGTAGTAATTTGTCCCCTCATTTTATCCTTTCATTCTCTGTGTGTCCACATGATTATGGAAGATAGTAATGCAACAACAACTTGAATTAGAAGACTGGGAAGTAATGCAAATGGAAGAGTTCAAGCACAGTTAAACTGAGATTGGATTTAGTAATTTCTAGCAAGAAAGGATATAGGTTTGGAATAGAAAAAATACAAATTTTCTCTAGGTTTTGCTTTTACACAAGCATGGTATTTATAGGAATTCGGTTGGGAAATGGTTAAATCCATTTGGTAGCCAAATGAGGACATAACAAAAGTGAAGAGGGAGTTCAAACTATTAACAACCATCAATCACAAATAGAAGTGCAAGAATAGATTTCGACAAGGCACTTGGGCCTTGGAATAATCTAAAACAAGTAAGCAACGTGCGTAAAAATGGAAGTTAAGTGAGAGAATTGTGCATCAAAATTTGAGTGAACTCTTTGGAAATTTCACACAGGACCACCTCCCTATGTAAGGTGGTAGTTAAAGGACCACCTCCTTGCCTAGGCCATGGTCACAAAACCACCGTTGAAGCAAGGTAGTGGTTTTGACACTAAAGGTTAAAACTACTCTGAAATGTAGCAGGGAGCTAGGAAAAAATGCAAGGGCTAAGTAGGGATGTATAGGCTACAAATATATACTGCAAATGGGTTTTGGAGCTCAAAAATCTTCCAAAAGGATATGAATCATCATTACGGACCTTCATAATTGTTTTCTGACAATGGAGCACATGTAATTTTGGGTGCATACATATTGCCCCCTTAGAGAAGCATCTTAGCCATGAAGAGGCATAAAATGTAGAGTCTAAGTATGGCATTCCTGGAATGGGGAGTTAGAAGCTATACCTGACATGTCCATGTGCTGAAACATCACCATCCAAACTCTTTCTACCTACAAAATGAAAAGAAGACTCAAGTGTAAATAGACAAATTATCATAAAATAAACACTAAATTAAAATGAAAAGAGGACTTACCATTTATGCGGGGATATATAGGTATACCTACAATGGCACTCTAGCCCTACAAACACATACAATCAAAATGAGGTCAAAAACACACGCACACACACACACGTACATATATATATAACGAGTTCATTTTTCAATTCATTTGCACATATTTGACTAGCATTTTTTGAGCTCTGGACCTATCGTGACCATTTTTTACAAGAGTACGGTAAAAACAATCATTGGGAGACTGTGATCATGCCTTCATAAATGAGAGATTGAGCCACGCAATCTACAGTAGGTTTTTCTCATTTTTAAATTTTGAAACCTTAAATATGAAAATGTCAAAATATTTGCCTAAGAGGTGTCATTTTTGAAATTTCATTTTTTATACTAGTCTCTAGTGGGACATTCCATAGAGTAGTTGTTTATTTCATGAAAATGGCCGATTTTTGCATTTTGGATATATTTAGGGACACATAGCCATACGGTGAATTGATTTAGCACCTGCCATCCTGAGTAGGGCAGTGGTCACAAAATTGTTTCCCTGAGTAGGGCGGCATTCACAAAATTTCCACCATGCATAGGGTTGTGGTTCTGAATAGAATGCAAATGCTTTATGCTAAATCTAATCTTCCTTTTGGATTTTTATTGTTTTACAATTCTTTTCATGAGATTTATTATTTAAAATGTAACTAAATTGCTCTTTTTTCTCTTTTAGTGAATGTAGAAGAAAGAGGAGTACATCCAATGGAGTCATGAGTGGGAGTGTGACTTGCTCCCTGAGTTCCTTGATCATCTGACTCAGGATGAGATCGATAGACTACAGAGAGAAGGCATGTCGAGGATTTCTTGGGTGCCCCATGTTATTACTACTAGTCATACTTCTTTGTAACTTGTTTTCCTATTGGGACACTGACCGTAATACCTTCTGGTTGCTAGGCTGTAGGGGTCAGTGGACGATTACATTAGAGGATGTGTATTGGATACTTGGAGTTCTGATACTTAGGAAGAGGTTAACTCTTGAGATAAAAAATATAGAGCCATGAGGAATTTGTGGGCTAATTATATGGGTGATGTCGTGGTGTGAGTTTGTTTGAAGAAGGGTATGAAGGTTATCTATTGCCACCACTCATATCCATGCTTTCCACAAGGCCATCATGGTTATTAAGTATTCATGATTAATAGGGGACAAGGGAGGTGATACACTACTATATTCCTGGGCTCATATCATCACATAGATAGAGGTATATGGCCACATTTATGGTTAGGGACCCAAGATCCTTGGGACCACTTACCATGACTTATATCGAGTGGTTTATTTATAGGGTCAGTCTTTCGGCCATCCCATATTTGTGATGGGTTGGGTGTATTCTCGCATTACCCCCTACTAGAGGGGTTTTATAGTATTGGATCTAAGCGTTGTTAGGGCTGCCCAATGGTCTAAGATGTCAGTGGTCAAGGGCCACATAAGCCAGTGGCCTCATAGGCTAGTGATGACTTTGTTTCCACTCCCTACCATGACATGACATGAGTTTTGGGACAAGATGGGACTACAGTGGTATCTTATGCCAATACTAGTCAATTTGTTGGTAGGACAGGGAAAGTTGAGATTCACCCAATTGACTGAGTTCCTTAGCAGTTCAGGTCATCCTTACATTGATATGCTTCCCTCTATGGAACTCATGTACAGGAGTGTCAAGAAGGCCCGAAAGGGCCCTGAAAAAGATCCTGGGTTTGAAAGTGGTGACTATAGGAGTTCGCATTACAGTTAGGAAAGTTTTTTTGTGTCTGATGGGAAGCTGGTGCCATTCATGCACCTTTACTCTAGATCAAGACCACATGTTCTCACAATGGGGAGGAGGCACCGATAGACATAGACTCTGATTGTGAGGATGAGATGAGATATGATACTGGAGAGGAGGAGACTGGTGGTGACTTGGATGATAAAGTTTTCAGTCATGAGGTTGGCAAGATAACTCACATAGAGGAGGAGAAGAGCAACCCTGAGTGGAATGACACCCAATATGCCTCAACAGTAGAGTGGGATGAGGAAGATATAGATATGGAGACCTTAGTCTAAGAAAACCCACTTCCTTTAGATGATGGAGGGGATGAGGTATCCATCATGGGTCAGTGTATAACTTCCGAAGAAGAGGAGGCACACCCAGTGCCTGCAGTATCAATACCAGTCATCCCCACATATATGCATGGGGATACGAGTACGTGGAAATTATTTCCTTGACACTATTAGATTGGGATTGTTAGTTGTTATAACTTGTGTGTGTGTGTGTCTATATATATATTATTTTTTATTTTCTAACTCGCCATTGTTTCCTTGTCTTGCAACAAACACCGAGGAGTGGTAAGACCTTATTCACTAGGTCTATGCAGACACTTTGCTACTTCCCAAATGGAAGAAAAGAGAAAATTTATTAGAGGATGTGAGGCTTCCTTTGTAGGTTAGCCTCCACACTGATGTTTTTGTGCCTCTCTAGAAGGTGGCATAGATAGTTATGGACCTGAAGACCAGAGTTGCAAACTACAAGGCAGTTGAGCGAGAGAGAGTAGTGATGAGGAGGAGCCATAATGAGACCACAGCTAGTGGCCATTCTCATGGGAACTCACACCTACTCACTACACTCACACCTGTTGGAGACATAGTAGGATCCCTAGAGTTAGGCATGCATCTTCTTAGGGGTCCCACAAAGATTGATAAGCTATTGAGCCATTATTACTTTGTTGCCATTTTGTGAGCCACTTATAGGATGTTTTGTATTTCTAGGCTCACTGTGAGTGTTTTGACCATTCCTTGTGCATAATGGAATTGTACTAAAACTATTCTTAAATTCATATATATATATATATATATATATATATACATATTTTTAGTCAGTTATTCGTCTCATAGAGTTGTCTTCCATTTTATGGCTTTATTCACATGTTTACTATAGATATTTAGAATTTCTGGTTTTGACTATTTTTAGAATGTATACAACAAATAATAAATGCTAACAAAATGATTTTATTTTTTTTGTTTTTGCAGTGCTGATATAATATGATGTAAGTATAATGCAATACTGAACTTTAGTTTCTTCTAGCAGTTTTTGATACTTCTTATTTTTTTGGTAAAACATGATGAAAATGTGATATGATAATAGAATGCACTTGCTCCACTCATAACCCCACACAATCAATACGATGTGAGGGCTCAACACTGAGAGCCAAAAGGGATGCAAGTTACATTTTTTTTGTGAATGGTAATGGTGAGAGAAACAAAAGGATTTGGCAAAACCAAATTGAGAACCTATGACCTCATTCTGCTCAAGTTTTCTACATAGTTTAAAATGTGAATTTATTTCTAGTTTATCTAGACTTAGATCCATATATGGGAACTTGGCTGAAAAAATATGGATTTAAGGTTTTAAAATCTCTTGGAATTTGAGCATCTAACTCACTTTTCTTTGGTTTTATGATTTTAAAACTTCCTTTATTGAATGAATTTATTTTTAACTTTCTAATTTGTTTGTAAAGACCCCCTACACCTTGCCCCATGCTATCGGTAGGAAGCATGGGTTCATCACCAAGGAAAATGAATAGGTGAGTAAGGGTAGTTTGGTCCTTTCCCAACCTCACGCCGCTAGTAGAAGACACAGGCTCAACACCGAAGGTTGGTGGGGCAAAGAAGTGTGTGAATAAATTTTTTCTATTTATTTGCATTTCACACATATATCTAGGTAAAATTTTTAGAATGTTCTTATTTCCAAAGAGGTGTATATGGGATAAATGTGACACCATGAAGCTTCTAGAAAAGACTATAGGAAAAGACACCTAATCTAGTAGAAACTATGAGTAGAACAAAGTATGTAGGCTATAGTATGGTAACTGTCAAAGCTTTGTCTTATCTTGTTTGAAATGATGAAATGATTTAGAAACAATTGATGATATTATGAAAATTTGAAGAGATGATTTGAATGTTTTTCCAAAATATTCAAAAAAATTAGGAATTGCTATAAGAATAAGTCCCTTGATTACAAATTTTATAAAATGAACTTACAAATGTTAATGCAATGCAAATGTAGGAATATCTGTATGGAAATGCTAATGAAACTATATGTCACCTAAGGCGAGGAGAGTTGATGAATGTCAAACTCTTCACCTCTAAAAGCACACAGTGAAAGCACATGATCTTTGAAGTTTCTGTTTTCTTGACAAGGGCCTACCATTGTAGGTTTAAAATTACGATCCTTTCCCGGAAGCATATAAGTCCAATCATTAAACTCATTTTTATAGAACAGGAGTTCTTCAACCTATTTGCCACGTTCTTGACTCATGATGTGTGGGTGAGGATGATTGTTCCGCTCAACCTTGTCTCCTGTGTAGAGTGATGCATTTAATTCTGACCTTTTCCAAATGATGAGGTCTTACCCTAATGATATGATAAACTTGGTGTTAGGTGCATAAGGGTTAAAACATGGGTTTAGAATAGAATAATCCTCAAAGATGGTTTTTATGGGAATTTTTTCAATCTCAAAATGTTTTTCTTCCTTTATCAATTCTACCACATTTACACCTAGACCTAGGTCATCACGGGAAGTGATGCTAAACCAAGAAGATTACCCATCCCATGTGGTTCAAATGGGAGGAATATCAGATCATTACTCTCTAGGATTTTCAAGATTTCCACCATGGTTTTAGTGGACATTGTTTCCACAGATATTTATTTACCCTTGCCAGTTTTTGCCACCTCAAATGTTTTTGGGTTAGCATCTTCAATATTTGGAATAATCAAGACGGTCGTAACTAGTTGGTTTGATGGTGGCATATTTTTTAATTTATTTATAGGGAGTTCATACTCCGTATGGAATCCTCTTTTCTTCATAAGTATTTCTAAGTGTATATCGAAGGGCTTAGGATCCCCTTGGGTGATGAAGACTTTCCCTAAATTGAGGAATATAACCTCTTGAAACAACGTAGAAGGGATAACATTCATTCGATGAATTCAAGGTCTCCCAAGGATCATGTTGTAACTTTTTTCCCTCTCGACGATGTAAAATTTCATAAAAATGGTGTTCAGACCAAGTGTGACCAGAATAACTATGGTTCCAATCGAGGTTGCTTTAATATTTTCATACCCTCGCAACATGTTTCTTGTGGAGGAGTAATTAGTCTTTCCATAGCCTAACTTCTGTAAGAAAGATAAGGGGACTATGTTTATATCTGCTCTATCTTCAATCATCACTATCTTAATGAAATTGTTGTAAACACAGACCTGTAAAAATAAGGTTAGATCACCTCTTTAGGCTATTTCATCATCATATGACATTTTATCTATATCAAAAATAAACCCAGTACCCTACTAGTTTGTCCTAGAGGATGAATGTCAAAATAAATATGATTTATCTGAGCACTAAGAGGTGTCATAACATGGATTATATTTCCAAGACCTAGTTCATCGAGAAATGTAGAACGATGCACAAGTTAATTCTTTAACAATTTAAGGAACGAGATGTGATAAAAGGTCTTGTTCAAATCTGATATTAAATCAAAGGATCCTAGTGGGTTTCAGTTTGTAGGAATAATATCCTACAGGAAGGAAAGATTGAGTAAGGGTTGTGAAACATATTCCTTCATCTAATTTTTTGTTTTAATATCTGGCTCGACCTCTAACTCAACTAATCCCAAAGCTTTTGTGTTGTCATTTGAGCCGACGTTAGGATCAATTCGAGATTTGTTGGAAGTTGAGGCTTCATGGTCATTATTTAATATAGGGATGCCTTTTTTATGTTCTGAGAATTCACATTTTCATTTTTAGGATGTGTGGGCAGAGGATCCTTAAAGATTCTCACATTAGTGTTCTGAGGAGCAACAGGTTCTGTGTAGTTTGTTTGTGAATTTTTTCAATGGTTTTCATGGAACATATCTACAAAGAGTTGACTTTGATTCTCAGGGAGCCTTTGTAGGAATTTTTTTGGCAATCACGAAAAGTTTTATCATCATGACCTCAAACCTTATGGAAACCATTGTATAATTTAAGGTCATAATACCTTGGAATTTCATAGGTGTCTTTTTGTTGTTTCTTTTAATCCCAATTGTATTTTTGAAATTGAATTTTATAACCATGATTTGTTGCCCCTTGGACAAAGTTTTTATAATGGTTTGGTACTTGGATTTATTTTTTTCTTTTTTGGGGGTTGGTTTACATCCACTGTGTTGACAGAAGACATAGTATTGGGGCCTGTATAATTTCTCAAGTTTTTGTTATTGGTACGGTTGTTACTATTGTTTGTAAAACCAACATTCTTGGCTTGATTAGTAGCACCATTCATGGTAGAACCATGACTTTGGTTCACATTCTTAGGTCCTTGGTTGTTGGTACCATTGTTTTGATAATTTGTATTATTTTGATTTGGGGATACCAATTTCCCATTGGGATTGTAGATCTTACACCCACTATCAATAGAAATTTGGTGAATCCGAAGTGCACTTTCTAGTACTTCCTTGTAACTATGAAAAGGAAAATTATGGAATTCTTCCCTAGTCTCTGGATTGAGCGAGTGAAGGAAAATATCGCAAAGTTCCATCTATTCCATGTTGAGTTCAAATTCAGAGGAATAAAGAACTTAGTGCAATCTTTGAATGAAATGGGTGGAAAATTCATTTTTCTCTTATCTAATATGTAGGAACTCCCTAATCCCTATACATAACAACTTGTTCATGTCAAATGATTTGATGAATTTGGAAACATGGTGTTTAAAGGAATGTATAGAAGCTTCCAGAATATAGTCATACCAGTTCAATGCAATTCCCTCTAGAGTCTTCGGAAAGATCTTAGCCACAACAGCAGGGTAAAAGCATGATAAAATGTCCCACTTTTTGGTATGTTTTGTACCTTTATAAACATGAATTTTTAGTTTCATTGATTTTATAAAGGTAATAGCCACAAAACCATACACATTCATGAAATTCCACAAACTAAGGAAATGTTGTGTTTAGAGTGTAGAATACATGTAAAAAAAAAAATTAATGGCAAAAAATATGGTCTTTTTCTTAATTTTATTCATACGTTGTTTCTTATGTTATAAAAGAGGAATGAATGTCCCTGGGTAGTTTTTTTAAATGAAAATTTATTTTTTCACCATGAAATTTTACATATATGTTCAAGATTTGAATTTTGAGGTGCTGTCAAATTTTCATATGTTTTTGACCTATATTTTTTAATTAATTATTTAGTAAAAATATTTTTAAATAAATGGCATACAATTGTTTATACCAATAACTTTTAAGATTTATATCGAAATTGATTTTTTTTTTCACAGCTAAGAAGAAGACTTCAACAAATAGAATTTTTTTTTTTTCAATTTTTTTGATATATTTTGTTATTTTTCAAATTGGGTTGATTGTGTACAATTGATTGTCTTAAAATGCCATATCTTAGAAAAATAGGAAAAATAAATAGTAAAAAATATTTTTAAAAAATAAAAATTATATTTTTAGAAAGCTAATAAAATTATGTATTTTATGTTAAAATTTTGGCACCAAAATGTGCCACATAAGGGGGTTTGCGTGAATCCCCCTTCGCCCGAACCCTCCTAAACCCTAAATCTACCACCCAAAACTATATATATATATATATATATATATATATATATATATATATATATATATATATATATATATAACTCTTTGTTGCCAAAATTATTTGAACCCAAAGGGGTTTGTGTGAAAGGGTGTTCGTGCGAACCACTTTCTTTGGCATACATGGTAGTTCAGGCAAAGGGGGTCCACACAAAATGGGTGTTCATGTGAACACCCTCGATTTATAATCCCACCTAGCCTCTTACTCATGTTTTTGGGACATGAAGTGGGACACAACATTGTGCTTTGACTGAGCATCCCAAGGAAGTGATTCTCTAATGGCAGTAGGGTAGGCCTAAATATGAGCATTTTTGTCTCCTTCTCCCTTAAATTTTTGAAGATCAGGCAATGGCCATGGAAGTATGAAACCCTATATGGTGAATTCAAGAGGATCCTTTAAGTACTCAACATAGGTACCTATTCCATAATATTCCAACATTGAAGGTCGTTGATGAGGAGGTGGAAGAGGAGGAGTTGGATAAGTTACATTATAAGCATTAACTTGAACATATGAAGAATAAGGAGTGGGAATGACATATGGGTCTATCTGGGGGGACTTTGAATACATATATATGTAAGGTGGAATAGTACCATGATATGGACTAGTGGGCGTAAAACTAGGGAATGTTGTATTGCCGGTTGTGGTGGAATTTTATAACACACTTCTGGTCAGCCTTTATGTAGGATAATATTGAGAAGGATGAGGACCCATCCCTATTTTTTCTAATTATTTGAGAAGATCACTTTGATTTGAATGAACCAGATAATCTTGTTGTATAGGATATTTCATTGGTTGCTCATTGGAAGGGATGCATACTTTGTTGTTAACTGGATACCCTGTGTTTTTCCCTACTGCATGTTTTGGTATTGAATTCTTGGCACTTTCTAATTCTCTAATCCTCCCTACATAAGTAGAAATCAGAGTTTTGGGATAGGATTCAGTCCCTTGTTGGGGTGCATGTGGCATAGGGTTTGATTGAGTAGGCTCGAGATACACTGTCATGACCTGTTTGGTATTATAATTCTTGTCTTCCTCAGAAGTAAGAATATTAGGTTAAAATTTTGACATCTCAAAGGTTGTAGCCTTCATTCTATCTAGTGACTTGTCTATTTGATGAAGAGGATTATCTATTCATGTAAAAAAGTAATCTTTTTTTATTGCATAGAAATGTGATGTCTTGACAATAATATATGGTAATAACATGTTCTGTTTGTGGTAATAATGTGGTTTTCTTTTTTTAACTGTATTGCATGTTTAATGGTTGATCGACCTCCTCCATCCTTACATAGCTAATGGGGTTTGAAGTGTAACTAGGGAAGGTTTGGATGTTGATTTTGTAATTGTTACCCCACCTCGAAAGAGAAGGGGACTGTTGTGGTTGAACATTGGTGTAATATCTATTAGAGCCAAATATTCCACCAAACTCTCTTCTAGAAATATTTTAGAAAGTATAAAATACCTATCAAAATACGGTAATAAATGGAAAGATGAGGTAATAATAATGACAGAAAAGGAAACAAGAAGGAATTAATCATTCGCATCAGGTTCACCAATTTATATGAAATAAAATCGACACGTGAACTTCTTTCACACCCGACCTCCTATGGTCATGTCAAGATAGTTAGTGTGAAATATGTGGATGGATGGCTATGGGATAATCAGTGACTAACATCTGGTAGTGTGATTTCCCAATAGCAGAATCGTAAAAAGGGGAGATTTAGAGGCTATGAACTGGTTGTGTAAAATACCTATGGCCTATTTTCCTAATTGGATCAAAGTGCTAAACTAGTTTCAAGCATCAATATAAACTAAATGAAATTAACAATCTAAGAAAATCACAAAAACTGAAATATTACAATCACTAAACAACAATTTGCTTTTATTATAAATAATAAAATATATTTTTACACTAAAAATAAACAAGAAAAAGAACCCGGTGTGGTTATTCACTTTTGTTTAGAGTATTCTAATTAATACTAACATAAAACAAGAACTTTTCTAACTACTCAATGATATATAGACCACTTCCTATAGAAATTCTCTCCTTCAGATCCAAAGGGATGGGAAGAATAGGATTCGTCACTAGGAGCTACTATGAAAGATGTAAACCCTTTGGAAATTAACTAGTTAATTACAAATGAAGTAAAATTGATTAATACTCTATTTGATATGATGTAAAAATAATAAATTGCAACAATAAAGGAAATCAAACAATAACTCTAACTTGGAATTCATATAACAGAGGTAAATCAAGATGTGTAGTAATTTGTCCCCTTAGTTTATCCTTTCAATCTCTATATGTCCACGTGTGTCCAGCGGATGGGAATGTAGCAACAAAAAAAGAAGAAGGATGTGGGAGCAACAACAACTTGAATTGGAAGAATGGGAAGAAATGAAAGTGAAATATTGAAAACAAAATTTAACTGAGATTGGCTTTGCAATAGCAAGAATAAAAAATTTCTTCAGGTTTTGCTTGCACACAAGCATTGTATTTCTAGGAATTTATCTCAGTAATGGTTGAATCCATTTGGAAGGCAAAAGAGGACATAAAAAAACTGAAGAGGGAGTTCAAACTATTAACAACTGTCAATCACAAATAGAAGTGCAAGAATAGATTACCACAAGGCATTTGGACCTTAGAATCATCTAAAATGGGTAAGAAACGCGTCTAAAAATGGAAGTTAAGGGAGATAATTTTGCATCAAAATGCTAGTGAACTCTCTGGAAGATTTGAACATGACCACCTTCCTATATAGAGTGGTGGTTAAAGGATTGCCACCTTGCCCAGAGTGGCGGTTTTGACACTAGAGGTCAAAACTACTCCAAAATGTAGCGAGAAGCTAGGAAAAATCATGCGAGGGATAAGTATGGATGTCTAGGATAAACATATATAATGTGAATGGGTTTTGGAGCTTTAACATCTTCTGAAAGGATACGAATCATCATTGGGGACCTTTTAAACCATTTTTTGGAAATATATCACATGTAATTTTGTTGCATAGAGTTACCCACGTAGGTGTTTGCATTGATAATCTATAAGCTAACAAGGATAGACACAACTTTCAATTCCAATCTCTTTTGTTTCCTTAACCATCTTAAGGAGAATGGAATTCAAATTCTTACTCATAGCCTCAGACTTTCCATTGGCATGAGGTTAATAAAAAGAGGTTGTGTGATGAGATATATTAAAGTTCACACACAACTCACACACCTCTTCATTTTTAAAGGGAGTTTTATTATCTGAGATAATGACTTGTGGGACACCATCTATACAAATTATATCATTTAAGATGAACTTGGTGATAACCGATCTAGATACTATGGTGAGAGGCATGGCCTCTACCAAATTTTTGAAATAGTCAGTGGCTATTATGATGAATTTATAGTCATCTAACGAGGAGAGAGAAAAATTATCTATTATATCAAGACCCCAAGTAGAGAAGGGCCTAGGTGTAAAATATGGTTTTAGAGCCTATGTCGAGATATGTATGGCATGCGAGAGCTCTTAGAATTTTTTTCACTTGCGCATGTATTCTAAAACATCATATTCTAATGTGGTCCAAAAATAACCCATCCAATGAATTTTACGAGTGGTTAAATTCCCTCAAAAGAGGCCACCAAAGAATCAAATGTGGACTTCAAAGAGAATATTTTCCACCTCTTATTCATCAACAAACCTTAATAACATGCCATCCAAGGATATGTGATATGACACATCATTTCCTCCTTTGTTGTAAACTCACTCCCTTAGGATACGACCGATCTATGATGTGATTTATTATGTCACTATGCAAAAATAAGAAGAAATGGGAGGCTTTGTTTCTACATAGAAAACACACACATCATGGAAAACTAGATTAATTAACTCTCTGCAGACTATAGGATTATCCAGCAGCAACTAAGTGATGATCTGTGACATAAGAGGATGATCAAATTTGGGTGGAATGAGCAAAGGTGGTGACATAAGAAAACACTTCACTGACTCAAAAGTCTCATGACACTCAGTTTTCTAGGTTTTACAACATATCTTATTTAGAAAGCCATTAATAGGATGAATGGAGTATGTCAAATTAGGGAAAAACATATGAATTTCCCCAAGCTTTCCAAAGAAATATCAAAATCAGGAATGATCTGTGTGGTCATTTCCAATATTGCTTGAATATTTGTAGGATATACACCAATTCTTTGAGATGAAATGATATAACCCAACAATTTACCTCTCGTGACTCCAAACACATAATTTAATGGATTTAGGGTCACAATGTAATAAATTAATTATGAGAGAATAATATTAAGTAATTCAGAATGATCACCTCATTTCTTATGTTTTTCCATGATATCATCAACATACGTCTCCACACTCTTATGAATGAGATAGTGGAAAATATATGTCATGGCCCTCTAATACATGTCTCTAGTGTTCTTCATACTAAAATTAATGACAACATAACAAAATTTCCCCCAAGTATTAGTAAAGATAGTCTTATTTTGATCATCCTCAGATATATTTATTTGGTTATACCCATAAACTCTGTCGATGATGGATAATAACTCATACCCCGCTATTGCATCAACAATGATGTGAATAGAAGGAAATGGGAAATCATCCTTGGGAGAGGCTTTGTTGATGTCCCTATATTTGATGAAAATATATATCTTCCCATTCTTTTTAAGGACCAGGATGATGTTGGAGAGTCACATAGAATATTCCACTAGCTTAATAAATCCTACCTAAAGAATCTTCATCACTTCCTCTTTCAACATCAAAACGAAATTAGGATTAATATGTATTAATTTATATTTTATGGGATTTACATCAAGATTGGTTACTAGGTTATGAAATACCACATTGTGATAGACACCTTTCATCTCTTTATAACTAAAAACAAAATCCTTGGAGTGTTCTCTGAGTAACTTAGCATGTGCCTCTATTCATTTTATAGAAAATGAAGAGCCAATGTTAAAACTTCTAGCATCCTCTTCCATTCTAATTTTAATGTTGGAAGCACAATGGAATAAGTGGGGGTTTGAATGATTCATAAAATTACTTCAAATCATTTACCATTAATTGAATCATACACTAACATTCATCAATTCACATAAAATTAACCATAGTTTCTTAATTGTGCACAATACATTCAAATAACCATAACACATAAAAGAGAATCATAGACATAAGATTTAAATGTGAACCATCACAAGGAATAAAAACCACTAAAATATAAATATGATATTTCCATGCTTCAAATTTAATGAGGCACCATCCCCACAAGCAACACCAACCCCTAGTTTAGTAGAGTCTAAACCATATAAGGAGCAACAACCCATAATTTAGTGAAGCTTCAATTCAAAAAGGAGGCTAAAACCCACAAAGAATACTAAGAAACAACTCATCCACCTAATTATTATGATATATGAATTTTTGTTTTGGCACAACTAATGGAGATATCTTATTAATCTCACAAACCCTTTCTTAAACCCTAGTTCTTCAATATTTCTATAGCTTCTACCTTCTCAACTTGTATTTCCTCTAAACACTTTTTCTCATGCCTTACATCAATATTAAATCTATAATTATATTTATCATCCTTCAAAACATGCACTTGTACCTATAAATCTCTCTCCGCTAAGTCACACTTCTCACCCATGCAAGACTAGCTTCAAATTGCACCTAAAACATGAATTCAATAAGATTTTCTTGGTTCAAATTCAAATAGACATGTAGGTTTACCTCATTTATCTTGAACAGTAAAACTAAAAAAAATCTCATATGGACTACCAAAATAGTCACATATGAACCAATTAGGTCATCCTAGCCAAAAACCTTGATTCATGCACAAAACATCCTAAAAACCCTGATGTTAGAATGAGAAAAATCCTCTAACACCAAACCTATTTTTATCCAAGATATAAAAAATTACCACACAAGATTAATATTACATTTAAACATTATACATGGTCACAATTTACTATAACCAATCAAATTATTTCATTCAATGGGCCCATTGGATCATTACTTTTTTAAAACATCACCATACAACAACTTGTCTTTACCTTTGATCATCAAGCACACCCAAAATCAAATAAAATATAGCGTGTGACAACTATATGGAATTCTTATGAAATTTAAAGAATTTATATGTGAGTTACAACTCATGTAATAATCACCTTCTCAAACCACAACAACTTTACCCTTCATCAAAACAAGCTACCCAAAAACTAGTTTTGTAAACTCAACCAGTTTTCAACTTTTATCATACTTTAAAGACCTCAAAATTCCTTCAATATATTACATATTTATGCCTATTCACTTTCCAAGTGATAGAAATCATCAAATCAACCATCTCATCCATCAACCAACTCAATATTCCAGCAAAAACATACACGTCCTGAAATAACATTAACCTTATTCTTCACAAATCAACATAAATCACAACCTAAAACATATCCTCATGATAAAATTAATAATTCATTGGAAATATATATGAATTACCTTTCCGTAATATATTATAAATCCTTCCAACTCTAGGTGGAAGGCCTTCAACCAAGCACATCTCTACAAATTTTGTTTTATCCCTTATTAGACTCAAGAACTTACCATTAGCCCAAAATGCTCCATCACACAAAAAATACCTTCCACACTTAATAAAATCATGGAAAAACCTTATACATGATGTTTAAGCACTCCTACAACTTCATCAATCTTGAATAACTCAAATTCATCACTTTACCTCATGTAGCCATTTGCACCTTGATAGAATGAGCACCTTCAATATTTTACCTTCAAATATCAGATAGTAAATTTTTCATACCATCTCCAAATAACAATTTTGATACACCATTGGAAAGGTATGTAAACCAGATTCACAAAAATACTTGAATCATCTCCTAACTCATCTTGTAGCTCTTACAATGTCAATTTCACCACAGGATGCTCAAAACTACCCCAAAAACCAATCCTTGTAGATATGGAACACTTTAATTTTTTTCACATTAACCACGATATGAAACCTTCATGTACATCAAGGAAAATCCCTATGATATCATAAATGCTAATTTATAATTTACCTCAGTCGAGAAAATTTTCCACAAACAAGAATGCTATAGAAACAAGAAAATTTAGGGGGGGCACACATATCAACACATGCTCTATCTTATCTTTCTGAAAAATATGAAATATTCCTATACAACATCAAATCATCAAATTTTCATAATCAATTAAAATATCCTCACTATACTTATTCTTCTGCAAGCTAATCCTAGTTAGATTTTATGTTAGGGTTTCAAACTACACTAGCTTCTTAACTATCGGTCATAAAATTGTGACAATCAAACCACCTCATTATGTTTTTTGAAAGCTTCATAACTAACCTTAGAATCTATTAAAAATATATTATGTCTCCATGCAAAGCATACAATTCACAATGAGCATCAGAAGGTCTAACTTTTCTTGAAAAACACATTGTAACTTACTTGGTTTTAGCAAAACTTCCATCTATTAAAATTTCTTCATCAGTTTGACTTGAAATTTTTAATGAAGCATAATAATTATCTTATCTAACTTTTAATTCTCATCATCTATCTCTGGTTAATCTCAAACTCTCCATCTAATCTCATTTACATGTCATTACCTATCTATTTCTCATTGTTTACTTCCCAAAACCCTCATACAAGGACCAAACCACTGAACACAAACCTGAATCTCACTATTCATGTAATTTATACCATGACCATACTTCTACCATTCACTAAAAATAATGATAAGCTCCATTTGTCATACATTCTTACCATTTTACATGTTCCAGGGCTAGAAATAACCTTGGAATGACCTAACTCAACCAACTAACCTCATGACCTGAACATGCTGACCTCATGCATACCCATAGACACTCATGACATGCTGTACCAACCACCTTTTACCTTATGAAAACCTCCAACAAACTCTATACATATCAAAAAATGACTATATTAGCTCAACCACACACCAAAACACCATAGAGTTCACTAAACCACTTAGTGTACATGTTTGAAACCTGATGAACACATCATGGAGACTCTTATGACCACATGAAACACTATGCCATCAATGGAGTTGACATCATTAAAATCAAAAACACATAATGGCAAAAAATATCCCCCTTTGTCCTTGATGACAATCATCTTTAGAAACATTGATGGAAATCAATAAGACCAACAGACCTACATGAATCATTTCCAAGTTTATGATCCTTCTCTTCCCCTTCGACATCTATGAAAAAGGACACAATGAAAAAAAAAGTGGAAAATGGCAACACACAATGGAAACAATGCATAAAATTATACTTGTACAAAATTCTTCCCCTTGGATAGAAATCTCTCTTCTTTGACTCCTTCAACATCACGAGAAGATCCTCTAGACCTGATATGATCCTCAAAATGTCTCCCCCTGAACATGACATTCCTCATTTTTTCCTTCATTCATGTCACTCAACCTCTTCTTGGCCTTTTTGGCCTCCAAATTCAAATTTTTCACACTTTAGGGCTATAGTCCCTGAATGACAACTTCAATACATCTAATCCAAACTTATAAAATCCATGGAGACCCACATAAAACATGAAATACTAAATTATAGATCCCTTTTAGAAGATAATCTCTTTCTCTATTTAGAAAATACAAACTTAGACAACATACCTTGCTTTCATGACTTGGAGAAAGATCATGCATCACGCAACTATCCTAAAACATATTTTCAATCATTTATACTCTTCTTAGGATGAGATATGTAACTGAGACTTACTTTCCTTCAAGATACATTTCAAACACCTACAATATTCCCTTGTAAGCATAGGTAGACACCATGGATCATTTGAACCACTTTCTTCATGATAAAAATTACACCCCCCTATCATAAAACTCTCATACATACCATTACTCTATCACTTTATTACTTCACAGTCATCCAATATCCATACTAATTGTTACTCACATTTGAGCATCACTGTATTTTAGCATCACTAAAATAGCTAACCTTTTCTTGATGTACCTTTTCTAAGCATCACTACATTTGAGCATTCAAATGTCTTTAGAAGCATATTTTTCTACTGAAAGATGATTAGGCACTACCACAATAACCTCAAAAATTTACAACCTTTGTCTCAGTCCCATTATTTCAAACACCTTTATTAATAACTCACAATAATAACCACAAAACTTGAAAAATTTAAATCATACTCTGGTATCAAAAAAGTGTTCATAGAAAATTTAGAGAATCCGAATATCTGGGAGACACTATGTCACCACTTCTACACAATTTACAGTACACTGCCATCTATGATATTGGATAGTAAGGATAAACAAAGGTTGCTCAATCCACCTTACATACATTTTCCTTTTTTCGAGGAATTACGTGATCTCAAATCACTAAAGAAACTCAAGAAAATTAACCTACTCAGCATACCTTTAGTCTCAAAGAATGCTTCATGAAGAAAATATCTCTTTTAGCAACACACAATACCTGTTAATTTTACCATCTATTGACACAATCAAATTAGTTTGAACTCTTACACGTAGCATAATTTTCATTGTAACTAGGTCTCAAAATCAATATTTTTAACTTTCACATGTCCAGATCACCATAATCCTTGAAGCTCAATCTATCTTGTAATAACCCTTAATCACCATTGTAGTGGTACAAACCTCTTCCACACATTCACAAGGATTTAGAACTTGTACAATCTCAATCACTCAGGACATCTATGATCAATCATAGAATGTACTCATTCTTTGTAATGAAAAACATTTATTGATAATAGGGATCAATTTTTTATCAAAGGACACATGTGCATGAATCTCTTTACAGAAATATATGAATGTAGGATCAGAACTCAGATACGTCTTGTATAGAACAACCCTAGAAAAGTTCAAGATGCCCTTCACACATTTGCAGTTATGAAAACAACAAGAACCTTGAATAACTTCACAATTCTTTGAAAGACATAGGATGGAGGAAAGATATACCCTTACCACCTTTCAAATTTTATTAGTGATGAGACTGTGAAGTAACACTGAAAAATAGTAGCTTGTTATGAGTTGAAACTTCTCACACTAATAAAATTACCTCCTTTAGATGATACCTTACAATTTTGATCTTCTAACTTCTCCTCTTATACCTTCTAACAAATGAGGATTTCAGGGAACCATCACAAACCTTAATCACATACTTCTGATGATTCCCCAACTTAGAAAGGGATATTTTAACTGAGGTACATTCAAATAACTTTAACATCTAGAGATACCTGAAGAAATGTATTAATATCTTAGGAAATTGACTCATACAAAAAAATCCTAACACTTTGAATTCCATTTTATACCTTGAAACCCTTTGATGATCATTTGGTAGCATGAGTTTGTAGAAAACATGTGTCTTATTATTGCACTTTGAATCACACAATGTCATTATCTTCGCTTTTATATAGCCCTCTTTGACCTTGTTAGATGTAACCTTCCATTTTCATTAGATGAATCCTCTTAACCCTCATGCACATATATAATCTTGACTATATCAATTCTCAAAATTTATTAGGATTTTGATTTTGACATGAATGAGAAGCAAACATATTTCCGTAGTCTTGGTTTCAACCATTTTTTCTTCAAGATCACCTCTATCACTATGAAAGGAAACATACCTTAAGATAAAAACATCTAACATTTCATGGTCATTTGAAATCATCCCTGACTCATGGAGATCAACAAAATCTTGTAGCATTTTAGTTTACACGTTTTGACATCATACATACCTTTTTAGACCCGAAAAAACCCTATCATAGACACTGCACATTATATACTACCCATTTTTCATGTTTTCATACATGTTACAGTCTTCCTTGGATATACAAAAACTTCATAAGCTTTGAGTCAACAATGTGCAATATACCTTGTCATCTTCTTCTCCAGAGGAAACCAACTCAACCTACCCTTGTTTTAGATAATCTTAATAGCCTGTAGGTGCTCAATTTTGTTTTCACTATTTTCTAGTCATATTTTGACCTTTTTTGACCTTGATCCTTCATTAAGGAATGCAAAAACCTCCTAGAATCCATCAATAATATCTAATGAAGTCACAGAAACATGCTTCCTATATCAAAGACACTATTTTTTATCCTTTTAGCTACTTGTGAAAATTTTGAAGCTTAACTGTACCCATTCAAAGACAAAAATATGACTTTCATGAAGTCCCCTACACATGCCAACTCTTTAGCTCCCTTAGTGAAGAATTAAAAAAACTTGCACTTCATTCCTTCTTAAAATTTTTTAAGATGCTCATTTTTCAGTGTCCCAATATTGTTAGGCCACCATACTCAGATTTACACCATTTAAGAGAACTCAGATTCATGATTGAATCATAATAGCTTTGACCTAAGAATAAGGTCACACACATAGATTTTCAATGTAATGAACTATATACAAGGTTATTGACAAACCTTGAAACTCAATACGAAAATACTAACTTCTTGATCAATGAGAAACACAAGCCTAAAATAGACTTCAAGACACATTCTTCAAACCTCTAAGAAATTACTTTTTCTTTTAATCCTTGATAGTACCATACTAATTACGTATACCTCAAGAGCATTCTCACAATATACCAAGAATATTTGACAGAGACTTTGATAGACATTGAAGGATTCAACCTTGATAGTATACTTGAAAGATAAATTTTAACAAGGACTCACATTTTCACACCTATGGATTGGCATTATGTTTTAAAACCATGGACCTAAATTTATTCTCATACAAATTTTTACAGATGAATTCATGACTCCTTAGTATATGACCTATTATAGAAAAACAAACCTCTAGAACCATTGCACACACCTTGATGGCTCAAAGACCCTAGACACTTTTGGAGACATGAAGACACCTTCAGACATATGTTTGCATTATGAAAGTAATACAAAAATATTTATATATTTATTGACTAAATTAGAAAAATAACCTTGAAAAGAAACTTTTAAGGACATATGACAAATGAGAGAAAGAAATTTTGACAAACAACCTTTTGAAAGACATCCAAATGACAAATAAGATGACAACATGACAAACTCAGAAACTAACAAGCAACGAAAGATCAAATATGCATGGGAAGAATCAAATTCCATACCTTATCACTCTAGAGGTAACCCAGAGACCTAATTACTTTAACTTATCTTCCACAAGAGCTTGAAAAAATGATAAACACAAATGATCTTCTTTAACAACTACAAACATGCTTCATTGACTTGATCTGGACTTGTTGACTATGTTTGCAACATTGATAGCACTATAATCCTCTTTGAAAACATTTATATACTACATGGTGGGATGAGAATCAGTTTTCATGACCTTCTTGACCCGAGAAACCTCCTTCTTGACCATAGCCGCAAACCTCGTATTAAACTACTTCTTCCTATGGAAAAATCTTGTTATGTGACCAAGTATTTAACAATTGAAAATATCAACACTTATCTTACTTCTAGGCTTAATCACAATCAATTTCCATCCAAAATATTTATCTTTATGCCCATAATAACAACATGAGTGACACTCACCCTTGAAAACACCTACTTCATTTCTAAATGACCTTCTCTTGTAATCTCTAGCTCTATGACCAAAATCATCACAAACAAAGCAATATCCATTGATATAAGTAGCATACCTCATAGAATTGGGTTGTCTAATAGTATTATACCTTAACAAATCACTCTACGTTGTCACTTTCAAATCTGATTTAGAACTTCTACAAACATCACTATCATTCTTTTTTTGGTTTTCTTCAAACCCTAGGTATACTTTATCATCATTTTCTTGTTGACCTTCTAAAACCCCATCAAGAGATTTGGAGATCTTATCAAGCATCTCAGTCATCCTTACCCTACTAGATGCATTTTACAAATCAGATTCTAGGATCTTTGACTTCTATTCAAACCTAAAACAAGAGCCTTATTTCTCCTTTAGGGCTTTAGAAATGATTTCCACTTGAGATTTTAAACTATTAATGTCTTGATAATGCTCTCTTTCCATGTCCTTGAGATTATTTTTGTAAGAATTGATACATGACCAAGCTATTTCATTCATCGTTAATATAGCCTTAACATCTGAAGACTTGTCCATTTATTTTACTTCTACGATCTCTTTCAAGATGTTAGACTTGCTTCACAATGACCTATTATGATACCAATTATTGGAAGAAAAATAGATTGAGAGGGCGGGGAGTGAATCAGTCCTACAGTTCCATCAATTTATTTACCATTAATTTAATTATAATTAACATCCATCCCTTCACATACAGTCAACCATAGCTTATTAAATTTCCACAAAACATTCAAATAACCTTAACACATAGAAGAGAGCTCATAGAAACAATATTTAAGTGGGAAATCATCACGGGGAATAAAACCCACTGAAATGCAAAATTATATTTCCATTCTTTAACTTTAGTGACGCACCAACTGCACAAGGAGCACCAACCCCTAGTTTATTAGATCACCAACACTACAAGGAGCACCAACACCTAGTTTATTAGATCACCAACACTACAAGGAGCACCAACCCCTAATTTAGTGAAGCTCCAACTCCACAAGGATGATAAAACCCCATAATAATACAAAGCAACAACTTAGCCACCTAATTATGATGACCTCTAAAACAAATTGTTCCACAGTAGATGGTGATCTCTTATTCAGCTCACAATCCCTTAGTCAAACCCTAGGTCTTCAATCTTGATCTATCTTCTTCCTTGTCAGCTTATCTTGCCTCTAAAAAATTGTTATCATTCCTTCCATAAATCTTAAACATGTCATGTTTTTTATCATCCTTCAAAACATGCACTCATACTTTCAAATCTCTATCCTCTAAGTCACACTACTCACCCATGCAAAACTAGCTTCAAATTGCACCAAAAACTTGACTTTTATAAGCTCTTATTGGTTCAAATTAAAAATAAGTAGGTTTCCCTCCTTTATCTATACCATACCAGCTTACAAAAATCCCATATTCATCACCACAATAGTCACATATGACCCAAGTAGGACATCCTAGCCAAAAAAATTCATTCATGCATCGAAAATCCTCATAATATTGATGTTAGAATGAGAAAATTACTCTAACACCAAAAATATTTTTATTCAATCTCTAAAAATAGCTACACATTAGTAATATTAATTTTATCTAGAATATATGGTATCAAATTAATCTAACCAATAAAATTATTTCATATAATGGGCTAACTAGCTCATTACCTTCACAAAACAACACTTTACAACAACCTATCTTTACCTTTGAGCATCAAGCACTCCCAAGATAAACTAAACTATGGAATGTGACCAATGTATGAAATTCCAAGAACGTTTATATCACTTATGTGAAATTTATAACTCGTGAAACATTCACCTTCTCAAACCACAACAATATTACCCTTCATCAAAACTAGCTTCCCAAACACCAAATTTTCAAACTAAACTAGTTTATACCCTTTCTGAAACTTTCAATACATCCAAATTCACATGTTTCACTTTTTAGGTGATATTAAGCATCAAATCAACCATCTCATGCATCACCCAACTCAATATTCTAGAAAGAAAAAACTCTCCTGAAATAACAACTACCTTCTTCTCCACAAATCGACCTGAATGAAAATGAAAAAAAAAAATAATGAGAAAATAAATAACTAATTTTAAATATATCTGAGTTACCTTTTCATAACATATAATAACACTTTTTAACTCCAAGTGGAATACCTTTAACCAGGCACATCTTTGCAAACTATTTTTTGTCCCTTCTTGGAAACAAGAGCTTACCATTAGCCCAACATGCTCCATCACACAAAACATAACTTCCACACTTAAAAAATCATGGAATAACTTTATACATTATTTTTAATCACCCAAAAACCTTCACCAAGATTGAATAAATCATATTCATCACTTTACCTCATGTAGCCATTTACACTCTACTAAAATGAGAACCTTCTAGATTTGACCTTCAACAAACAAGTAATAACTTTTTCATACCATCTATAGCTAAAATTTTATATACCATTAGAAATATATCTAAACAATCTTCACAACACAACTTGAATCATCTCCTAACTCATCTTGTACCTCATGTAATGTCAATTTTACCACAAGCTACTCCAAACTACCCCAAAAATCAGTCCTCATAGATAGGGAACACTTTGCACTTTTTCACCTCAAACATGATCATTAAAATTCATTGAAATCAATAAAAATTCCTTGCATATAATTTTAAATGTGGCAAATATTATATAAAATTTATAAACCGAAAACAAAGAAATTGATTCCTAAATCTAATCTATTCAATAATACCTTAGATTGAGCTACATGGAAGGGAGAAAGAAATGCCATACATTCCCTTAAAAAATTAAGATATCCCTTGATTATTTGGATGTGGTCAAGATGTTGGTTTGAGCCTGGTTTCTTCATATTTTGGAGTCACTTGGGCAACACCAATCCTTGATTTCTTGATGAATGCTTGATGAAGGATGAAGGATTGGATTTAATATGGATGATGGATTGGTTAAGTGATAAAAATGGAAAACTTTTATCATGGATTTCAAAGTTGTATTTCATGGAGGAGGAGATCTTAATTTATAGTTTCTAGGTGGAGGATACAATGGCTAAGATGAAGTCATGTTGTATTTGAATCAATGGTTGAGAGAGTATGAGAAGAATGGAGAATTATAGAATGGAGATTGCTAGAATTTGATAGAATCCTCCATTGAATTAAAAATTGAATGGAGGGAGGGAGATAGATTTGAATTTTCAAAAATTAAAGATGAAAATTTAGAGAGGGTTCTAGAAATAGAAACCTATAGATTTAAAGGTGTTAGGGTGTGATTAGGAATAGAACTAGATTAGGTTAATAAATGATGATTAGGAGTGAGGTTACATGGAAATGTTAGATGTAGGGTAGGTGAGTAGGTAGATATAGGAATATTAGATTCCTATAAAATATTAATAAGGATTATAATAGGATAATAATAATTAATATTTTGATTAATTTTTATATATTTGAAAATGGATAACATAAAAGATTAAAGGGATAAATTATATGATTAGATAAATGAACCAATTAAGATGAAGAATAAATGGATTAATGACGATATTAGGATTAAATAATATAAAACATTAATCTTACGATTAATTATTACATGGATAATGTTGGGATGCTTGTGGGACAAATTAATCATAATTAATCATGTCAACATTTTAGATGTCTACAATCATAAATGCTAATTTAGACGTTACCTCATTTAAGAAATGTTTCCACAAACTAGAAATCTTGAAAAAAAATCATATTCAAGAGGGGCCCACATATCACCACTTGATCTATGTTACCTTTATTGAAATATGAAAGATTCATATAAAACATCAAATCTTCAAATTTTCTTAATCAATCAAAATAGGTTCCCTATACCTATTCTTCTACAAGATTCTCCTAGCTAGGGTTTCAAACCACTTTAGCTTCTTAAAGATCATCCATAAAAAACATGACAATCAAAACACATCATTATTTTTGTGAAAGATTAATAACTAACCTTAAAATATATTCCAAATATTTTAGATACACATCTAAAGAATACAGTTCATAACAAGCATCGAAAGGTCTAACTTTTATTGAAAAACACAATGTAACTTACCTAGTTTCAACAAAACGTGCATATCTTAAAATTTATTCAGCACTTAAATCTAAAACTTGTCCTAAAACATCATGAAAATATTATATAACTTTATATACTCACCATATAGCTCAAAGAAATATCAAACCATCCAATTTCATTTAAATTTGTTTACCTACATGTTTCTCAATGTTTACTTCCCGAGGACCTTATAGAAGAACTAAACCACTTAATGATGACCCCAAACTCACCATACATGCCATATATACATTCTCCATGTTGTTAATATATGATAGAAAATCAACACATGACCTTCTTCACACCCGATCTCTCGAGGTCATGCCAAGAGAGCCGATGTAGAATGGATGTGGATGTGAGTGTCATGATGGCGATCAAGCTAGCTAGGAAAAATTATGTCTTCAACATGCAATATTGGGATCTACAAGTTTAAGGAAAAGAATAATCTCCTAACCTCAAGCACTATGATTTCTCAGTAAGATATAATAGCTTCTCCGAGACTCTAATCTATATTGAGCTCCATTGATATTTTGATTATTGGTTGTTGAACACGTGGAAAGTGACATACGGGTGCCTTGTATGGATATCCAGAAAAGGTCATGGAAGTGAGAAAAAGAGACATAGTGGAGCCACATGGACTTATGGGTTATTTTATAGTCTAGTCTAGAAAGTATTAGCCTGATCAACTTCTATGTTTAATAAGGAAAGTTGTGTAATAATGTCTTGTGGAAGTGTTGAATATCTGAATACTAATTTACACAAACTAGTGTAAATGTCTAACTGTTCAGTAGGCATGTTGGGGTGTGGAACTTGAGGATCACAACCAAATATTCATGGAGCTTATGGCCCTTGTATGGTCATTTGTGTAATCAAACCCAGTTGCCAGGAGTAGTCCAATAATCATAGGCTTGATTATCAGGGATGTTTAGTTTATTTAGTTCTATTTAATCACCAAAAGTTGTAGGTGTGTGTAAGAATGTCAAATGTAAAATTGTATCAATGTCAGTCATTAATTCTAGTCCTTTGGGTTGTGGGACCAAGGGATCAAAACTATAAGTATTTTCTTGTTGTGGACTATTAATGTTCATATAGAATGAAATGAAATTATTTTAATAAGAAAACTAACTATTAAAGGAACTATAATCTATGTTCTTGGAGTTTTCGCAATATATCAGCATAAAACAATAAAAATCAGACTAATATCAAAGGAAATATTTTTTTATCTTTTCTCATTTTTAAGCAATAGATTATAATCTAAGAAATAAAATAAAGAGAAGTAATCAACCAAATGTAGTTGGTTACTTGTGCAAATATGTCAATGTAATAAAAAAACAAATAACCTAATCCAATAAAAAACCTTCAAATCGTACCTCAGAGGTGAAGAACAAATCATGACCCTAAAAGAGCTATTGTTCCCCACAACTTCCCTGGTAATGTTAAACAGAAATTTGCTAATGTTTGATATACTTGTAATTGCCTAACCTATCGAAATGAATTTTTTTACTACTTTATTTGATATGCAATTGAAACTAGTGATTTGAAATTGACAATTTAATAAATAAAGAAAACAAATACACAATACCAACCTGGATAAACAAGAGCTTTAGGAAATTTGGTTGTATCTGTACTTGTCCCCTTAGTTTTCTCCTTTCTTTCTCCAAGTGTTCATATGAGTCCAAGGGATTGGGAATGCAAGAACATCAGCAGGAGGATGATGCTTGAGAAATGGTAGCTTGAAGGTAGTTTGGATGCAATGCAAGTAGAAGAGAGATAACACAAGAGATCTAATCTTGGTTATGTAATTCCTAGCAAGATTGTGGCATAAATACAATGCAAGATACATAAAATTCTTAGGCCTTTTGCTTGAATACAAGCATGGAATATATAATAATTGGGGTTGGGATGTTCCTTCATGCACATGGAAAGAAGAGGTAGTTCCAACAAACTAAAGCACATGCAAAAATAGAAGAAGGAAGGAGAACCAAGCAATCAAAAATATTTTTAGGCAATTTGGCCCACGGATGCATGCTAAAAGTAAAGTTAAGTCAATCATCGTATGTTAAAAACAAGCATTACAGAATCTAGAAAAAATGGTCACAGTCGCTGCCCTATTTGGCTGGTAGTTTCAAAACCGCCGCTTAGGTAGGGTAGTTGTTCTAGCGGTTAAGGCCAAAATATGTGTAGAAATAGGAAAAAAGATGGAAAAGTTAGAGGAAGGCTAAATAAAGATGTCTAGGCAAAAAATATATACACTACGAATGGGTTTTGTGGCTTGAACACCCTCTTGAAAGGACTTGAATCATCATTGGAGACTTTTGTAACCATTTTCCGACAATGTAGCACATGCAATTTTTGGTGGGTACATATTTCCTCCTTAGAGAAGTGTCTTAGCCATGAAAAGGTGTAAAACATAGAGTCCGAGTATGGCATTCCCAAAATGGGGAGTTAGAAGCTATACCTGACATGCCTGTTTGTCAAAATGTCACCATCCAAACTCACACTACATGTTTGTCTGTTTGCAAGAGAAAGAAGACTAAAGTGCAGATAGAAAAAATATCAAAAAATAAAAAATAAAACAAAACAACAAAAGGAATTACCATTTATGTGGGGATATAGAGATATACCCACGCCAACGCTCCAACCCTGTAAACACATACACTCAAAATGAGGTCAAAACATCATATATATATATATAAATAACTCATTTTTAAAATAATTCATTTGTGCATATTTGATTTGGTGAATTTGGAGATTTGGGCCCACGTTGTCCATTTTTTACAAGAGTACAACCAAAACGATCATTACAAAATCATGATCATACCTCCATGAGCGGGAGATCAACCAGCGTGGTCTAAGGTTGGTTCTTTTCACTTTTTCTTTTTCATACCTAAAATGTAAAATGTTTGAAAAGTTTACCTAGGGTGAGACTATTTTTAAAATTTCTTGTCTTAAATGAGTCTCTAGGGGGGGGTGGCACCCATAGGGCAGTCTTTTATTTTCTTAAAAATGATCACTTTTTGTGTTTTTCAACATTTTTTAAGGGTTAAGGGCGTATTTTGAAAATCAGCTCAGGACCACCACCTAAAGCAACGCGGAAGTCACGGGACCAGTGCCCTACTAGGGAGGTGGTCCTAGAAACGTTTCCTTGCATTGGGCAGTGGTTCCGAATAGAATTACCTAAAACATGCATTAACTTGATTTTTTTTGGATTTTTTATATTTCGTCATGTTTTTGGTGAGCTTATCTTCTTGTATACATTACTTTAACTTGCTCTTTTTACCATGTTTTGGTGAATGAAAAAGAATGAGGAGTACATACACTTGAGCTGAGAGAGGGAGTGTGATTGGCTCCATGGGATCTTGGATTAGTTAACATAGGCAAATAGGGACACTCTCTAGAGGGCATGCATCTAGAGGATTACACGCGTGCCCCATGCTGCCCCTACTAGTCACATATTATGTGCCTTATTTTCTTATTATGATGCAGACTGGAACACTTTCCAGTTGTTGGGAGCCAAGGGTGAGTGGACCATCACCTTGGAGGATGTATATTGCATTCTTGAGCTCTCAATACTTGCGAGGAGACTGAATTTGGAGACAACAGGATCTAGGGATGAGATGACTCGGTGGGCCACCTTTATGGGAGACATCATTGTTTTATTTGGTTCAAAGAATGGAACGAGATATGGTCCATTACCATTGCTCCTATTCCTATCATCTATAGAGTCATCATGGACATATTTTCCTCCCAACTGATCAGGGACAAGGGAGGTGACACCCTTCTATATTTTTGGGCTCCTATTATTGTACAGATCAAGGAACATGACCATATATAGGCCTGGGGAGAATAAATCCTAGGAAATATCTATCATGACTTGTAAAGGGTAGTCAGATTGCAGGAGTAGTCAATGAGCCACCCCACTCTTGTTATGAGCTGGGTTTATGAGAGCATCACCCCCTATGTAAGGGGAGTACATGTATTAGATCCAGGGGTTTTCCGGAGAAGAGAGGTGTATAACTATGTTAGTTCTTAGGACACCACATCAGCCAATGGATTCTCTGACCACAAAAGACATGGTTGTAACTCCCTACTAGGACATGGTAGGGTTATGGGGATAGGAGATGATAACATTGGTAGCTTGTTCTACCACAGGAAATTTAGTTGACAAGGCCAGGAGATTTGAGACTCATCGATTTGATCAGGTCCCTCAATAGTTTAACCTCCCATATGTTGACATACTTCCCCTAGTAGTACCAGTTTATAAGACCATTCAAGAGGTCCAAAATGGCCCTCTAGGGGATCCTGGCAGGACAGTGGTTACCATAAGAGTGCATATAATAGTTAGGCATGTGGTTTGTGATTGGCGGGAATTTGGCACCCATTAAGAACCTTTTCTTAAGATTGTGGTTGATCCTTCTCATAGTGGAGAGGAGGATGAACCCATTGAAATAGAATTTTATTATGAGGAGCAAATGGGAAAAAAGACTGAGGACAAGTTAGTCAGGGAGGAGATGGAGGATGAGGGGGTTCGTGTTGAGGCTAGTGGGGCAGCCCATATGGAGAAGGAAGAGAATGATCCTTAGTGGCATAATACTCAGGATATGCTAAGAACAACGTATGAGGATGTGAGTGCGGAGAGAGAGACATCAGTCTTAGAGGAGACACTTCCTCATGTTGGGGAGGTGGATGATGAGTTCATTATTGGACAAAATTTCACCTCTAGCTTTAGGGAGTCCCTGCAGCCAACAGTAGTAACCACTGATCCTACCTAGATGCCTGGAGATCAAAGTATATTTAATACCCTTCTCTCAACTTTGTTACTTGAGAGTGTTTGTTTGGTACTCTATTTTTATTTACATTTTTTGGTTTTCTAACTCACTTGTTTCTTATTCTTCTCTTACTTACAGTGACTATACAGGAGTGGAGAGAGCTTATCTGATGGATGTGCATGGACACCCTATTGATTCCCTCTGGGAAGAGCTGAGCCAAGCTAACTAAGGATTCAGGTTAGCCATTAGCAATCGGCAGACACATTGACATGTTTTCTCTTATTTGGAGGATAGCAGAGGTGCTGACCTCGCTTCGTACCCAGGTGGCTGAATATGAGACTTGCAAGTGTTTGATGAGGCAGAATCATTCCCATAGTAAGACCACAACCAGTGGCCACCACCATGAGCATTCACACCATTCAGTTCATTCCCAATGTCATCGCAGCCATAGTAGGGTCCCTGGACATGGCCGTGCACCATTTGAGGGATCCCACAATGAATGATAGGCCATTGGGTTGTTTATTACTTTGTTTCCATTTCATCAGGCACTAGATGATTTTTTTGTATATCTTGGGCTCATAGCGAGCGTTTTGACCACGCCTTAGCATGTGATGGCATTGTATACAAACTTGACTCACCATGATATATATAGACTTTTATTTTTGGTTCGATAATCCATTATATCTAAGTTGAATTTATTTTGGCCTATTTCTCATGTGTACTCTAGATGTTTATAATTTATGTTTTTCTATGCTTTTCAGAATGCATGTAGTGGGTATGAAATGATAAAAAAATGATTTATCTTTTTTGTTGTGTATTTTATAACACTGATATATGATGATGCAAACACAATGTGATGTTAAACTTTAGTTTCTTTAAGCAATCTTTGATACTTCATGTTGTCTTGGCAAAACATGGTGATAAAATGATATGATAAGAAAATCTACTTGACCCACTCTTGACTCCACACAACCAGTAGGATGTGAGGGATCATCACCAAGAGCCAGAAAGGGCACAAGTTATGAAAAATTGTTGAATGGTAATGATGAGGGAAAGAAAATGGTTTGATAAGAACCAAATTGAGACACTACAACCTCACCCTACTCAAGTTACTTCATATTTTATAATTTTATTTACTTTCTAGTTTATCTAGACTTAGATCCATAGATGACTACTTGGTTGACAAAATCTAGTTGTGAGGTTGTAAACTCTTTTGGAATTTTGGACATCTAACTCACCTTGTTTTTACTTATGATTTCATAATATTTGAATGGATTGTTTCTAACTTTCAATTTTATCAAAGAGACCACCTACACCTTACCCAATGCTACATGTAGGAAGCATGGGCTCATCACCGTGGACAAGGGATAGGCAAGTATGGGCATTTCTCTCCTTTCTCAACCCTACATAACTAGTAAGAGATGCATGCTCAACACCAAAGGTTTGTAGGGAAAAGAAATGTGTAAAATAATTTTTTTTTGGATTTTCATTTGACTTACTTATTTAGGAAAACAAATTAGTATGTTCTAATTTCCAAAGAGATATTTATAGGATAGATGTGAAACCATGAAGATTCTAGAACAAAATATAGGCAAAGACACCTGATCTAGAAAGAGACTATAAGAAGAACCGAGTATGCAAGCCTTGGTATGGATATGGTCAAAACTTTGTCTTATCCTGTTTGAATTGATAAAATGATTCAGAAACAATTGATGATACCAATAAAATTTGAAGAGATATGATTTGAATGTGTTGCCATTATTTTTAGAAGTTTTTAGGAGTTTCTATAAAATAAGTCCCTTAATCAAAAAATTTAGAGAATGAACTGAAAAATTAAAGTGCATTACAGATGCAGTAATGTACCTATGAAAAATACTAATGGATCATGCATAATACCTTTTCAGGTGAAGAGAGTTCACATATTCATTAAAATCCTTACCCTTTAGTGTACACAGGAAAAATTCCCCATTTTTGTAGTCTTCTACTACATGATATGGACCCAACCACTTGGGTCTAAATTTTTTTCCTTTGCCAATATTTTTGTCTATCTAGCTACTAAGTCTTAAGACCAAATCTCCCTCATATATGTCATGCTCGTAGACTTTCTTGTTGTATTGCGGAGCCACCTAGTCAACATAAATGTTGTGTCGTTGTTCAACATTGATTCTAGCCTAATCAATACTTTATAACTGAGAGAGTCACACTTCTTGATAGCCTTCTTCTCCTAAGATTCCTCGCAACAAAATACAGAGACTAGGTATTTTGACTTCGAGTGGTAAAACCATTTCCACACCAAATACAAAAGAAAAGGGGGTTTCCCTACTGGTGTTCTAACTGATGTTTGATATGCCCAAAAGGTCAAAAAAAAATTGAAATGCCAATCTTGTTTTTTCTCCTTAACATTCTTAAGGAGGATGGACTTTAATGTCGTATTCTTAACCTCAGCCTATCCATTGGAATATGGATAATAAAGAGAAGCCATGTGATGAATTATCTTTAAATTTGCACACAATTCATGTACTTCACCATTTTTTAAAGATGTGCCATTATCTAAGATAATGACTTGTGGGACCCCATACCTACAAATGATCTGGTTCAATATGAACTTAGCAATCACATAATCAGGTATAATGGTAAGAGGCATAGCTTCTACCTACTTGGTAAATTACTTTGTGGCCGTGATTATAAATTTATGGCCATCTATTGATGAGGGAGAGAATTTCCCTATCAAATCCAGGCCCCACGTGGAAAAGGGCCATGGGGTTTCAAATGGTTGTAGAGATTGTGCCTGTATGTGGATTTCATAGGATAAATTTTGACATTTGTGGCATCTGCGCATGAACTCTATTGCATCATGCTCTAGAGTGGGCCATAAATAGTCCATCTGATGTATCTTTCGAGTAATGGTGTGGCCAGCGAAGTCGCCTCCACATACTCTTCTATGTGATTCATTAAGAATTTTTTCATATTCTTCTATGTCAACACATCTTAACAACATTTCGTCGAAGGCTCTATGATAGATCACTTGTTCCAAAATAACGTACTTAGCTACAATGACACGTAATCACCTTCTTTGTTACAATGTTGCCCCTTCTGGATATATATGGTCCACTATAAAATTAATGATGTCAGTATACCATGGATACACAAAAATGGGGGGCCTTGTCTCAATGAAGTATACACACTCATCAGGGAAGTTTAGATCTACTAGATTACCTCCATCCAATATATTATTAGCCAACCATTCCACAATTATTTTTCCTTTGACGGATTTTTGGTTAACAAATGTTAACTAAAATTCTACCATCAAAGTTATGAAGCACCCAAAATTTTTAGATAAGGATCCTTGTGTGAGGAATGTCTGTAAGTGATCTGACTTAATAATAACCATTGTTTTTTTATTCAACATATAATCTCTCAAATGATTTGTCACAAAAACTATGGCAAGGCATTCTTTTTCTTCCTAGGTGTAATGTGTCTCATAATCAAGAAAAATTCGACTAATAAAATAGACTGCATGCTCTCATTTATCATCATCCTCTTGAGCCAACATGTAGGCTAGTGAAGCATTTGTAGCTCACGAATACAAAATCAAAGGGTGATCTTTCGTAGGTAGCATGAGTGTGGGAGGGGACAATAAGAATCGACTAACTGACTCAAATGCCTTATTGCATTCGTCTGTCCAATCAATGCAGCAATCCTTTTTCAACAAATTATTGATTGGGTGAATAAAAAATGTCAAGTCAGGGATAAAACTTTAGATTGCCTAAAGTTGTCCAAGAAAATATCTGATGCAAAACTTGTCCATGGGCGGAGTCATTTCTGTTGGTGTCATTTTTGAGCTTGCAGCTTATTGCCCTAATTTTTTCAAATCTATATGTGCTCAAAAAATGTTTTACCCTTTGAATTGATGGTCTAAAATTCTTCCCCTCCAGTTGGATGCTTTAAAATCCTCACAAACTTGTTGTTTTTCCCTAATTTGAAAGAATAATCCAAGTTTGCCCTTTTCTGTGCCCTATTTTTTCCAATTTTGTCGGCTATGTCATTTTTCCCTTTGCTAGATCATGAAAAAATAAAATTTGATCAATTCATACTTGTTTGTTTTTGAAAATCCAATCCCAAGGTTGAAAATGTTGTAAAATCATGCTTCAGTTGATTCAAAATTGACAAATCTGCCATCCTTGGTGAAAAAATTGAATTCTAGGGCATCCCTGGAATTTTTTACGTTTTGACGGTCAGACGGGCGTCATTTTTTCATCAAATTCATCCTCAGTAGGTATTGGAAATGTGGCGGGTTTGTATTGGCTAAGGAAAGGTGGGGAGGAACTCTAACTTTTCATTTTTTACCTTTTCAAGAAAATGGGGCATTTTCGGGCCCGAGGCCCCATTTTTTCCAAATTGCCTACGTGGCATGTTTTCATTGGCCGAGGGGATGCAGGTGGTGGGAGGACTTAGAGTTTTTTGGCTCTAATTTTATAAAGTTTAAAAACCAATTTTCCCCCTGCTCCAATTAAAGGAGGACACGTGGCAGCATGGCGGCGCAGAGCGGGTCGGCAGCTGGCAGAGGGAAAAGGGGATTTTTTCCCTTTTTTTCACAAAAAATGTTAAAGTAAATTTTTGGCTCGAAAGCTTGGGCCAATCGCAGGTGGACACATGTCCATGAAGGGTCAGAGGGAAATGTGGGCCGCGGAGTGAAATGGGGAAATTTTTGCACCTTTTTTACAAAATGGATAAAAGGCAAATTTTTCCCCGAAACTCTGAAACAAATCAAGAGAGGACACGTGTCCTGAAAGGTCAAAAGGGATGCGTGTGGTCAACATTGAAGTTTGTGAATTTTCAAAAATTTGTAAGGGAAGTTTGAAGGGAAGAAAGGGAGATTTGGACCCGCAGTGAATAGGATGGTGCCCATGGTGGGGATAATTTCGGAGGCGTGGGCCCGCGGAGACAAAGTGGAAAATTTTCCCTTGGATTAAAGGGAGTAAAATGAAGATTCAACCCATGGGTCCTTAGCAAATGAGAGATGGATGCATGGCAGAGGGCAAGGCAAGTCATAGGGCTGGTAGAGGCAGGAAGGAAATTTTTCCCTTTTTCCAAAAATACTCAAAATCAAAATTTGATGCACTGGTCCTGCTAGTGAATCACAAGGAGACACATGACAAGGGAAAAATCAGAGGTGCGGGCCCATGGGGAAAAAGTGAAAATTTTCCCAATTTCCAAAAAGGGTCAAAATGCGTAGAATTAAAGCATGATTTCAATGGGACCCACCATATGCCACATGTTAGCTCCAAATTTCAAGAGTGGAGGGGCAGAGAAAAAAGTCAAAATTTTCCATTTTTCCAAAAAAATGTGGAAAAGTCAAAAATGATCCCAATTTCAGTCCCAATTGTTTTTGGACATGTGGATCAGGCCCAAGAAGGCAAGCGGGGAAAGGTGGCAAAATTTTCCAAATTTTCAAAAGGTCGCAAATACATTTTTTTAAAGGCATGGGCCCGATCCAATCATTTTTTGACATGTGTCCCACCTTATCCAAAGTTTAAAAAGGTAATATTGAGCGTATTTTTGGATTGCATCTTCCACATGGAGGGATGATATTAAAGGTTTATGTAAGATCAACGGTTGCTGTGTAATTTCATTTTTTGGCCACCATTTTTCCTCCAGGAAGCTTGGAATCATGATTTTTTGCATCAAAATTCATCAAATTTATAGTGATTTTGTGTCCTCTTGGCCTTCCACCCCCCCGGATCATTGGCATCACTTTCATGGCTTAATTAGGCTTTGACTTGTGATGTTTTTATAAGGTAAATTTTTGCCCCATGGCCAAAGCAAGCATGTGAAATGAAAAATCAAAAGTTGCAGAGGTAATTTAAAAGGGTAAAAAGGTGAAAATGATGAGTAAGAGGTGTTTGCATGCCTCAATGATGAAAAACATGCCTCTAGGATGGATAATGATCCAGATATTTGTAATGATTTAATCTTTTTGGCACACCTGGCAACATGCGAGTGTTTTTCTGTTTGAGGTCATTTTCATTGAATCATGAAGAGTTGTAGTAACAGAATTGATCCCATGACATATTCTGTGCTTGGGAAAGAAGGCTCCAATGTGGCATAGGGTATATAGTGCATTTTGGAGAATTTGTAAAATGAGGGAGTTGAAAATTACGGGCAAATTTTGAGAGAAAAATCATTTTCTATGAAATCCACCAAAGAACCAGGTTAATGTCTCATGTGTTGGAAATTCGTGTATGTGAGTTGTTACAAGTGTATAGCCATCACACAGCTCTGAGATTGTTCATGTAACTCTCCCCTGCTATTGAATCTAACAATTTTTGAATTAAATCTATGTTTTCTTTGGGCAATATGATGTTTGTTATCATTTTAAATGCCTGCAAATAAATTTTGTTGTTCTTGTTGCAATCTTGCATTGAAAGTCTTTAGAAGTCACACAGGATCTCCATTTCTAGTTGATAGTTTAGTGGCATTTGCAATCTCATATTCAGAAGAGCCTTCATCTGATAAGGAGATAAACAAATTTAAAATCACTTTACCTTCCTTGATTGCAGATATTTCTTGTAAGCCTTTGGGGGTACCTTAGGCATGTGGTTTGAACATGGATTTTTGTGTTTAATTGAGTTCTTTACTTCAAGATTTTGTGGTGAGTTCTCAAAGACTGTGTGAAGAGTGCAACCTGGGCTTCCATTTGTGCCTCTTCTAGTTGAAAGAACATCCTGATTGTTTTAGGCATTTCATCTGATAGTTGTTCAAGTATTGTAGTGGTTGCCAAAGATCTGATCTATCCCAGTTTGTCTTGTCAATCCCCCACCAAAAAATCATCTAACAACAAATATCCTATCATGTACTATCCCTTGATTTGCATTTGTATACCTACAAAAGATCAAAATCCATTTGAAAAAGTATGCATAATAGATTAGGATTTCCAATGTCTCTAGTAACCTTTGCCTTGTTTTGAGAACATACCCATGTTTTGAGAAGTGACAACTTGTGAGATTTCAAATCTGGGGTGTTGATCATGTTTTCATCAAGGTCTCCATCATAGAATTTCAAGCAAAGAGAAGGACATCTTCATCTCCTTCACCATTACAAGGTTACAAAATAGGTCATCTTACCTTGGTTGCAAGGCACAACCTAAAACAGCTAGGACAAGATCAAGTCCTATTGGAGTGCTATCCATTTCTCCACAAACCTGAGTGCCAGCTAGACCATATCCCTAGCTACCAATGACATACAACATGGTCTAATTTGTCCTTAAGCTCCATGACATATCTATGGTGCTGCTCAGACTGAAAAGGAGAACAAATTTGGATACCAACACGAGTGCCACCATTGCCGGGGACTTCTTGGAATTTCTTGGTGTTTTTGAAGTGTTTGAAGAGTTTGAGCACTTGTTTATTCAAGTATTTGAGCTGGTACATTGTTAAAATATCATCCTATGCTTCAGATCTACAAAATTTTTAAACAAGGGTTTCAAGTTTTGTCTCCCATTTTTCCATTTACTAGCAGTTCATACACTTTGGGTGCATTGTGATTGATTGATTTAAGAAGAAGAAGGTCTGATTTATAAGGATTTGCAAGGTTTTTAGTGCTAGCAAATATTTGATAAATTATTTTAGTGCATTCTTGCACAACTAAGGTGAAATTCCTTAGTGGCGACTCCATGCTGATTTGATCTTGAAAATACCAGTGTCTTAAGCTTTCTGTCATTTATTTTTGTGTTGCTAACCTCTGTAAAACTGGAAGGAAGAAGATCTCTCTTCCTTAGAGAATCTACTAAGAAATTGTTCTCAGAGTCAAGAAATTCAGAGTTGGAAGGGAGAAGAGTTTGGAAAGTGGTTAAACACAAGACATCAGGCAAAGATATAGCCATTGGTGAGAGAGATCAGCCTTTCGTAGAGGACTATCACTCTTCTTCAAGTGATTCTGATTCAAGAAATCCTCTCATAAATTTGTTTACCTCAGCTAGTGGAGGTCCTTCTACTATACCTGATAAGTTCCTTCTCCAATTTACACCTCTATGTTTTAATTCGAGTAAAACTTTCCAAGAAAATCAGCACTTAGAGAATACCAGTCTTGTGAATCACATTCTTGAGCCCCAAAGATATAGCACTCCTCATCAGCTTGTCTCACATCCAAGATCACCCCCACAAAAAAATATGGCTCAGCCTAGACCTCCATTTGTTGTTAACACCTTTGATCCTATAAATTTTAGAGGAATGGATGGTTACCCAAATATTGTCCCACAAGATGTCAAAAATAGGTTGCCAAAATTCCAGGGTAACAATGTTATTAATGGTGATCAGCATCTCAAAATTTTTGATAATATGATGGAAGATTTTGAGATAGAGTTTGAAGATGTGTATATTAAGTTGTTTATTCATACACTAGAAGAAGATGCTAGGGATTGGTACAAGGATCTACCTGATAACTCTATTGATTCATGGACTGAAATAAAAAATGTATTTAGGTTACAATATGGTGACAGGACTGATCCTAGATTTATTTTATCTGAGTTTGATAATATCAAGAAGAACCCTAATGAATTATTCCATGACTTCAACACAAGGTTTAACAAAACTTTGAGAAGGTTTCCTATTGGTTTGAGGCCTTGTCATGAAACTTGTTTAATCTATGCAGATGCATTTAATAAGAAGGCAGCCTATTACCTAAGAGACAAGAACCCAACCAATCTAAGACAAGCTTTCACCATGGCACTTCAAATTGAGAAAAATATCAAGGTTGTTGGGAAACCTCTCAAAAGAGATGGTGTAAAATTGATAAACCCTAAAAAAACCTCAAGCTAGCAAAGGTGCTGATTTAGAAGAGGTTGTCAAAAATTTGGCAGGGGCTGTCAAAGAAATCTCATACAAGTTGGCAAGAGTTGAGAAGGGAATTGGGTAGACTTCACAAGGTCAGCCTAGGTAGTAGACACAACATAGATTTGGTAATCACCATAGGAATGAGTAGAGGTTTGATGACAAGGGTAAAGGGCCTGTTGGAATTGAAAATAGACAACCCCAAACACGTGAAAGTAGATTGGTTCCTGACCCTCTAACTTCCACGGTTGTTGTTGATGATGAAGTTGCTGATATGGATTGGTGCAATAGATGTTTTCTTCCTCATCCTCCATGTGACGTGGACCAAAAAGTTGATGGAGCTGATAATGAGGATGGAACTGATGATGATATTTTCATGGTGGGCTGTTCTTCAAGCTCACAAGGAGGAGCAACATCTACTATGCTCTTGAAGATAATAAGTGCTAGCACTGCTGCTACCTTTTGGGATTGCATCAAATGGGTACAATCATTCCAAAAAAGCTCCTAGGAAAGAAACACTTGCTAAAATCTCTACTTTCCTAAGCAACAATTACAGTCCTCATCATGCCCAAGTTGCCAAGAATCCTTTTCCATCTAATGAATCTTCTTGTATCCCTTCCAATGTTGTTTTTCCAAAGATTGTCCCTTATGACATAGCCCAAGTATTTAGCCAAATTAAAGTGAGTGTTCCAATCATTGAGTTTCTTAGAATTCCTGATCATAAGAAGAGAGCATTTGAGTACTTGGGATTGAAAGAAGAGAAGATCACCCCAAGCAAAAATGTAAATGTTGTTGAGACTCCTCTCCAAATCATTGCTGACCTTGAAACACCACCAGTAGTGGAATATCTTGGAGAGACACCTGAGGTATATTTGGGGACATCCTTGGTTGATTCCCAATTGAATGTTGATCCATTCTTTACAACTTTGCTCATAAAAGATAGGCTACTTCACAATTGTATGTTTGATTCTGGTGCATCATGTAATGTCATGCCTCTAGAAGTCATGAATGAGTTGGATATCAAAGTGACTACTACCTATGAGAAGTGTACTGCCATGGATTCAAGGGAAGTGCCGGTGGTTGGTTGTGTGAAAGGTTTGGTAGTGAAACTTGCAGGATATCCGAGAAAGAATTTGAAACTTGATGTTGTAATTGTTGACTACCCTGCCAAATGGGGTATGCTTTTTTCAATAAAATGGGATGCAAGTGTTGGTGGCAGCATTCAGATGGATATGTCTTTTGCCACCATTCCCATTGAGGGTAGCCTTGTCAAACTTTATGGTGAAAAGAAGATGTTGCACCTAATTAAAGATCCCAACAATGCTTTCCTATGAAGTGTTGTTTGTTGATGTAGATGCTGAAAATTTCATTGGTTTTGCTGATGGAAGAGAAAATAAAATGGATCAGTCAAAGTGCCTTGATAAGGTATGTTCTCCTTGGACCTTGTTATTTGATGGAGCTTGCTCCAAATTTTGAAATGGTGTTGGTGTAATTCTGATTTCTCCTAGCTTGGAAGAATTTGTTTTTTCCTTCAAGCTTAATTTTGAATGTACTAACAACATTGCTGAGTATGAAGCCTTGTTGTTACGTCTGAGAATTGCATGGAAGTATGGTGTCAGGGACATCGTTGCAAAATGAGATTCAAAGTTGGTTGTCAAACAAATAAGAAAATTGTATGCTACAAAAAATTAGTGTATGAAACAGTATAAGCATGCAGTTTGGGATTTAATTGAGATGTTTGATTCCTTTAATATTATGCACCATGATAGAATTTTGAATGTAACTGCTAGCAAGTTGGTAGTTTTTGGGTCAAGATTTGAAGATTGAACCATTTCACCTTATTGTGAATACAATATTGAAGTGTTGACTAGGCCTGTTGTCCCTGACAACATCAAGCATTGGCAAGTGTTTGATGATGATTCTCAAGTGCTAAGGTTCTTGAAAAACCAAGGTGAGTTTGCAAATCAGAATATTGATTGGGAGCCAATGGTGTGTATGGATGAAGGAAGAGAGACTTTGTTTGGAAAAGATATCATCCAATTGAAAACAAACACCATTCCTAGAGGTCTTGTTGCACTTGAGTCAAATTTTAACAATGTTGATTGCATCATAAATAGAAACATGTATGCCTAAAGGGATGTGGAAGAGCATAACTTGGGTACAAAGGAAAAACCAAAAAAAGTTTGGTTGGGCAGCAATTTAAACAAGGAAGAAAAACAATCCTACCTCCAATTGTTGAAACAATATCAAGACTGCCTTGCTTGGTCCTATTCAGGGCTAAAAGCATATAGAGAAGACTTATTTCAACATGAGATCCCTCTTGAAACAAATTCCAAACCATTCAGATAGAGGAAAAGGCCAATTAATCCACTTCTCTCCATGGAAATGCAAGAGGAGTTATAGAAGTTGAGAGATGGAGGTATTATTCAGCCCACTAGATATTCATCTTGGGTTATAAACCTTGTGCCAGTCAGAAAGAAGAATGGAGATATCAGACTTTGTGTAGAATTCAGAAATCTTAACAAGGCATCCATGAAGGAAAACTATCCCTTGCCAAATATGGAAAATATGTTGCAGCTTGTGACAAGGTCTGAATTTCTTTCTACATTGGATGGTTTCTCCGGATATAATCAAGTGGTTGTCAAAGAATCAGAAAGACTTAAGACAACATTCACTACTCCTTGGGGGACATATGTTTTTTTTAGGATGCCCTTTGGTTTGAAGAATGCTGGTGTGACTTTTCAAATAGCAATGGATGTTGCTTTTTCTGGTTACATCAATGAGTTCATTGCAGTTTACCAAGATGACGTGACTATATTTTCAAGGTAGAGAGGTGATCATTTGTGGCACTTGGAGAAGATGCTGATAAGATGTAGGGAGTATGGCATTTATCTTAATCTGAAGAAGTGTCATTTTGGCATGTAAAAGGCCAAGCTTCTTAGACATATTGTGTCTATAGATGGTGTTATGATAGACCCTAAGAGAGTGGAATCAATCAGCAAGGTACCTATCCCAAGAACCAAGAAAGGCATCCAGTCTTTCTTTGGTCAGATTAATTTTATTAGAAGGTTTGTTTCCAACTTTGTTGAGTTGAATCTTCCAATCAAAAGGATGCTAAAGAAGGACCAATTTATCAAATGGGAGGAGGCTACCATTCAATCTTTTGAAGGAATTAAGGATGCACTTAAACATGCACCTGTTTTAGTAGCCCCAAACTATAAGAGGCCTTTCCAAATCTTTTCCTTTGCCTCTGATTATACCATTGCTTTTTTTTTGCTGCAAAATGATGATAATGGGGCTGAGAGGCCTATTACCTTCTTTAGTAAGGATTTACAAGCTACTGAGTTGAAGTATACAATCATGGAAAAACAAGCATTTGCCTTGGTGAAAGCAACAAAAGTTTTTAGGCCTTATATATTGAGTTCAAAAGTTGTTGCTTATGTTCCCCACACCATGGTGAAAGAAATCTTATCAGAGATGGATATCTCAAGCAAAAGATGTATATGGGTGAACAAAGTATAGGAGTATGATATGGACATCCAAACCAAAAAATTGGTAAGAGTTTTGGATATTGCTAAGCTCATGGCTGAGAGCAACTTGCAGAAGTGTAGAAGTGAATCAGCTAGAGGAAGAAAGGATAGATGTGCTTGCAAAGTTGGTAAATTCTGAGAGGTACAAGGATGTAATCTTTTACCTTAGACAGCTTTGTTGTCCTGATCATTTAAATAAAAATTAGAAAAGATCCCTCAAGATGGCTTCTCAAAAATATATCATCACAGACCTTGGGCTGGCTTGGAAGAACCCTAAAGGTGTCCTCTTGAAATGCATAACTAAAGATGAAGCTCCCAAGATAGTTGCTGATTTCCAAGGGTGAGTTTGTGGAGGACACTTTGCTGGAAGAGTAACAACACATAAGATTTTGAGAGAAAGTTATTGGTGGCCTTTTCTCTTCAAAGATGCAACCCAGTTGGTTAGAAAATGTGATAGTTGCCAACATTTCTCTGGAAGACTGAAAGCTTTAGGCTCCCTTCCTTTACAGCCACTGTATCAATTGAAGCTCCTTTCAAGCAATGGGGGATGGACTTCATTGGTGAGATTTTAGATCCTTCTAGTTCTGGCCATAAGTGGATCCTTGTAGCCACTGATTATTTTACAAAGTGGGTTGAAGCAATCCCATCTAAGGAAGGTAACACACCAAATAGTGATGGACTTCTTGTTGAATCATATCATATGCAGATTTGGAGTCCCATTCAAGATTGTAGCTGATAATGCCATGTGCTTTAGAGCCAAACATTTAATGACAATGTGCAATGAATATGGAATCAAACTGACTTATTCTTCAAACTGTAATCCCCAAGGGAATGGACAAGTTGAGTCCAGCAAGAAGAATTTGTTGAAGATCATTAGAAGAACCTTGGAGTAAAATAAGAAGAAATGGGGTGAACAATTGAAATTTGTAGTTTCGGATGATATGATAACTCCTAAAAGAGCTACTGGTAGAAGCCCATTTGAATTGGTGTATGGAACTCAGGATTTGCTTTCCCTTACACCTTTAATTATCTTCATTTCAGTTTGCCCAATAGTTGGAAGATCAAGAGCTTGGCCCATATGAATCAAGGATCAATCAGATTATTGAGCTTGATGAGGAGAGAAGAGCATCCCATCAAAGGCATGTCAGATTTAGAAAAAAATTGAAGAGATTGTTTGATAAGAAGGTCACTCCTAGAGCCTTCAATGTTGGAGATTTGGTTTTGTTGTGGGATAGTAGGCATGAAGACAAGGGCAAGCATGGAAAATTTGATGCATTATGGATGGGCCCTTATGCCATTGATATAAGAATTGGTGAACATACCTTCTTTCTCAAGGATTTAGATGGGGAATTGCTGGAGCTACCTATTAATGGTAGACATTTGAAACATTTCTTGGATTAAACCCCAAATTTGAGGTATGCACCATCTTGTATAGTGTATAGCGTTTGGTTTTTGCTCTATTTTTAGTGTTTTGTCAGTTTTGTGGTTTGACTTATTGTGTGGCAGGGATTTTTTTGGCTAGTTTTTGGTTTTTTGGCTCTTGACTCCTTTTCCCAATGGATATTTTGGCACTTGGTCTACATTTTTTCCTTGTGGCACTCACTGGGAGTGCCCATCCCCAAGCAGGAGCCGATGTTGGTGCCATTTTTGAGCTTGCACCTTGTTGCCCTAATTTTTTCAAATCTATATGTGCTCAAAAAATGTTTTACCCTTTGAATTGATGGTATAAAATTCTTCCCCTCCAGTTGGATGCTTTAAAATGCTCACAAACTTGTTGTTTTTTCCTAATTTGAAAGAATAATCCAAGTTTTCCCTTTTATATGCCCTAGTTTTTCCAATTTTGTGGGCTATGTCGTTTTTCCCTTTGCCAAATCATGAAAAAATAAAATTTGATCAATTCATACTTGTTTGTATTTGAAAATCCAATCCCAAGGTCGAAAATGTTGTAAAATCATGCTTTCAGTTGACTCAAAATCAAAAAATCTGCCATCCTTGGTGAAAAAATTGAATTCTAGAGCATCCCTAGATTTTTTTACATTTTGACGGTCATACGGGCATCATTTTTCCGTCAAATTCATCCTCAGTAGGTATTGGAAACGTGACAGGTTTGCATTGGCTAAGGTAAGGTGGGGAGGTGCTCTAACTTTTCATTTTTCACCTTTTCAAGAAAATGGAGCATTTTTGGGCCCGAGGCCCCATTTTTTTCCAAATTGCCTATGTGGCATGTTTTCATTGGCCGAGGGGATGTGGGTGGTAGGGGGACTTAGAATTTTTTGGCTCTAATTTTATAAAGTTTCAAAACCAATTTTGCACCCGCTCTAATTAGAGGACATGTGGCAGCACAGGGGCACATAGCGGGTCGGGAAACCAGCGAAGGGAAAAGGGGATTTTTTCCCTTTTTTCACAAAAAAGTTAAATTAAATGTTTGGCCTGGAAGCGCTCGGCCAATCGTAGGTGGACACGTGTCCATGAAGGGTCAGAGGGAAATGCGGGCCGTAGAGTAAAATGGGAATTTTCCCTCTTTTTTGAAAAATGGATAAAAGGAAAATTTTGCCCCAAAACTCCGCAAAAAATCAAGAGAGGACACGTGTCCTAAAAGGTCAAAAGGGGGTGTGGGTCAACATTGAAGTTTGTGAATTTTCAAAAATTTGTAACGGAATTTTGAAGGAAGAAAGGGAGATTATGGCCAACAGTGAATAGGATGGTGCCACGTGGCAGGGGATAATTTCATAGGCGCAGGCCCACAGAGACAAAGTGGACAATTTTCCCTTGGCTTAAGGGGAGTAAAATGAAGATTAAGCCCATGGTTCCTTAGCAAATGAGAGATGGACGCATGGCAGAGGGCAAGGTGGGTCAGCGGGCCGATGGAGGTAGGAACGAAATTTTTCCCTTTTCCCAAAAATACTCAAAATCAAAATTTGATTCATTGGCCCGCTAGTGAATCACAAGGAGACACATGGCAAGGGAAAAATCAGAGGTGTGGGCCCGCGGGGCAGAAAGTGAAAATTTTCCCAATTTCCAAAAAATGTCAAAATGTGTAAAATTAAAGCACGGTTTCAATGGGACCCACCATATGCCAGATGTTAGCTCCAAATTTCAAGAGTGGAGGGGCAGAGAAAAAAGTCAAAATTTTCCATTTTTCCAAAACAATGTGGAAAAGTCAAAAATGATCCCAATTTCAGTCCCAATTGTTTTTGGACATGTGGATTGGGCCCAAGAGGCAAGCGGGGAAAGGTGGAAAAATTTTCCAAATTTTCAAAAGGTCGCAAATACAATTTTTTAAAGGCATGGGCCTGATCCAATCATTTTTTGACACGTGTCCCGCCTTATCCAAAGTTTTAAAAGGTAATATTGAGCGTATTTTTGGATTGCATCTTCCACATGGAGGGATGATATTAAAGGTTTATGTAAGATCGACGGTTGCTGTGCAATTTCAGTTTTTTGGCCACCGTTTTTCCTCCAGGAAGCTTGGAATCACTATTTTTTCTTAAAAATTCATCAAATTTATAGTGATTTTGTGTCCTCTTAGCCTTCCAATATCATTGGCATCACTTTCATGGCTTAATTATTTGACTTGTGATTTTTGTGAAGTAAAAAATTTCCCCAGCCCGAGCAAGCACGTGAAATGACAAAATCAAAAGTTGCAGAGGTAGTTTAGAAGGGTAAAAAGGTGAAAATGATGAGTAAGAGGTGTTTGCATGCCTTAATGATGAAAAACATGCCTCAGGATGGATAATGATCTAGATATTTGTAATAATTTAATCTTTTTGTCACACCTAGCAACATGCAAGTTTTTTTTCTGTTTGATGTCATTTTTATTGAATCATGAAGAGTTATTGTAACAAAATTGATCCCATGGCATATTTTTTGCTTGGGAAAGAAGGCTCCAGTGTGGCATAGAGTATATAGTGCATTTTGGAGAATCTATACTGAGGGAGTTCAAAATTATGGCAACATTTTGAGAGAAAGCTCATTTTCTATGAAGTCCACCAAAGAACCAGGTTAATGTCTCATGTGTTGGATATTCATGTATGTGAGTTGGTTACAAGTCTATAGCCATCACAGAGCTCTGAGATTCTTCATGTAACTCTCTGTTGCTATTGAATATAACAAGTTTTGAAATAAATCTGTGTTTTCTTTGGGCAATATGATGTTTGTTATCATTTTAAATGCCTGTAAATAATTTTTGGTGTTCTTGTTACAATCTTGCATTGAAAGTCTTTAGAAGTCACACAGGATCTCCATTTCTGGTTGATAGTTTAGTGGTATTTACAATCTCATATTCCGAAGAGCCTTCATCTAATAAGGAGATAAACAAATATAAAATCACTTTACTTTCCTTGACTGTAGAGATTTCTTGTAGGCCTTTGGGGGTATTTTGTTCCTCTTTTGGTTGAAAGAACATCCTGATTATTTTTAGGCGTTTTATCTAATAGTTGTTCAAGTATTGTAGAGGTTGTCAAAGATCTAATCTATCCCAATTTGTGTTGTCAATCCCCCCACTAAAAAATCATCTAAACAAAAAAGGTCTTGTCATGTACTATCCTTGATTTGTATTTGTTGATCATGTATTTCTGGGATTTTTAATGTCTCTAGTGAGAACATACCCATGTTTTTGAGAAGTTAATTGTGAGAGTTCTAGACCATGTTTTCATCAAGGTATTCATCATAGAATTCCAAGAAAAGAGAAGTACATCTTCACCTCCTTCACCATAGGTAAAAAAAATAGGTCCTCTTACCTGAAGGCACAACCTTAGGACCAGAGTGCTATCCATTTCTTGTTCCAACTAGACCATATCATCGGCTTGTCATACAAATGGTGATTTATCTTTAAGATCCATGACATATACGAAGCACCTTTGGGCTGATCATATCATTTTCTAGCCTTGGCCAGAAGGTCATCCTTGTAGGCCTTCACAATGTTATGTATAATATCATGGAATATATAAGTCATCGCTCATTGGTATATAGCACCAATGTTCTTAATCCTGAATGACATAACATCATAACAATAGGTTTCTCAAGAAGTTATGAATGTATTTTTGGCTTGATCTTCTTTAGAGATTATGATTTGATTGTACCAAGAGAACCCATCCATGAGATACAACATCTCGAAACCAGGTTTTGCATCAACAATAACATTAATGGATGGTAATGGGAAATCATCTTTGGGACAAGCCTTATTTATATCCTGAAAGTCTATGCAAATGCAAATATTTCCATTCTTCTTAAGACTGGGGAATATGTTAGACACCCTTTGTGAGTAGTCAACTGGCTTGATGAACCCTACCTAGAGGATTTTCATCACTTCTTCCTTCACCATAAGGGCTACCTTTGACTTCATGGGCCTTGAATTTTTCTTAATTGGCTTAGCATCTAGCTTGGTGACAAGATTGTGCACTGTAATGTGTGATGTAATTCCTGTCATTTCTTTGAAGCTAAATGTGAATTATTTTTTATGCTCCTTGAGAATACAGATATGTATTTTTACTTCCTCAAGATTTAAAGAGGACCCTAGCTTCAAGATTTTTTACTCTTCCTCAGTCCCAATATTTAAATCAATTATTCCCTTGATTAAGGAGGCGGTACCTTTCTCAAAATGAAGTAGGGCTAGAGGCAACTCTAAATGCCCCTCTTCTCCTACCTCAAAAATTTTGAGTTCCCTCCCAGTGGAAGATACTATCATGGGATTACCGAAATAGGAGGAACATTATGGAATTAGAGAATGATCAACCTCATGATGAGTAATATGTAATTATGCAAGAGCGTTTAGATATCCTAGAGTTTCTTTGTCAATTTCAACTTGTTCTGCATTGACAGACTCACTCTCAGTCTTTATGTATATCAACATTGAAGTTACTAGTGTCTTACAAACAAAATGTTCTGCAAAAACCAAGACGATGAAGTTGGTATCTTCTAACTCATGTCTTGGAGTAAAGCGAGAAGAGGAATTTTCTATAAAGTCTGTGAGGATTTTCTACTCTCATGGAATTGCTTCAATTTATATGAAGTCAAACCTCTTTGTTAGTTCAACACCGTTGTTCTGTAAAGTTGTAGATGCTCAACTCTAGTCTTATACACCTCAGATATATGGTTTGTAAAAAGTTGTGAATCACCCAATACCCTAATATTAAGAGAATTAATTCTTTTGGCTATGATGAGAAAAAGTAAAAGGGCTTCATATTGAGCTACATTATTTGTGCACTTGAAGTTTAAGTTGAAGGAAAAATGTAGAATCCTTCATTCAAGAGAGGTAAGAATCACACCTTCCTCAGCACCAAAATGACATTGGCTCATAAAAATGAAGAGTCCAACAATTACTTAGAAAAATGGATGTTGGATCATCTTTTGAATCTTCCTCCTTTACCTCAGTTACCTCAACCATAGAAACCTCATCTAATGGAACAGAACTGAGTCCCAGGGTTTTTCTCATACCCATAGAATCAAAAGGAAGGAGAATAGGAAAATTCTTCTCCAATAGCTTGATAATATTTTTTTTGGTTCCCACCGACACTATCGCTATGATGAAAATTTCATCTTTGACTACTATAATGACTTCGATCAAACCTATGACTTCTAATTCCATTGTAGGAACAAATTTTTCCTCTAGTACTGAGATTACAAGTTTATTTGACTGATGTTTAGGAATATCAAACTCATATTGGATTCTTGGCCTCTTCTTCAAGTTAGCTAGCTGTATGTCTAAGGGTTTTGGATCACAATGCACTACAAATACCATCCCTAAATGTAGGAATCTGACTTCTTGAAAAATAGTGGAGGGAATTGCCTTCACGTAATGAATCCAAGGACAAAAAAGGATGATATTATAGTTGGTTTCCCAACCTATAATATAAAACTCAGTAAGTACCATCTTAGGTCCAAGCGTAACTTGAAACATTATAGTTCTGATTAACGTGTCCTTGAGGTTGTCATAGCCTCTCAACACATTTCATGTCAAAGAATAATTGGTCTCTCCGAACCCTAGCTTTTGAAGGAAAGAGAAGGATTCTATGTTGATTTCTACCATGTCATCAATCATTACACACTTTACATAGTTTTTGTAAATATAGACTTGTAAAAACAACATCATATCACCTCTACAAGCTATTTGATCATCCATGGGCATCTTGCTGATGTCGAATACAAATCCAACATCTCTTTCAGAATGCCTTGGAAGATAGACATCAAATTCCACATGGTTTGTTTGTGCTTCTAGTGGAGGAGTGACATTAGTCAAATGACCAAGACCTAGTGCTTCTAGTAGAGGGGCTCTATGAGCGGGGGAATTATTTAATAGATCCAAGAAGGAAATGTTAGAAGAAGTCTTGGTTAAGTCATTGTTCAAGTTAGAAGCTCTAGTTGGCATGCCTAGAATATCATGAATGTCATTCGATATAGTCAGGTAGATTGAGATTGGCTGCAAAGAATAATTCTTGGCTCTAGTGGCAGTGTTAATTTCAAGTTCAGTGTCTAACTCCATGAACCCCACAAATTTCATTTGCTATTGACCATCAAAAGGAGGTGCCACTTGTGGGTTTGATGAAGTTGAGGCTTTGCAATCATGGTCCATATTACAATACCTTTGTTTGAACCATTGGGATCTATTCTACCATCCTTTAGACGCACAAGGAAAGGATTGTTAAATATTTTGAGTGGTGTGTTCTATGAGATACCGGTCCCATTAGATATTTTGAGAGGGTGCTCTTTGGTTTGACAAAAACATGTTAACAAATAATTGTCTTTGATACTTTGAAAAACATTGTAAAAACTTGTTACAATGATGACCTGTTCTTACGTCATGCCCACGAACCATATGGAAACCGTAGTATAAATTAGGAACATAATATTAAGGCCTTTGGTTTGTATCTTATTGTGGTCTGAAACTACAATTATTGTTTTGTTGTTGATATTTATAGCCAAAATTTGGGAACCCTTTCCCTTGTTTTTTAAATTAGTTCGGATACCCACCTGGGTATTGGTTAGGGAATTGGGTCTGCGTTTGTCTTGATTGTTGATGCTTAAAATCTATATAGTTGACTAAAAGCAAGAATTTATTATGTATTTGATTGTTGCCATTTTTATTGTTTTCGTTTGAATTTCTTGTATTGGGAGCATTAAAAACATTTGGTTTCTTATGTTGGTTTGTCGCCCCATCCATCGTGACTCCATGATTCTTATTAAGGATTTTTGGTCCTTGATTGCTATTCATGTTGTTGTATTAATGAGGTTTATTTTGATTAGGGGTGACTAACCTTCCATTAGCTCCATAAGTCTTACGAACACTGTCAATGCCTATTTGGTCAATTCGAAGAACACCCTCTAGTACCTCTTCATAGCTCCTTAGCAGGAACTTTTAAAATTTTTCCTTTGTCTCCCTCTTGAGAGAGTGGAGGAAAAAATCACAAAGCTCCATTTGATCCATATTTGGAGCACTTGCAAAGGAGTATTGAAATTTTCACCACCTTTGAATGAAGTGGGTTGCAGACTCGTTGTGCTCTTTCTTGATATAAAGAAATTCCTTGATTCCTGTTCTCAAAAGTTTGTTCATATCAAAATCCTTGATAAATTTTGATACAATTTTCTTGAAGGAGTGTAGTGAAGCCTATGGTATCCTATAGTACCAATCGAGAGAAATTCCTTCTAGCATCTTAGGGAAAATCCCCGCAACAACTGCATCCCATGGGAGCAGCTCTCGAATGGCGGTTGCATAAGATTTTATGTGGGCATTAGGATCACCTTCCCTTTTGAATTTCAGAAGATGAGGAAAGGGTCTTGGGAGCATGACTATCTGGATGGAGAAGTCTAGAGGCTCATTAAGATATTTAGAATAGGTCCCCATTACATACATTTTGACCATTGAAGATCCTTATTGGGGTGATGGGGGTTACATCGGTTGGTAAAATGGGACATTGTAAAAAATTTTTGGAGCGTATTCCATCCCCTGTGAATATCTATATAGACATGGGTAAGTGTACATATCCCCTTGTGGATATTTAGAATACATGTGTACGTAAGGGGGTTGATTATCTTGATATGAAATTAAAGGCGCAAAGCCAGGTAATGTTGCATTTCCAGTGGGTATGGCATTTGAGAACACACTTTTGGTCATTTCGTGTTGCAGATATCCATATGTGGTATGAGAGGGGCATACCCAAGGTAGCTATCCCCATAAGAAAATATCAAGGGTTTAGAGAACCTGTATAAACTGGAGGATTTTGTGCAGTAGGTATATGCTCATAATTATGCAGGTAGGAGAAGTTCTTTCTTGCCCTGTATATGAATTTTGATCATTTTTGGCAAGCTCTAAATCCTTGAATTTGTCTATTAACGCTGAGATGACATCACCCATTAATGGTGTGGTGCTTTTCTTAGGTTATTTTTGTTGAACCCTTGGAGGGTTTTTAGGAGTGTGGTATCTTTCTATGAATTGTTCACTATGCTACCACCGCTCATTATCAACATTTTTAGGTGGTAGAGGGGTAGCATTATTGTTCAAAAGCTAGGTTCATATTTTTAAATTGTTTTTCACTCCTAACATATCGTGCTAAGTATTCCCCATCTAGATGCGGGAATTGGTCCTATTACATGCTAATGGGCTCTTGAAACAATACTTGAGGAGTTGAACTTTCTTCAAGAGTGAAAGTCATGTTTTTTGAACTTGATTGTTCGTGAGAATAAGTCTACATGATTTGGTCAAGTTTCTCAATACGTACAAAGCAACCAACATTGGTTCCATGAAGAAGATGGTTTTGAGTAATTGACCGGTTGTGCACCCACATCGAGAGTGAAGGTGATTGTTGTGGTATACCTATCTTGTAGTTATACATGTCAAAATCCAAGATGATTCAATCGTACTCATCATATCTCAACATATTCGGGGGGGTATAAGAATACCCATAGAGTAAAGGATTGATGAAGAAAGCAAAAACATTTAGAGACTATCTCTTCATGTCATGTTCACCAATTTATACGATAGAAAATCAACATGTGACCTTCTTCGTAACCAATCTCTCGAGATTGTGCTGAGACAACTGGTGTATAATGGATGTGAATGTGAGTGTGGTGATCACGATCGAGATAATTGGGAAATATTATGTCTTCAACATGCAATATCATGATCTACAAGTATAAGGAGAAGAATACTCTCTTAACCTAAAATGGTGTGATGTCTCAGTCTGATATAATAGCTTCTCAGAGACTCCAATCGATATCGAGATCTATCAATATTCTATTTACTGGTGGTTGAACATGCGAAAAGTGACCCGTGGGTGCCTCATATGGATTTCTAGATAAGGTCATAAAAGTGAGAATGAGAGATGTGGTGGAGCCAAAGGGACTTATTGGTGAATTTTATGGTCTAGTCCAGAAAGTCTTAGCCTGATCAGTTGTTATGTTCAGTAAGGAGAGTTGTGTAATAATGTATGGTTAAAGTGGTGAAGATCTGAATACTAAGGTATGTAAACTAAAGTCAATGTCTAATTGGTCAGCATGCCCGTAGGGTTGTGGGACCCAAGGATCACAACCAAAGACTCCTGGAGGCTGTGGCCCTTGTATGGTCATGTGCATAATTAAACCCTATTTCCAAGAGAAGTCTAATAATAGTAGGCTTGATTAAAAATGATATTTAGCATATTTATTTGTTCTATTTTCTCATCAAAAGTTGTAGTTTTGTGTAATACTGTCAAACGTAAACTTGTATCAATGTTAGTTATTGATTTTGGCCTATTAGATTGTGGGACCAAGGGATCACAACTGTACGTCTTGTCTTGTTATGGACCATTGATGGTTATACATAATGAAATGAAATTATTTTAATAAGAAAAATAACTATTAAGGGAAATATAATCTATGTTTTTGGATTTTTCAAAATATATCAGAGCAAAATATAAAAATCAAACTAATCTATCAAAAAAAAATTTGTTGATCTTTTCTAATTTTTAAGCAATACATTCTAATATAATAAATAAACTAAAGACAAGTAATCATTTAGATGTAGCTAGTGACATGGGTGAATATGTGAATCTAATCTAAAAAAAAAAACCTAATCCAATCAAAACCCCTTCAAACACTACCTCAGAGGTGAAGAAAAAATCATGACCCTGAAAGATGTATTGTTTTCCACAACTTCCCTGGTAATTTTAAAGAGAAAATATTCTAATTATTTGATCTACTTGTAATTTCCTACCCTATTGAAATGAACAATTTTACTACTCTATTTGATAAACAATTGAGACTAGTGATTTAAAATTGACAATTTAACAAATAAAGAAAACAAACACTAAATTCCAACCAAGATAAGCAAGAGCTTTGGAAAATTTGGTTGCATTTGTATCTGTCTACTCAATTTGTTTCTTTCTTTCTCCGAGTGTTCATTTGAATCCAAGGTATTGGGAATGTAAGAACAATGGCAAGAGGATGGAGGTTGAGAAATGGTATCTTGAAGGTAGTCTAGATGTAATGTAATTAAAAGAGAGATAGCACAAGCTATCTAAGATTGGCTATGCAATTCCTAACAAGATTGTGGTGGAAATACAATGTAAGATACAAAAAATTCTAAGGCCTTTTTCTTGAATACAAGCATTGAATATATAAGAATTGGGGTTGGGATGTGCCTTCATACACAAGGCAAGAAGAGGTAGTTCGAATTAACTAAAGCACATGAAAAAATAGAAGATGGAAGGAGAACCAAGCAATCAAATGTTTTTATAGAAAATTTGGCCCACAGATGCATGCTAAAAGTGAAGTTAAATGAATCATTGTATGCTAAAAACATGCATGATGGAATCTAGAAAAATTGGTTGGGATCGTCGCCCTGCGTAGGGTGGTAGTCTCAGGAACGCTGCCCTACCTAGGTGGCCATACTAGAACTTAAGGCCAGAACATGCACAAAAAGAGGAAGAAAGGTGGAAAAAGTGTGGAAAGGCTAAGGAAATATGTCTATGCAAGAAATGTACACTAAAAATGGGTTTTGGGGCTTGAACAACTTCTTGAAAGGATTTGAATCATCATTTAGGAATTTTGTAACTACTTTCTAACAATGTGGCACATGAAATTTTGGGTGTGTATAGTTACCATTCATATAAACAATTATCAGCTCTATTTAGCATACCTTCTTACTATTATTCATGCTCCAGGGCTTGAAGCAAGCCTAGAATGACCTGAGTCAACCAAGTAGACTCATGAAATGACCATACTGACCTCATGTAGACCTATATAAACTCATGAATCACCATGACAACCATGTTTTACCTTATGAAAAACTTCAACCAAATCTATAGATCTCAAATAATGACTATACTAGCTCAACCATTTACAAGGCAATATAGAACACACTAAACCACCTAGTCTATATGTTTGAAACTTTATTAACACATCATGGACACTTTTATGATGACATGAAACCCTTTGAAATCAATGGAGTTTACATCAATGAAAATACAAACACAAAATGGAAAAAATTTAAGGTCAATGGCTCCTTCGATGAATGAAGCATTACCATCTTCGAATTCAGAAGGAGTTGGAGGTAACTCGAGTTATTTTTCCTCAACCTTATACATTTAAAATTATTTCTATGAGGAAGGGTTTATCATTCTATCTCAAAAATAGGAAGAAGGGTGAGGAGTAAGGGAAAATCCATTCTTATGATATGTGGGATGAAGGCCACTATATGCATGGAGGTATCCTAATATCACCTCATCATTCTCTGTAAAATCCAACATAATAGGCTCATCCTCAGTCTCTACATATGCTAGAATTTCATTCCTAGGGATTTTACAAACCAGGGGTTTGGATCCAATTTACACGGTGAGCTCTATTTCCTTTAAATCCTTGCTAGGAAAAATTGAGAGGAAGAAGTAGCCGTAGAGTTAGTGAGTTGATTCTATTCTTGGGAAATAGCTTCTATGTAAATAAAATTAAAATCTTTACAAAGCTTGCACATGGTGGACTTGTACATATGAGCATGATTTTCTCTAGTCTCATAAACTTTTGAGACCCAGTATTCAATGAGTTGAGAGTTACCTGAGACCGTAACGTTGTGCACATCCATCCTCTTAGATATAATAAGGATAATAAGTAGAGATTCCTACTCTGTTCTGTTATTCGTACATTAAAATTTCAACTCGAAGGAGAAGAGAGTGAATCTTCCCTCAAGAGAAGTAATATTCACCCCTTGCCCTATGTCATAATGACACTTCTCTCTGTTATAGTTTAGGGTCCAGTAGTTATGAGGAAATATAGATTTTTCATCATTCATTAAACCCTCTTCCTAAATTTTTGTAACCTTTACCATGTACACCTCTTCAAAGCAATCTATTAGAAGAAAGGATAACCCAAGATCATGGCCTATACCTAAAGAATTGACTAGGAAAATAATCAGAAAATAATTGTTCAAAATCTTTACTATATCGAACATTGTTTTTGTTGAAACAGTTTCTACAATGGAAACCCTATTCTTATTAACATCCACCCCTTCAATTTCCTTTGATGGCTCTAACTCTGTTTGTTGAAGAATATTGGATGTGGGAAGTGGCCTCCCTAAAGAGGGGATTTTTAAATTGGTTGTTTGGAAGCTTGAAATCTGAAAGAAGCCTATGATTATTTTTAAGGTTATCCAGACGGATGTCGAAATACCTCAGATCACCTTAGGGTAGAAATAACTTCCCCTAATGAAGGAATTTGAATTCTTAAAATAAATTACAGTGAATGGCCTTCATCTTATGAATCTAGGGTCTCCTAAGAATCATACTATAGTTATCTTATAAATCTATAATATAAAACCTGGTCATAACTTGCAAGAGTGAGCGGGATAACAGTAGTCCTAATGGATGTATCCTTAAGGCTATCATATCCTATCAGCATTTTTTAAGTTAAAGAAAAATTCATTTCTCATTAGTCTATATTTTATAGGAAATAAAAGGATACAATGCTAACTACATCTCCATCATCAATCATATCTTTTTTGACATAATTTTTGTAGATCCATACCTATAAATACAATGTAGGATCACCTTTTTGTGCTAACATGGTATTAGTCTAAATCTTACTGATATTGAAAAAAAATCCAATTGTTATCTCATGTTTTCCTTGAGGATAGACATCAAAATTTATATGATTTATTTGGGCCTCTGGAGTAGGTGTGACGTGAGCTAAATGACCAATACCTAACACTTCTAACAAAGTAGATCGATGTACTGGTGATTTCTTCAACAAATCCTAGAAAGAGATGTGAGAAAATTTCTTGGTTAGTTTTGTAATCTAATCATAATTCCCCGTTAGTTTATGGACTACCGGATAGATCATCTTTCACTAAATGGTAGATAGGGAGAGGTTACGATGTGTAGTCTTAAGTACAAGTAGTGATGTGTATTTTCGATTCAATTTCTAGCTCAACTAAGCCTATGATCTTATTCTTATTACGTTATTCTAAAGGATAAAAAACTCCTGCGTTAGTAGTCATAGTCTCTTTGTGATCAATTGTCCCTATAAGAGTCCCCTTATTGGTGCCTTAAGGATTAATTTTCTCATTTTTGGGGCGCTTTGGGAAAGGTCCTCCCGAGAGTAGCACTATTTGGAGAAATAGGTCCCATGTGGGCACTTTACAAAGGTCTCGTGAGGTTGGCTAAGAACATTTCTATGAAGAGTTGTCTTTGATCCTCCAGAAGACATTTTATGAACTTGTAACAGTGCCTACAAGTTTTAGCACCATGACCTATAACTGTATGGAATCTATAATACAAGTTGGGGTTATAATCTGTAGACCTTTGGTTCTTGTTTTGTTATGATTGATAATTCCTATTTTTGTTCTGATTCTAGTTTTTATAGTTATAGCTTGGAGGCCTCTGACTATGGTTATGGTATTCATTTAGGAATTGATTCAAATATGGACTTGGGACTTGGACCTGAACCTAGTGAATGGGACGAAAAATAAATTCAACCACCTTAATGGAAGGAGTAAGGTTATTTTTCCTTTGATAGTTCACATTGACAATTTTTATATTTACATTGTTGGTGTTCACAACATTGGGCTTCTTGGGATAATCAGTTATGCCACCCATTTTCACACCATGGTTGTGATTGAGTACTTTGGGTCCTTTATTTTTGTTTGAACCATTTCAATAGTTAGAATTATTCTGGGTGGGAGTGTCATACTTCCCATTTGGGCCATAATTCTTGCAGCCAATTTCTATCACGGCTTGTTCGATATGAAGAGAGCCTTATAATAATTATTTATAGCTCTAAAGAGGAAAATTTTGGAATTCCTCCTTAAGTCTCTTGGTCAAGTGAATGAAGGATCATGTCACAAATTTTCATATGATCCATGGTAGGAGAAATAGAAAAATAATAAAGAATTTACGCCGCCTCTGAATGAAGTGGGCATTAGACTCATTTTTCTCCTCTTTAATATTGAGGAATTCCCTAATCCCTATCCTTAACAAATTTTTAATATAAAAATCCTTAATAAATGCATATATGAGTTTCTTGAAGGAATGGATAGAGGCGTATTGGATTCGGTACTACCAGTTAAGGCAAATCCCTTTAAGAGTCTTATGAAAAAAAAATTCTGATGACTACATTTGAGGGAAGTAGTTCTCAGATTACAGTTACATATACCTTAATGTGGGAATTTAGATCTCCCTCCCCCTTAAAGTTTCGGTGGTCAGGTAATGTTCATGGGAGGAGGACACCTCATATGGTGAATTTTAAAGGTTCTTTTAGGTACTCAGAGTATTTTCCCGCTCCATGTGACTCAACCATTGATCACCCTTGATGGGGAGGTAGAGGTGGAACTGGAATTATATACGACACAACGTAGGCATTGGTTAGGGTATAAGGAACCAATTATTGTTGAGCGTAAATGATAAGGAAATAATATCCATATATATGAGGATATTTAGGATACATGTGCATGCAGGGGGGAACAAAACTAGGGAATGCTTCCTAGAGGAATGACATTTTAGAACATAGTTCTGGCAAACCCTTGTGTTGGATATGTATATGAAGGATGGGGGGGCATATCTAATGTTAGCAATCTTGTAAGGAGGTCACTTGATTTAAAAGCACGCAAGTAGGCTTGAGATGGTGGTTGTTGATAGGCACTTGTGGAAGGAACATAGAAGATATTCTTTGGCATATGATGGTAAACATTGTTTTATCCCATAATTTTTGGGGGTTATGGGGCTTGAGAAATTTCTAATTCCTTAATTCTACTCACCAATGTTGAGATCACATCAAAAAATGAATTTTGTGTGTTTTTTTAAGAATATGACGGGTCTTGTTAGGTTGTAAAGGTACATGATACCATGCTATAAATTGGTGTTTCATAGACCACCCTGCTTTAGGTGTGTGGTTTTCTGTGAGGAGGGGTGGAATAAATGTTCTGAAGAAGAGAATTAGTATATCCTTACATCCTATACAATTATTCCTCTCTGGTATTAAAATGATAACTGTTTTAGGTGAGACATACTAAAATCGCATCATTTGGTGGTAAATAAAAAGATAAGGAATAATATTGCATTCTAATATGAGTTTTGGATAAAACCCGTAGATAAAAATATATTTCTCTTCTAAAATTTTTTTATTGGAGATTGAGAACTCTTGTAATACACTTTGATTAGGTTGATCTATCTCCTAAATCCTAATCATTCAGTTGGTGTTGAATCCTTGAGGATCAAACACGTGAGGAGATAGAAAAATTTGTGAGTAATGATCAGCCCACCCTCAAAATGAAGGTGACCATTATATACCCACTTGGTTGTAATAGGCTTCAAGACCAAAGATGGATCTTTCATATTCCTTACCCAACATATTCGGGAGGCGTATAAACACCTAAAGAATAATGGGAGAGGGTAAGGATGTAAGAAAGAAGTGAGAGAAAAATAGAAATGAAAAGGAACTATTCTTTTGCAGTGGGTTCACCAATTTTTACACCTAAGAGTAAACACGTGACTCTTAGACACACATGACCTCCCGTCGTCATGCTGGGATGGCTAAAATGAGAAGGATGGGATGGTAATATGCTAGATAACTAATAGTTGGGTGGAATAGATGAATATGGAAATAAGAAATCAAGGCAACCTAATATTCTCAACTAGAAAAATTTGAATTTTCTTGTTAACGGAAATAAATGCATGTTTTACTTAGTCATGGATGATGCTATAATCGAGGATGACCTATGTACGCAAGTCATAGTCAAAATCAATGAAACCGAATAATACTATACTTGGTTGTGGAATAAAATGAAGTTTCCTTCCTCTTCTATGAATTCCAGTCCAAAGATGGTCACGAAAATATGATGATTGATGGGGTAAGGGAAAATATAGTCTTTACCTGGTTGGTTTTCCCAAAATTCCTTAGCAGTATCTATCTCGTTCTTCAAAGTAATTAGTTGTTGAATAAGGCTATTTGGGACTTGGGTGGTCCTAAAGATAAGATGACATAAACCTTGGTAAATTTCTATTAGGCAAGTATCCCTATTTGGTTATAGTACGGTTGGGTTAAAAAATCTATGTTTTGGCTAGCGTGGACCCTAAATGGTCATGTGGGCACAAAATAAACAACTATTGAGATCAACAAGCATGCAAGAAACCAATCTATACTAAATCTAAGATCAGGTAGCCTAGGCTTTTATGGAAAACAGAGGGTTTTGTTAATTCCAGATCTAATTAGTCTATATTCCTACTTTAAATTAAAAAAAGAAAAAAATCTTCATTAAATGAAAAGTTGGTTAATTATCCTTTTTAATGTAATTAAATCTTATTCCATCTATTTAATAAAAGAAGCACAAAAATAAATTAACCACTTGTTTTTTAAATTTTTGAAGAATATTTTGAATATAGATAAATAAAACAAATCTAATGATGCAGAAACATCACTCCTAGAGGTGGTATAGTTGTATTAAGTCAAATTTTGGATCTTTAAGGTTTTATAAGTGTCATTAAAGGGTTATAGTTGTCATTATATGGTCTTTGTAGGCTTTGGAAATTCAAATTTTGAGTTTGGAGCTTTTCCCTCCATTTGTCTTATTTGAAAATTTGAATCTTCTTGGAGCCAATTTTGGCTTTCTAGGTGGTGTAAGAGTGTTCTAGCTATTTTTCATGTATGTTGTAGGTTATTTTAGTAAATTTGTGTTAGTGGAGTCTCTGTTTGTGGTGCAGTTGGTGTAATAATCCCTTAAAATATTCATTTAAGATCCTACTTACAATCCTAGACTTCAGAAGTGACCTTGAGCATGTAACCTCAAACATTTATTTATGTTCTTGATCCTTGAAGTTAGTTATGGGATGCATTCGATAAAGTAGGTATGTATTTAATCATTTAACTATTTTTATTTCTTTGATCAATACATGGATTCATGTTTTGGAGCTCCAAAGTGAAGTTAGGAAAAACAGGGTGTGTGTGTGTGTGTAATTTATCATGTATGACAGTCTTAGTATGGAAGTGTATGTGTAATAGCGAGAAGAAGATTACATGTTCATTAAGATCAATAATATTATGGTTTTTTTTGTGTTTCATGATTGTTATAACCTCCTTGTGTGAATTAATTTAATAATTTATCCAAATTAGATAAAATGCAATGCATATAAACAAAGTATGGTCATGAATCTTAAGGAAGATTGATTATTGAAGGTCTATAACAATTTTTTCATAACTAACTAAGATTTTGGAAAGTTTCTATTAGGTTGGAGGATCCTACATAAGTGATTAGATTTGAAGGGAAGGTAAAAATGAGAAATAATTTTTCATAAACTTCCTCACAAGTGGTTACAGTAAAAAAAACCCTAATCCTAGGGCACACAAAGAAATTTGATTTCTTGAAATTTATCCAAAAAAACATGACCTTACTTGGAGGTTATCTAAGTGGAGGGGTATTACATGATATGAAAAATAAATTAAGTCATTTCATTTCATATAAGAGAAGAAATCAATGACAGAATATCATGTCAGTCGGAGTAGAAAAAAAAGATAGGTTTTTAATAAGAAAGGATAATTTTTTGAAATATGAAAATTCCTCCAAATCCACTAAATAGTAACAGAAGGTAAATAAGATAATATGGGTCCTCTACTAAAGGTTTTAAGGGGACTAAAAATTAAATAAGCTTGATAGTGTTCAGAGAAAGAGCAAAAATTAGACTTAAACAAGTTACAAGATAGAAGAATGACTTCCAAGGTGAGTATATCTTACTTTAACGTCTTTTTTGGTTATCAAACACCATTAGGGGATTAATAATATTTTGTATAGGTAATGAGAATCATGTAATGGTTAGGATAATCTTTTAATGGTGGCAATTACATTGAAATTATTTCTAGAGAAAGGCCTTGTAAGGACTAGAGGTCTAGAGAGAAAGATATAGGAGCCATAAGTAATGAGAATTGAGACTAATTGATTTGTACACAAATTTAAATTTCAAAAGGTTACCCCAAAATGCAAATACCTTTTTCAAAATCTTAGAGGTTTATTCAAACTCACACTATTCCATCAACTAATTCTTAAGAAGCTAATTGGAAATTTTACAAGAAGAGACCTAGATGGTTAAAATATATTAGTGTGAACAAATTGGAGGGATATGTTAGCTAGGGTAGAGAATTTAAAATAAATATAATATGTTTCAATATCCCTTTTGATCCTTTGAAGTCAAAATTACAAGTCATAGACACCTCTTGAATTTTTTCAAGAATAAGCAAACTATTGGTAACTGTGGATGCATTTAGACATTAGAATAAATTAGATGTAATTAAAAGTTTTTTTAGCCCAATAAACTAGTGGAAGTGTGAGAAATTATTACCATTGACCCATTTATGACTTTAAGAGAAAAAAGTGTTAAATTGTATGATTTTATGTGTTGAGAATCCTTCCTAGGTACCGGTGCACAAATATAGGGAAAATTGACTTATGATGATTTTCAAATCACTCAAATATGAACTTGGCATGATTGAGGAATAAGATTATGTTGCAGAGGTTGGTAAAGTGGAATGATCGAAGAAACAAGAATTTTCCTGATGACAAAGAGTTATTGAACTTGAGTAACAACTAATCTTGGAGACCTTAAAAGTCAAAATTATGTTTTGTATCAACTCTAACATTGTGATTTGAGAAAGGTTTAGTTTTGACTACATCATTTTGGTATTAGAGTGGGTATATAAATAATAAAAAAATATTTTAATTGATATTAGTTGTACAACATGTGAAATTTTGAAGCAAACAAGATGAAGATGGAAGAAATAATCTTGGATTTGATACAAGGTGAATTGTTGGAAAAAGTAAATGAAATTGATGATGCTAAAAAAAGAATGTAGGAAGAAAATAGAATCTTGGGGTCAATAATGACTCAAATGGAAGATATAAATGCATAAATTAAGATGATGGATGGAGAACACATTCACAAAGGTGATGGAAGCTCATTTCTTATGAGAAGAGTAGTACTTCAGCAACAAGGTAAGGAACCAGTGGATAGAAGAATACTTTTTAGGACCAGATGAAAAACAAGAGGTAAGGTTTTTTATGTTATTATTGACAATGGTAGTACAAATAATGTATTTTTTGAATAAATGGTTAAGAAATTGAATCTAAAAATACTATTGCATCCTATACCCTATAGAGTATCTTGGGTGCAAAGGAATCACTAGGTTATTGTGAATGAACAATGTAGAGTGTATTTTCCAATTGGTAGAATCAAAGATTATATTTTGTGTCATATAATAGCTGTGGATGTTTTCCATTTTATTTTGGGTAGACCCTAGTAGTTTGATAGGAAGGTTATATATTATGGAAGAACTAATACTTATGATTTGGTGAAAGAAGGTGTAAGATACACTTTGTTGCCTTTGAAGGATGAAGATACAAGAAGTGAAAAGAGAATCATGGTGTTGGGAATGAAATATTTCTTGGGAAGAAAAATATATAAGGTACAAGGGTTCATGAATGAACTCAATGGAAATGAAAATAAGGGGAATGAGTCATTGAAAGGACATGAATGAAAATACGGCAGTATGGAATAAGTATAATAGTTTGAGTCCTTTATGAAGGACCAAAAAGCACAAGAGTGTTTTTAGTAATAATCTCAAGTGAGGGTAATGAGGAGTAAGGAGACTAGAGAGGAAGAGAGTTGTGAAGAAGATGAAGTAATAAGGTTTAGTTGCAGGTATGAGAGAGATGAGAAAGGAAAAGAAAAGGATGATTGGGCATGGAAATTAGACCTTAAAGACCTCATAGAAGGTGAGGCAAGAAAGGAATTCATAATATAGAAACATAATGAAGAAATAAATCAGATAAAGAGGAGGGGAAACGAGAAATAGTGAAAGATGAAAGCATAAAAGTTGAGGAATCTAAAAAATAATATGAAGAAACTAATTCCAAGTTTGTGTATGTAATTCAATCACAACTAGAGGAAGAAATAAATGAACTTGAGTGTGATTTGAGAGGTTAAAAGGTGAAGTATAATTTAGGAAAAATAAGTATTTTAGTGAAGAGGAAACATGAGGACAATACAAATGACATGGATGAAGAGTAAGAATCCAAAAATGATGTTTTTTTTAACTTGTTTGTTGAATGTGTTGGTTTAGTGCAAGAAAAAGAAAGTAATTTTTTTTTCATAATGACAAGGAACATCCAGATAAGGAAATCAATGATAAAATTTAAAGTATAATGAAATTACAGGTTGCATATGAGAAGGAATTGCAAAGAACATAGAGACTTGAGCAATAAATTTGCAGGATAAATAAGGAGGACAAGAAACAAACCAAGAATTGAAGAAAGAAGAAAAAATATGGAGATGAAATGTAAGATCAATGTCAAGGTACATTCAAAGAAGAAAAAGATAAATATAGACAAGAAAATCCAAAGCAACTGGAAGAAGAAGAAAAAGAAGACAAGAAAGATTCTCTTCATGTTAGGAGTATGATGCAATAGCATCACTCCCAGCGGTGGTATAGTTGTATCTACTCAAATTTTTGATCTTTTACGTTTTATAAGTGTCATTAGAGGGTTATAATTGTCATTATATTGTCTTTGTAGGATCTAGAAGTTCAAAATATGAGTTTGAAGATTTTCCATCCATTTGTCTTATTTAAAAATTTAAATCTTCATGGAGCCAATTTTGCCATTCTAGTGTGATGTAAGATAGTTTATAGGTGTTGTTCATGTATGTTTCACATTTTTTTAGTCAATTTGTGTTAACAGAGCCTCATTTTTTGAAGCAGTTGGTGTAATATGCCCTTAAAATCTTCATTTAAGCTTCCACTTACAGGCCTAGACTTCACAAGTTACCTTGAGCATGTAACCTCAAATTTATTTTTGAGTTCTTAATCCTTGAAGTTATTTGTGGGGGGTCCTTTGATCAAGTAGGTATATATTTCATCATGTAACTATTTTTATTTCATTGACGAATCAAGGGATTCAAGTTTTGTATCTCCAAAGTGAAGTTAGGAAAAAATAGGGTGTATGTGTGTGTGTAAGTTGTCATGTATGAGAGTCTAAGTATGGAAGTCTATGTGTAATAGCAAGAAGAATATTGCATGTTCATTAATATCAATAAAAGGATGGTTTTTCTTCTATGTTTCATGATTTTTATAACCTCCTTGTGTGATTGAATTAATAATTGATGAAAATTAGTTAGAATACACTGCATCTAAATGGAGTATGGTCATGAAGCTTCAGGAAGATTTATTATTGAAGGTATATATCAATTTATCATAACTAAATAAGAGTTTTGAAGTTCCTAACAAGTTGGAGGATCCTCTAGGAGTGATTATAATTGAAAGTAAGGTAAAAATGAGCAATAATTTTTCATAAACTTCCTCTCGGGTTATTACAGTCGGGTAAATCATGATGCTAGGGCATAAGAAATAAGAAATTTGATTTCTCAAAATTATAAAACAAAAAATTCCAAAAAAATTATGTTTTCTCTATGGAGGGGTCATGCACGAGTTGAAAAAGAAATCAAGTCATTTCATCTCATATTATAAAATAAATCCATAATAGAATATCATGTCATTCGGGATAAACCGAAAAGATAGGTTTTTAATAGCGAAAGGATAAAATTTTAAAATATGAAAATCCCTCTAAATCAACTATATATAAAAAGAAGGTAAACAATAGATTAGGGAACCTCTGCTAAAGGTTTGAAGAGGACTACAAATTAAAGAATCTTGACAGTGTTCAAAGAGAAAAAAACTAGACTGAAACAAGTTGTAGGATAGAATAATGACTTGCAATTGAGTATATACTACTTTAAATCCTTTGTTTGGTTATCAAACACCATTATGGGATTATTAAGATTTTATAAAGGTAATGAGATGCCTTGAATGGTTGGGAGAATCCTTGAATGGTTGTAGTTACATTGAAATTTGTTCTAGACCAAGACATGATAAGGTGTAGATTTCCAAACGGAAAGATATAGAAGGAGGAGTCATAAGTAATTAGAATTGAGACTAAATAATTTCTTCACAACTTGAAATTTCAAAAGGTCACTCAAAAATATAATGCCTTCTTCAAAATCTTAGAGGTTTATTTAAACTCACACTATTACATCAACTAATTCTTAATAAGCTAATTGGTAAATTTGCAAGAAGATACCTAGATGGATAAAATTTAGTAGTGTGAACACATTGGGTGGATGTTTTAGCATGGGAAGATAATTTTAAATAGGTAGAGAAAGTGAAAATATCCCATTTGATCCTTAGAAGTCAAAATTTAAAGTCATAGAGACCTCTCAATTTTTGTCAAGAATAAGAAAAATATTGGTAATTGTGGATGCATTTAGAAGTTAAAGTAAATTGGGCATAATCAATAGTTTTTTAGTTCAATAAACTAGTGGAAGTGTGAAAAGGGTTTCCATTGATTCATTTACAAATTGAAGCAGAAAGTGCTATGCTGCATGATTTTATGTGTTGAGAAGCCTTCTTAGGAAGTGATGCACAAATATAGCCAAAATTGACTTATGATGATTTTTAAATCACTCCTAATATGATATTGGAGTGATAAAGGAATAATAGTATGTTGAAAATTTTGGTATAGTGGAATGATGGAGGAAACAAGAATTTTCCTAATGAGAAATATCTTTTGAACTTGAGCAACAACTAGTCCTAGAGACCTTAAAAGTTAGAATTGAGTATTGTATCAACTCTAACATGGTGAGTTGAGATGGATTGAGTTTTGAATACATCATCTAATTACTTCTAAACTATGTTTTTGGATTTTCTTATTTACTCAAAATGAAATAAAATAAACCTACCGAAAAATAAAATTACTTCTAAATAAAATAAAATCTACTTCTATGCTAAAATAACATAAACACGGAATAATCAGATGTGGATATTCCTTTATTGCTGAATGTGAAGCTTAATATATTTAAACACAACTATTTTCCAATTTATAACTATGGATTACTTACTTCTTATAATTTCCTCACCTTAAAATCATGGGGAAAAATCAAGCTTCTCAGAATCAATTCCTTCTTCCCCTGAGACTTCCCTGGTAAAAAAATTAATTACAGAGAAACTTAACTGTGCAGAAATTGAACAAGAGGAATTGACAAAAAAGTTTCCTCAAGATTATTGACCTTACAGATCCATAAGAATGATTAGGGAGGAATTTTTAAATGGAATATTTGTTCGTGTGCACATTAAATATAATTAATAAATAAAATGAAAGCTACATGTGCTCTAATATGAAGAAGTGAAGACATAATTTGCACAAGAAATTCCTAAAAATACTTTCCCAGGAAAATCCATAGGGATGAGGTGAGAAGGAAATATGAGCTAAAGATACTTACATGCAATGAATAGTTTGTTAATCCTCCTTCCTTAAAACAAGATATTAATTTGACAACTATAATTTACATTAAAAAGCTTTGAAGAATTTGAATAACACTTCCAACCTGGATATAAAGAAATTTGAGAATGTCCATATGTGGTTGTACTTCCCTTTATCCCCTCAGATTATTCTCCAGAGATTATTTGAATTGTTCTAAGGAGTTGTGTTGGTTGTGGAAGAAAATAAAGAATAGGAAGGATGCTAGAGTATATTGGTTGCAGGTAGACTGGTAAAAATGCAAGGAAAAGAGAAACAATGCAAAGAATGAGTTATTTATGGACATTATTATAGCAATATCATCAGAGTAACGATGCAATAAAAATAAATAATATCCAACCAATTCTTTGGGAAAAATCTTGGTTCTTATATAAATTTGGAAGGAAAAGCTCATTACACTTAACAATCAAGAAGTGCTAGATCATCCAGACAAGGGGAAGTCAATAGGCTAAGAATAGAAAAGGAATGAGGAAGAGTTCTAGATGTCTCCAAAAAGCTCTAAATAAGGGGAATTTTTTGAGAAACATGTGAGAAAGGAACTGATAAATTTGTAACACATGTACAAAATTCAAAGCTGAGTCTCGGATAAAATGTGCATAGAACTACCAGTCTGTACAGATCGGTAATTATGTAACCACCATGGGGGTTGCGTAACCACCACTCTAGGAAGACTGAAGGTTAAGTAACTTCCATAAATTTATACAACCACTATTGCGGTTACATAACTTAAAGGAAAAAAGATAAGCAAAATCAATTAATAGTGTTTGCAAAATCAAGTAAATCTATGGAATTGAGAAGAAAAGAAGCATAAGTCATATAGGAAAGTTTTAAACATAGAAATAGTACCTAAACTTCATCATTTGTTCTAGAAAAAAAAATGTATCATCATAGTGGATATTTATTGTTTCGCCAGTGTAAAACAATGCAAATTTGGGTCTGTACAAACTTCTTTTTTACAATGTCACCTAAAGTTTACTGACAAGTAATTATAGCACAACATGCCATTAAAGACCTCATGACTCATGCTAGAAACCATAGCTTGAATCATGTTGATGACATTATCACTGATACATTGCGATAGTTTTACCCACATGGCTAGTTATCAATAACGTATTGATTACGTCTTATTTTCCTTCTTTTGCTTTCTCCCTTGGATTCATTTGTGCTCTCAACCCCCACTTAGGTTTTTGCACACTAAATTTTTCCTTTGCTTGGTCTCCCGACCCCCTTTAGGTTTTTCACACTATCTTAAATATCTCATTATATCCTTACTTAGTCTATTTTATCAGAGAAGATTTATCATTACGTACGACCCGGTTACTACTACCATTGGATTTCCTCGGTCCCAATTACACTTATTCTGGCTCTTTTTTGCCCCGATATTTCCTATTGGATTCTAATAGTATTTTGTAAATCCTTGTCTAGGTGTATTTAATTTCTTGGATTTATATACCCAAGAATTCCCTAATATCCATCCATTAGATATTTTGGGCTTGTTATTCCTCTTGGATTTTTCAGATTGCACGGGTTGGTTTATATTACCAATCTTCCTCTAACCATATTTACCTATCTAATCACATTATCATTTCTCTGAAGTACCATGGTATCATCACATACATGCATATGAAAAGTATGAAAATTACAAGAAAATTAACATACATGTAAAAAAATACCAAACACTTAAATACCATAAAAAAATATCATACATGGACACATTTTTATACATTGAAAAAAAAATCATAAAAAATTGATCTGGCCCATTTACAAAGTGGCTCAAGCATCCTCACTGACTTTGGGGGTATTTAGATGTGTTAGGATGATTGAAACATGCCAATATATCTTGTTGCATGGGATAGGTACTTATCTAATTGGGAATTCAATGATGTAATTCACTTCATGTCTCTCTAGGAATCGTAGAGGCGAGATGCTTGCTCTTGAACGAGAACCTCCTACTCCTGTAATAAAATATACAACATCACATTTATGCTACCAATGGATGTCAATTATTGTGCATCTAGATATCTCTGTAATTATCTAGATTCCTCTCCAACAAGAGAAAATGTGCTCATTGAATCCCCTGCCAATAGTGGTACTGGATCTACCATCACTACAATATCTTAGACATCCAACATTGGATATAGGATCTCATGGTGGGAATTATCAATCAAAGAATGTCACTCCTATACCATATGCTCTATAATATTCTTTCCATATCCATGGCCACCCCTGACACCTCCTCCTCCTCCTCATCATCACGACGAGTACAAGATCCCACGTATTGTACCCACCTATCTTATGGAAAACATGTCATGTCTACTCTGTGATGTGATATAGTCCTCTATTTTATATGCACATCCATCTTAACATTGATCAATTTCAAATATACTACTAGTTATCACATCTTTCGCTCCCTGATGAATGGTACTAGTTTTATAATTCCTCCTCCTATGGCACTAGGATAACCTCCATCTATACATCTGGCCAGTGGACTATATCTACGGATCCTCTATCAGATCCCTCTTGTGAACTGTTCATTTCTATAGTATGTTGTGGGACTTGAACATCGCCACCAATACCAATGCTTCCTTCAACTGTGTGCCCCCATTACTTGTATCATGCATGGTCAAAGTTCTTATACATTAACCTCTTCTCTTGTAATTTCTCTAAAATGAAAACACTAGTAGGGTGGAAATGGTGGTATAATGATTAACATCAATCGCCCAAATTATCTTATGACCCTACTTATTGCATGGGTCTTTACCCAATAAATGTAGTTTTCTTTCACCTTAGTGATGGTGTCCAAGAAATTTTCCTTGGGATAGGCAGACCATAATATAAATTCCCTATATAGGCTTTTCATGTGACATCATACAGACCTGTATGTGCTAGTGGACATAATACTCAAAGTGATCTCATTATTGTCGTTTGTATGCACTAAAGAAATTTTGGGGAATAATTTGCTACTACCTTTGGTGTCTCTATCGGAATATACTTAGGTAACATCTTGTATATCCATATCATCAGTAAAATCATAGGTCTTGTGACCCTCTTACCTTTACACCAAACCTTGTATAAATCACGAACAACCTACACCCATATGGTGGTTACCGAACTAGATATTACCCACAATCCACTGCATCTCGATATACCACAATTAGACACAATGGGATGGATCCATCTATTTTTTTTCCTAATAAACATGACACCATGATCCCTATCACTACCTTCCACATATCAATTAATCCCTTCATCCTGCATAGCACTGAGTTAGACACATAACATGTTCTCATCATATGTGTCACTCCTAATATCCCATATGGATAATTCTCTCCACTTTATGAAATCTAAAATCAAATTGCAATAAAGGTGGGTGCTGGAAATTGATAAATTCAAAATACTATGTAAATTATCTAAGGAAAATGTCATCTCCATGGTCTCCCATATTTTCCACCACAAAAATGTGTTGGAACTAGTGTTCCATAAGGATAAAAACATCTATAGTAAATCAAGATCTAATGGTATCCTGGGCATATTCATGATGCCCCCAAAACTATAACTTGTTCATGTCTTCTTAAATTAGTATAATGCTTATAACACTCAACCATGATACATCTATAGTCCACCATAGGAGGATCTTGTTATCTCTTAGAAGTGCACCCTTTTTTAGATATGAAAACAAGGGTTATAAGATTTCATTATCTCTCACTTTCATAGATACAATGGAAACGCCTCAATTCTTTGGGTATACCTATTATTGACGTGAGTATCTGGTATCAAGGCCAATTCCTTATTGATGTATCCTAAACTAATTTTTCACGATTTCGAGGATAAAAATATTGTTGTAAACAAATTGAAGTGGGGTGATACTCCAAATTGATTGATAGATTTGATGGTGGATATGCACAATAAATTTGAGAGACAAATTGTAGATGCACGAACCAATGGGTTTCAATTCGATCCTAAGGAAAAAAACTTGTGTGTTCAGGGATGAATCGAAATAACACAGAGCTAACATGCACAGTAAAACTAAAAAGAAAGAACCAAATTTGCAGCAAGGTAAGATTATTAATTAGGGAATTGACATTGATGAGAATTAATGTAAAGATACACACCACTAAAAATAATTGGAAAGGAAATAATTGGTTCTCATTCAAGGAAAAACTAACAAAAAATATTCTTCAGAACTCATGTGTCAAAAAATTCCCTCTTTTGTCCCTTGCTAGTGCACTCAATATATATATAAAACATTTCACCCAACCCCTCCTAAAAAAAAGGCTTCAATTTGTACTCGCCCATGCATGCTAATTTTACCCCTTTAAATATGGAATAAAAATAGACATGCTGATTAAAATGAGGCATTAATAGCATTAGTTATAAAAATACACTCAATCAAGTGTAGTTGACAGCTCTATTTTTAATAAAATAAACTTGGGTGACTACTTTTGCTAATTTTAACCCTTACTTGATGTGCAAGTTTTTTCCAATATCCATGCAAATCCTTTCTCTTGTAGTTGATTATTAAATAATCATACTTTACCTATTTGATGTGGAACTTGATATTCACCCACTTGTAAAGGAAAAAAAAAAATTCTTCTCGGTTTTTTCCTGTAGTGATGGTATCTAAAAATATACTCATGTACAAGAAATAATGCCTTTTCTCAATACTTATCAAATATTTCAAGTTATACCTTGTACAGACCATATTTCCATGTGTGAATGCTAAAAATAACATCTTATTTTCCTTCTTACGAGGTTTCCTTTAGCATATTTTAAGGTATATTTGCAAATAATAAGGTAATTATTTACCCTTGTTTGATATGTTCCTCACAATCATGTTGTCTCTTGACTTGGCATTTACATTTTTGTTTAAACAATAATTTCTCCCATTTTGACTAACACATGGTGCATACTTTGGATAACATAATGATTATCCCCATTTGACTAACTGTGGCATATATTATGGAAATGATAATAGTTAGCTCCTTTTATCTTGAATGGCATATAAAAAGGACTTTAATCCAAGGTCATCGTGCTGGTCATGGTTTAGAATAATTATTTGGCCTTGTATTATCTACATAGACCAAGGTTTGATTAAAGGTAAGGTTAATCATTATTTCTTGTTTGTTGTATATGGCGCAGACCATAGTATTTGGACCCTGATTAAAACATAATCATTAAATTTAAAAGGTCCCCATTGTCATGAGATATCGACCCTTAAAAGATTTTTCAGTGCTAAACCTAACTCGATCCTGACTAGGGTTTCTCCATTTCTTGACATGTGCACTTTTTTTTCATCATGGTTGAGTTATGGTAACCATATCGAATTAAGGGAAAATGAAGTTAACCCTAATCATTCTTTCACTTTTAAAGCTTTGTATTAGTGTGGTAATACCCTATCAAAATATTTCCATCCGACATTATTATCTTTCGAGCTCCCTATGAAGGTTTTTGGATCCTTTATGAAGAATGGCCACCATGAATAAAAATGGAACTATGTCTTTGAAGAGTCTTTCTGAGGTTTTAACACTATAAATGGCCGCCATTGTTGGAAGGTGAAGTTTATGGTTAGTGAATGCTGAAATATTTTCATTCTTTTTATTTCTTGTTCAAGGAGAACTAATACCTTGAATATTTTTGTTTTCCATGCCTCAATGGTTGATCTTACTCAAAACTATGAAATCATATTTATTTCTCTTTGTATAGATCCATTCTGGTATGAGTGTTTAAAGATTTGAACATTTTGTGCATTGCTAAACTTGTATTTACCAAACTAGAGCTCTAGTTTTGCATTCTTCAATTTTCATAAGGTTTTTTCTTAATTTTCCACCCTATGCATGGCTCAAACAAGGGTTTCATTCTATGTATTCATCACCATTTCTTCAGATCTGTATGTTTTTTGACTTGGGCATTTGAGTTTTGTTTGATTTTCTCTAGATCACTGTTGGTACTACCCAGATATGTGTTTTTCCTTCTGTAAATCATTTATATGGGCATTTAAAATATTTCTTACCTAGTTATCGAGATATCGTCATAAAATTTGATGATTTATTATTGTTGGCATATTATGATCTGCACTCATTTTCTTGACCTAGCTCGAGACTTAATCCTACCACGGTAGTGAGTATAATGTGAATTTTATTTCCATTTGAATATCACTATAGGCATAGCATGGGCCTGGATATGTTTATGTTTGAGAATTTGGATTACTATCAGTAACTTGGTCATTGGCATTATCTACTTGAGCGTGGTGATGGGTATTTCTTTTCCCGATCTAAGTTTTGAGATTCACATTTGTTGTGAGTTGTATTCAATAATTTTTGACACAAGGCAACAAATATTTCTAGGTGACTTTATTTCCATTTTATGAGCTTACCGACTTAGTATTTCCAAGATGAGTTTTTCGATTAAGCTTGTGGTTTCACTGCTTTGTTTTATTTCCTACAAATGGTACATTGTTCTAAAAATAGAATATATTATATATTTTACATTGATGTATATCATCTAAGATTTTAATTTATATTAAGTCTGAAACCCTAAAAGATAGTCAATGAAGTTGATACAATGTTTAAGGTTATTTGAGCTTTTATTCTGTTGTGATCTTCTTAAAATCATGATTCATTGTTTTTTTCTCCTCCATATCTATGTAAATATTTTGATCCTCTGGGCCATTTGAGCAATGTATACCCTGATGTATATGATTTTTAACTTGATGAAGTGTGGGATTTATAAATCTTGCTTTTAATCATTCAATGGAAACTAAAAGTGCATGAAAAGATATGGCTCTTTTGATCACATGGTCATTCTTCTCTTTGTTACATTGGAATTATCATGTAACTATCTTTTTTGATTTGTATTTATGATTACCTCTACTGCTACTTGTAAGAAAGACAATGTCTTGCTTCTGTTATTTCCGTACAAGATGTTATATGTTTTGTATTGGTTTGCATCATGATAACTTGCTGATGAAGTTGTATAGTAGAATTTCTATTCACTGTTGCAACCGTAACTTTTTGTTCTCATTGTAAGGCTCTTATGTTGATCAATTTGATGTTATAGCCATTTATATTATAACAACGTTTAAGCATGTAGTTTGTACCATATAAATAACTCTTGTGTTGAATGGTTGTTTTGAATTCATCATACTTGAAAACAAAAAAAAAATTACATTGAGAGATGAATATGAAAATGTCATATTCCATAATGTCTTTGAATTGATTCATTTAGCTTAGTATTATTCTCTTCTTCTGCCATTTGATGCCTGATTTTTGGTTTTTGAATGCAATACCATTGTTTTGTTTTCCTATTGCCTTTTTTTATCATATGTTGAAAGTGGCAATGCCTTTCAGCTAAAAATGAACAATGGTTTTTCCTCAATCTTGTTTTGATCTCCTTTAGTTAGCTATAATGAATTTTATCCTCATCATTCCTTGTACCTTTTCTATGATGAAATTTGTATATATATACTACAAGTTTTGATTCCTTCTATATGTGAATTTGGTATTTGGTTCATTATTCCTCATGCATCTTGTAGTAGCTCCAAATTTTTTCTTTATAAACGGGAACATTATTACCTTCTCCTGAGAATTGACTTTTAAGCATTCGAGAACCTTGTATGTTGATTGGAACTGCAACATTCAAATATTTAAGATATTTGGACTGAGATATATGGCTAGTTGAAAAGGGTTTATTTTCCAAACTATAGTTTCTTTCTATAATGATTCCATGGCTTCACTCATTTGTTGCAATCATTATTCAGAAACTTGTCTTGTATTTGTGAGCTTCGTGCTTTCTTAATGTCAAATAAATCTCCATATTCACTTGATTTTCAATGCCACAATTTTATAATATATTATCCTTCGAAACTTCTCATTTTATTCTTATTGTGTTCATTATAAAAAATCTAGGTGATCTTTTTCAAATTCATTGAATTTATATGGCCACATTTGGATATATGTTTCTTTAAAAGTGATGTCTTTCTTGTGATGACTAAGCATTCTCTGTATTTCTAAAAGCATGGAATATAATGTGACTCTGGAAGATGTGAATACACTATCTTTTTATTTTTTCTAAGCATTCATGATGCGAATGATTTCATCCTTAGTTGATATGATCAATTAATGAATTCCTTGTAAGGCGGCATTCTTTATGAAGATTCATGAGCTGTCTATGTAACCTAGAATGAATTATCATGTACTTGATCATTTGTTTGATCTCTTTTGTGTCATGCTTACTGAGATTGATATTTTTCTTATGAATTATCTTATTTACTCCTAAATTAAACCTCATTGAAGAAAAATCATTTGTTTAAAATGGTGAGTACAACAGACATGGAAATTCAGAGCTCTGGCATGAATTGTGTTCTCTCTTTTAGGTACCTACTGAAGACAAAGAGGGGGAGGGGAAAGGACAACTAAAAAATAAACTTGGAGAATCCATATAAATAGGAAATGATGGATCTCCATCTTTCTTTTACTCATAGCTTTACACACATGCATTTTGTTTTATGCACTTGCTTTCAGAGTTATTCCCATGGTTTGTGTGGGTTATTGTACTTTAAAATTATGAAATAAATGAGAATTTATTCATGTGATGAGTTACATATTTATCTGTTTTCCATTATTATTTCATTTACATGATGTAAAATGAAAAAATGTATAGCTCATACACACTATGAACCTTTCATTTAATCATAATTAATGAACTTAAGATAACTGATAACAATAGAAAAGTGAATAAAGATGAGTTGAAACCTAATTAACCACTGAAGTGGACTGTCCCTCTACAAGATTTGGGATTTCCACCTTTTTCTTATTGCATTCTTCTTATTTGTGTGAACTGCCCCTTTTCCTAAGGGATCTGGTGCATGATCATGAAAAAGATGTGATGGAAGGACATGTTAAGAAGAAAATAGGCATTCTTAAACTAATAAAGTAACATTTCACTTATGTAATGAAATTACTACTATAATTCAGATGATGAGCAACAATATAACACCAAATAACATAATATTTTAGAATAATGATCTCAATATGCAATTTTAATAGCTTCGCCACTTCGAGGGGGCAACCTCAAAACCATATAATAAGACTCAAATGCTCAAATGATGATGAAATACTATCTACAATCCTCTATATATACTATTCATATGTTATGGCCATCACCCCAGCTGACCTACTAAGCATGAGAAAGTATAAATGATATAATAAAATGATATGGTAAGCCACAAGTCTACTACTCATATCCTAATACAAACAATAGGTTAAGGGTGTAGCATGCCCTTCCCCTTCAAACCAATGTTTTCCTCAACATTGAATAATCCTAGATGTTGCTGCAGAAAATCTTCATCCTCCCAGGTGGCATCTTCTATGCTTAGATTCTTCCACTTGACTAGATATTCCTTAATGTCTCTAGTTCTTAACCTCTTAGTACGTGTTTGCAGAATCTTCTCTGGCTCCAAGATGATTCTTCCTTCCTCGTCAAGTTCTGGTAACTCTGTCTGGGCTTCAAATTTCTTTCCAATAACCTTCTTCAGGCATGAATAATGGAACACTGGGTGTATGTGTGAATATGGAGGCAACTCTAGTTTATAAGAAACATTGCCAATTTTCTGTAGAACCTGATAAGGGCCATAGTATTTAGGAGCAATTTTATTGTCCTTTTTTTGTTTCCTTAGAGACATCTATTTGTAAGGCTGGAGACGTACAAAAACCCAATCACCAATTTCAAAATGTCTTTCACTATGATGTTGATCTACTTGTTGTTTCATCCTATTTTGTGCTAATGCTAAATTCTCCTTCAAACTAGCCAAAACCTATTGTTGATGTTGAATGTATTCCTCAACATCTCTGACCTTAGTTTTCACCCTTAAGGAGGAAGTGATAGAAGGTGGATGGTAACCATATAATGATAAAAATGGGGTCATTTGAGAAGAGGTATGAAAAGATGTGTTATACACCATTCTGCAAGTGGTAGCCATTTAATCCATCTTTCCTGCTTATCTTATACAAAACAACGTAGATACCCCTCTAAGAATTTGTTGACCACTTCCGTTTACCCATCAGTTTGAGGATGATAAGATGAACTGTGAGCTAGTTGAGTACCCAAACATGAAAATAATTCCATCCAAAAATTACTTGTGAAAATAGGATCACGATCACTTATAATTATCTTTGGGGTTCCATGTAGCCTTTGAACTGTCTCCAAAAAAATAGTTGTGCCTGTACTAGCTTCAAATGGATGTGATAGGGAACAAAAATGGGCATATTTTATGAGCCTATCCAAAACCATGAAAATAAAATTCTTACCCTCTGAACAAGGCAATCTGGTGATGAAGTCCATGGAGACCTCCTCTAATCTCTAGCTAGGAATTGGTAAGGGTCACAACAAACTTGGTGTCTTAATTGTTTCCCCTTTGTTCTGTTGGCACACTAAACACTCTGATAAAAAAATTTGTACATCCCCCTTGCGTCCTTCCCAAAATAATTCTATTTTTATTCTATGATATGTCTTCAAAAACCCAGAGTGTCCTCCAACAGGTGAGGCATGTAGCTCTGCAAGAATCTTATGCTTTAACTCAGAATCTTTACTCAAGTATAACCTATCCTTGTACCATAGGGCATTACCCTTCCACTCAAATTTTTTAGATGTCATAGATCATTGCTTGATATTCTGTATTATAGATTTTGTATCCTTGTATTGATCCCATTCCAATCTTGCCTCATCTAGCCAATTGGTTGTCAACATGGACATTCCACATAGTAAAGCATCTGTGGATGTATCCCTTCTGGACAATGCATCAACTAGTACATTTTTTTTACCCTTTTTGTATATGATTTCAAAATCATAACCCAACATTTTTGTTACCCACTTTTGTTTTTTCTCAGATGATAACCTTTTCTCCAAAAAGTATTTGAGACTATCATGATCAATTTTTACATTGAAGTGTCTACCCATGAGATAGGGCCTCCATTGCTTGACCGCATGAAGAATAGCCATCATTTATTTCTCATATACCAATTTGAGCATATATTTTCCTTTGAATTGGTGACTCTCAAATGCAATTGGTCTTCCTTCTTACATTAGAACTGATCCCAATCCTAATCCTAAAGTGTCACATTCAACAATGAAGGTTTTTGAGAAGTTGGGAGTAGCCAAAAATGGCGTGTTACATAAGACTTCCTTCAGCTTCTCAAATGATTTAGTGGCTAAGTCTTTCCAATGGAAGGCATCCTTCTTTAGAAATGAAGTGAGTGGCATTACTATTCTACCATATCCCCACACAAATATTCTTTAGTACCCTGTTAGTCCTAGGAACCCATGAAGATTTTTTAGAGTTTTGGGTCTTGGCCATTCCACCATAGATTTGATCTTTTGAGGATCAACTTTGACACCTTCATGGGATACAATGTGACCCAAGTACTCTACCTCTTGTACACCAAAAGAACACTTATATGGCTTTGCATAGAGAGTATGTTTCTCCAAAACTTCCAACACTTTATTTACATGTTGTAAGTGTTCTTCCCATGTCTTACTATAAATCAATATGTTATCAAAGAAAACTAATACAAATTTTCTTTAAAATGGATTAAAAATAGTGTTCATCAAGCTTTGAAAGGTTAAAGGTGCATTTGTAAGACCAAAAGGCATTACAAAAACCTCATAATGGCCCTCATGAGTCATGAAAGCCATTTTATGAACATCTTCCTCTTTTATTCTAATTTGATGGTACCTCGAACGAAGATCTAATTTTGTGAAATAAATAGCACCATGCAATTCATCAAGTAAATCATCAATTACTAGAATAGGAAACTTATCTTTGATGGTATACTTGTTGAGTTCTTGGTAATTTGGACACATCCTCCATGTTTCATCCGTCTTACATACCATGACCACTGGGGAAGAATAGGCACTCTGACTAGGCCTGATGATACCTGCCTTCAACATTTCCTGACCCATTTTCTTGATCTCACTTTTCTGGGAATATGGGTATTTGTATGGTCTAATGTTAGGTGTTTGGCTCCCTGGAATCAACTAAATGGCATGATCATGATCCCTAACTGTTGGTAGTCCCTTTGGAATTGCATTAAAAATAGATGAGTGAGAATCAACAATCTTCTGAAGATCGGGGTGGCATTGAAAACTCTGTATTTTGTACTTCTATGGAAAATAACTTTGCTATAAATCCATCTACTCTTTTTCTAAGAACCTTATGCATTTGATGAGAGCTAATAATCTATGGAGACTTAGCTACTATCCCATTTAATTTTATTGTCCTTCCATCTGAATGAAATTTCATGAACAATTCTTGGAAATTCATCTCTAGAGTACCTAAGGTTGTGAGGCATTGAACACCCAAAACAATATCTTCCCCTCCCATAGAAATAACAAACATAGGTGAGTCTAACATGTAGTCTCCCATGGATAGCTTGATACTATGGCATTTTTCCTGTGCACTTGACTGTCCCACCATCCACAATCATAACTTGAATTTTCTAGAGCTGGGTAAATAAAACAATTGAGGTAGGTATCTAACTTACTATTTATGAAGTTATGAGTACTCCCTGAGTCAATCAACACTGATGTCACCTTCTATTTTTTGAGATAGCCAATAACCTTGAGTTCTTGAGGAATACTAATACCTGACAATGCATGACAAGAAATTGTAGGTTGGTGATCCTCTACTTCCTCTTCTACTGGTTCCTTAACCTCTCCTATAATTTCAGAATCCTCATCATCCTCATTACCTCCATCAATATAGAAGAACTTCTTATCAGCACATTTGTTTCTCGGTCAATATTTGCTATCACAGTTAAAGCATAATCTTTTTTCTCTCTTTTCTTCCATTTGTTGAGGAGTTAGTCTAATTGTCCTCGAAAATGAAGGGGATGAGATACTACAGTCTTTAGTGTTAATGAAAGGTGGCCTCCTACTAAACAGAAATTTTTCCTCTACTTAACATGCCATGATAATAGAATCAGAAAGCTTGAGTGGATTAAACATACGTACCTCATGCTCGATGTGGTCCTTCAGACCCCTAAGAAATAGGTCATTTAGATTCTCTTCTAGTATATTATCCACCCTTAAGGATAGGTTATGGAATTGATGCACATAATATTTGACTAATCCTATTTGTCGTAACTTTTCTGATTGACTAAACTATTTCTCTGAAACACTGGAACTATAGTGCAATTGCAACTTCTCAGTAAAAATTGTGCAAGTGACACTGAGACCATTCTTCTACCTCTGAGCACATAACCATCGATACCAAATGAATTGGTTTGGTTCAAGATATAGGATGCCAAAGTCACCTTTTTTCATGATGGTGTTTGATGTAGCTCAAAGAAGTTATCCATTTTATTTATCTAATTCAAGGGATCTTTACCATCAAATTTGCGCATATCCACTTTCAACATCATGTTCTATGGTTGCAAATAAGTTGGATTCTGATTGGCCTGGAAAATTGATCGAACATGGTTATTTTGTCCATGATTTTGAACTGAAGATCCTCCTTGGTCGATATGGAATGGATTTGGGACATATTGTTTACCCTTTACATGGTGCATGATATCATCCAATCGATGATTGATTTGGGCTATGTCTCCTTTAGAGGCCATCTCAGATTGTACATTTCATAGCTCATACTCAAGTTGGCTCACATTATGATCAACTGAAGTAAACCCTAGTGCTGAGAAAGTTGTATTTACCCCTTCTAAATCAATCTCTTCAATCACCATCTCATCTTTATATGGGGTTTTACCCAGAGTAACCAAATTCTTTTTTGTTGTTGTGGAAGTCCCCACCATGATATAAAACCTTAGGGTTTAGGGTTTTGATGCAAATTAGGCCGAACCAGAAAAAAACAGAGAAGATACTAATACTAGTTTTTGTAGATATTTCTGAAAATGTAAAGAACTTGATAAAATTCCACATTTTGCACCCTAGCGAGTGATCTTATGAATAACCCTAAATTTGTAATAACGTGTGTAAAATAAATCAAAAAATTATGTAATTTTGAGGGAACCTTACTTGCAATGTTTCACAACTCTGGTAAAACTATATCTTTCCAATTTGATGTGGTTCAAAATATATTGCGGAAACAAAAAATTAGGTTTTTTGCCCTAATTTTGGCCTAGATCACAGCTCCTATACCACTTGTAATGAAATTACTAGTATAATTTAGATGATGAGCAGCAATATAACACCAAATAACACAATATTTCAGAATAATGATCTCAATATGCAATTGTAATAGCTTCGCCACTTCGAGGGGGCAACCTCCAAACCATATAATAAGACTCAAATGCTCAAATGATGATGAACTACTACCTACAATCCTCTATATATACTATTCATATGTTATGGCCATCACCCCGGATGACCTATTAAGCATGAGAAAGTATAAATGATATAATAAAATGATATGGTAAGCCACAAGTTGGCTTCTCATATCCTAATACAAGCAATAGGTTAAGGTTGTAGCAACTTCTCTTCTCTCATTTAGGTTGATCCATCAATTCCTTCCATCTGAAATGAAGTTTCAAGTTGTCAATTTTTGCACAAGTGTAAAAATTGTTAACAGTTTTTGTGATCCTACATAGAAAATATGTTTGCTAGCTTATAGACTAGTGCCTTTCTCTAGTCTAGTGGGCATGGAGTTAAATCATATAACCAAAATCTGCTCTTTTTGAAAAAAAACTAATCGTTATAAAAAACAAAGTAAAGTAAGGATAGGATTTGGTAAACTAGATCATGTGCACAAATGCACATATTGAATTAAAAAATAATGTGCATGAACTACACTTATTAAAAGAGAATCCTAATCTACCTTATTCTAACTAGCAAAAAATTAAAGATAAACAAAGCTTGATACAGACAACAAAAAATTGCTTCCCTTTCTCCAAAATTGAGGCCATGGATTCATCTTTACAAACCGACAAAGTGAAAAAGCTGTAAATAAGATATGTACCTTTATTTCATTCACCAAATCAGTTTGAGAGCTGGGAAACACATATATCTGATCTGCAAGCTACTCTGGAATAATTCGAGGATTATTGCTGAGAACATGAAACTCTTCTTTATGCTCCAAAACAATCATGATATATCGTACTGGTGTAACCAGTAATGAGGCCAGAATATACCCATTAAATGTACGATAAATGATCTCATCTTACTCTCCTTTTTATTAATTTTGACTACATTTTGTGAATTTTTTTTGATCTGATATGAGTTAGGATGTAATTTTCCATCTTTTTTTATTATGATTATAACATTTAAAATCTTTGTAATTCGTACTAAAGTGTTTTAGAAACTCAGTTTTGTAATAAAGCAGGTTATAATCAAGTGGAAGAATGAAGTATGAAGTGGTCATCATGTTTTTGAGAGCATTTGTTTCAATAAAGTTTAGTTCTAGAACTTTCAAGCAAGTTCTGGAACTCCATTACACATTCACAAGCTTTATCACCTAGTTTCAGAACATTCGAACTTAGTTCCAGAACTCTAGTACTTAGTTTAAGAACTATAAGAATTAGTTCCAAAGCTTTTGTAGATAGCTCTAGAACTCTCTTAGTTAAACCTGGAACAATTTCCTATAGTTTCAAAACTCTTCTAAAGTTTTGGAACTGATAAAAATATATTCAAAATGGCTGGTGATTTATCAAATCAATGATCCCTATCAATCAGGAGCAAATTAGAAGACTTCCAACTCTTCATAATTGCAGATCTTGGATAATTATCACACAATTGTATGTCCAGTCATGTTCTGATTCAAAATATATTCTAGGAATGATTTAGTTCCATTGAATCATTAGAACAGTTACAACCATAAATGCACCCCTGGAAGAAGTATATTTAACGACCTATAAATAGATTATATAGACGAATATGTATATAGAACATGATAGATATAGATTAATATACACATATCTAGCACATTTTTTGTAATGCAGAATGTTTTATCAATAAAATAGCCATTTCTATTTTGAGAGAAAATTAAGTCGTCCAATCCTATTTTGAGGCGGAGCAAGCGCCCACTCCTCTAAGAACTAGGATCCTTGTTTTTTATGGTATTTATATTTTTAAAGAAAATAGCTTAGATCTGTTAATTTTTTATCACTTTCAATTCCTTAAAGTTGAAATATATTGTATCCTTGTCCTTGCAAGTGTTCTATATTATGTTCCAAGAATTTTCAATTGTTTTTTTGTTTTTGTAATGTTTATTTCCAGCACTTCCTTTCTATAAAGTGTATTTATTTCCAAAAATTCATTTCCGTAAAGTGTGTTTACTTCCAACATGTTTTCATAGTTTGATTCCAATAAGGTTTTTACTTAAGAAGTCCTTAAGACATTAAAAAGATCCCCCATAAAATACAAAATACCTACAATGAATTACTAAATCGCTAAGATTCTTCTTGTTGCATATAGCTTTAGACACACCCCTGGTTTGAGTATGACATCACTATAAAATTGATTAACTGAAGGGAATAACCACACCCATCATTTTGGGTTCCGCTGCCAAGGAACCACTAGTTACAATTTTTTAATTAGGTTTTAACAAGAGCAACAATCATACATCGAATAGTTGAAGAAATCTTCCCTAAGCTATCACAAAATTTATGAGTAGGCCAAGAGACTCCAAGGGTAGATTTATCCCAAAAATATTTGAACTACAATTAACATCATCCTCTACTTTAAATAAGGAAGTTGACCAAGAATTTGAGGCACCATTATCCCTTGTAAGATAAGAAGTAACATTTCCACCTTTGGAATTCTTGGATCAGTCACCAGAAAGAAGTGGAAATTTTAGGAGAAGGATTATTTCTCAAGATCCATTTAGGGTAAGTTTTGATTCTCAATTGAGTAGTCAACCTCCTACTCCCAATTTTTCACCTTTCCCCAAGGCATATCACCTACCACCTTCATTGGGGAAGAATTTTATAAAATATTTCAGAAATGACACAAGAATCTAAAAGAGAACCTGATAGGACCTTTACTTATCCAATTCAATTGAATGATGATGATACATCAATGAAAAATATTTCACCTGCACATTTACTCACATTTAGAGTGATTTCATCTAAATACGCTAACCAATTTCGGTTTGAGTTTAATGTACTATGTTAGACCTATGACTATAAAATAGATAATCAGAAACTCAAGTTGTTTCCATCCACTCTGAAGGATGCAACAATGAAGTGGTTCATGGGATTAGCATCCAACTCTATTAACACTTGGGCACAAATGGAAACTTCCTTCCTAGAAAAATATCAAGATTACTATAGACAGAGAAATAGGAAGGAAGAGTTTTTCAAAATCAAGTAGGAGGAGGATGAGAATATAGAAGATTATTTGGATAGATTCCTCTTTGTAAGTAAAAGGTGTGGATTTGTACTTCAAGAAGAGTTAAGTAAAACCATTTTTCTTAAAGGTTTTGAAGATGAAGCTAGGAAAGCTCTTAACTTTATAGGAGGTGGAAACATTGATCAATTAAGGATGAATGAAATTAAAGACTTTGTAGAAGCTATTCCAAAATAAGGGGTGGACCTAGGAAGGGAAAATCAGTGAAAATTCTGAATCCAGATACGAACGAAGTAATGTATGAATTAGTAATCTTTAAAACATACATTTTAGTTCAATTAACCTCTACTATGGATGGATTACATGCTAAAACAAATTCCAAAACTGAACCATTGGCCATGTATTGTCCTAGATGTAGGATGAAGCATGTAATAAGTGAATTTCCTTTGGATAAAACAAAAGTATGTCTTATCTATGAATCTAAACAACATGATATTTAAGATTGTTCTCTTCTTCCACTCCTAAAGAATCAGCTCAAACAAACCAGTACATCATCCACAACAAAAGAATTAAATTTTGTCCAGAGACAACCTACTAGAGGAAAGTTCATGCCAAGGTCATCTTCTAATCCTTGGATGATTCCATGGGCTTCTCAAATAGTACCAAAAAGTTGGCAACAACCACCCTTGACCCCTCATCCAACTTGGAATCCCCAGGATTAGGCAAGTCAAGGTTCGTATACCCAGGGACATCAACAACCATGGACTCAGTCAAAATATCCAGTATGCTTGGTCACAACCTAGATGGAACTGTAATAACTATGCTTAAGAGAAAACATATCCTAATTATAATCAACAAGCCATAATGGGTGCCCCAATACAAAATTCACAAACTCAAAAATGTGGTTCAAACCCAAATACCATCACAGCTAGTAGCACATCCAAGAAACAAACAAGCAAATCTTGTCTACAGAACAGAACCAGAAAAATCATTTGATCTAATTGCCAAGTATTGTAAGGATATTCAAACTAGATCTAGAAAAAAGTTAGCTATCCACCTATTATCATCATTGAAATGATAAAAGAAAGTGAAACCCCTAGTATGGTTTCTCCCAAGAAAGATGAAAAATAAAGAGACAAGGAACCAAAAAGAAACTCTACTGAAACTCCATTTCAAGAGAGATTTCAAGAATCTATAGAAATCAAGGAATCTTAATTGGTGCAGGAACTAAGGAGAGTGAATATTGAAATACCACTATTACAAGCAATTAAGGACATTCCAGAATTAAACAAATTAATCAAAATGTTATGTTTGAAAAGGCTTGGAAGAAAGAATTAGTACCCCAGGAATATTAAGGTATATGGGAAAATTGTTGATTTATTAGCAGGAAAGATCCTACTTCCCTAATATGGATATCCTAGAAGCCCTGTTATTTCTATCTCTATAAGGATTAAAGATATACATAATGTTTTGGTTGATTTGGGAGTAGCTATAAATGTAATGACAATGGACACTCTGAAAACATTACCATTAGCAGGTATACAAGCTACTAACACCATATTGCAGATGGTAGAATAGTTTGTAGCAAAACCAGAAGGAGTTATTGAAGATGTGGTGGTTATGGTGGAGTCATGGGAATATCCAGTTGACTTCCTTATAGTGCATCCAAAAGGTAAAAAACATGGTTATCCCATTATTTTTGGGCAGACCATAGTTAGCTACAGTTGCCTCCTTAATTGATTGTAGGTCAAGTGATATGACTATTTAAAATGGTAAGAATTCTAAGAAAATTTCATTATATCCCTCTGCATGACATTTTAGTGATAATCAAGAGCAATTATGGGTTGATAATCCTGATATTAATGAGAAAAAATTGTCTTTGTTGGCCATGATCACATTGCAGGATCACATACAAGAGACAATAGATATTATTAACCTACAATTGAATGTATACCAATCATCCTTGGAGAAGTTCAGAATAGTTCTAGAACCTACGAAATTAGTTCTGGAACCTGTAAAATCTGTTCTGAAACCATCACAGTTAGTTTTGAAACCATCACAATTAGTTTCGAAACCATACCAACAAAAATTCCTCGTAAATGAAGATAATTTTGCTCCGGAGGAATGAAATTTCTCTTGGGGAGAGGAATAATCTGTAGCTTTAGCTTCACATATATCAAGAGATGATGAAGAATTTTTGGAAAGCAACAGTGATGAAGAGATCAACCTACAACAAGATAAGTATCAAAATTCTTTTTACTGTCCTTTGTCTAGCATTCTGTCTCAAGAAAATTTTTGAGATGTTGCTACATATCATATGTTTTTGCCACATGCATGTCCACTAAATACTTTAATGGAACCCTTTCAAAAAATTAGTTCATCATACACTGGAACCAAACATGTTGAGATTCAACTGGGTAAAATTTTGAATATTAATAGTTGGTTGAAGAATGATGAAGAAGCTAAACTGTTTGATGTTTTGAAAGATCATACTAAGGTTTTTTCTTGGGATTAAAAAGATATGAAAGGAATCCACCCAAGTATCTGCACTCATCACATCTATACTGAAAATATTAGAGCATTTAGGAAACCTCAGAGAAGGATTAATCCATCCTTAAGGGATATATTCAAACAAGAAATTGAAAAACTATTACAAGTAGGTTTTATCTACCCTATCTCAGATATCCAGTGGGTGTCTCCTCTTGTAATTGTCCCTAAAAATAACTGAAAATGGATAATTCATGTTGACTATAGGGAACTGAACAAAGCCACAATGAGAGATTATTTTCCCTTACCATTCATAGATCAAGTCTTAGACAACCTTTCAAGTAAATAATACTTTTCCTTCTTTGATGGCTTTAGTGGATACAATCAAGTTAGAGTTGCTACCCGAGGATTAGGATAAAACTACATTTACATGTCCATGGGGTACCTTTTCCTACAAGGTATTACCATTTGGATTATGCAATGCTCCAACAACCTTCCAAAGAGCTGTATTAGAAATTTTTATAGACGTAACAAATGATTGTGTAGAGGTATACATAGATGACTTTACTGTGCATGGTGATACATTTGATGATGCTTTGAGAAATTTAGATAGAGTATTAATGAGATGTGAGCAACACAATTTGTCTCTTAGCTATGAATTTTTTCTAATGATGGCTGATGAAGGAATTGTATTAGGAAACCATATTTCAAAAAGAGGAATTCAGGATGATCAAAACAAAATTAGAATTATTTCAGACTTACCTGTTCCTCAAACCCCTATAGATATCAAGTCATTTTTAGGACATGTTGGGTACTATAGATGATTTATCAAGGATTTTAGTAAAATTTATGCCCCCATGTTCAATTTTCTTACCAAGGACTGTGAATTTCTTTGGGATGAAAGGTGTCAACATGATTTTGAAGAAATCAAAGAAAGTATAGTCATTGCCTAAATATTGAGAGGAACTAATTGGGAGAAACCTTTTCATATCCAGACAAATGCCTCAAATAATTCCATTAGTTCAGTTTTGGGATAGAAAGATGAAGAAGGGAAAATGTATGTTATCTATTACCTTAGCAAAAATCTTACTCCCACTGAAAGAAATTACACCAGCATTGAAAAATAAGTTCTTACCATGATCTATGTAGTTCATAAGTTTAGACATTACATTACAAGGTAAAAAATATTTGTACATACATATCACTCAGCAATTAAATATTTAATGAACAAACCAGTGATTGGAGGTAGAATAATTAGGTGGTTATTACTTTTACAAGAATTTGATATTACCATTGTGGACAATCCAGGTAAATCTAATGTGGTAGATGATTTCTTGTCAAGACTAACCACTACACGGGAGCAATA